>OZ020515.1:12640540-13134936 GCA_963971425.1 Bryoerythrophyllum caledonicum
GGCTAGGGTTCAGGCAGTGTGCTGATGTGCTATACTCAGGATTTAGTGCCATTCTACGAGCTACTCACTTGACTTAAGTTTTGTATGGTTTTTGAGTAAGTATTTCAGTATTACAAAAATTGCACTCTCTAGTTGATGACTGCTATCTTGTGTAAACATGAAACCTTTGTTGATTTTGGAGTTTTAATCGTACTCAAGTTCATGTCCTCATTTGTGTGCATCTATATTGGTACTGCTCACTATCGTAACTCTAATTGACCTCAATCCTCATGAATCTAACCCTGGAGTTCCCTCATTTCAGAATTGAAACAAAGCCAGAAGCTTACCAAATTCACCAAAATCTCCTCGATGTCCAAATGTCCTTCAATCTACACAGTACACACAAAGTTGATAGAAATTAGCGAATGAAGAAAAATGCACATGGCCTTCAGGTTTCAATTGCAAGAGAGCTCACCTTAGAAATTGGGAAGAGAAGAGACCTCTAGACTTGCATAGAAACCTTATATTCATGTTGGAACCTTGTGCCTCAAGTTTATTAGTCAAAGTTTGGCTTTAGAGCTTTTGACATTTTGCTTTGTTTCTCCTTATGTTTAAACTTTTTACATATTATATTAATATTTTGAGCTATATGTAATACGAAGATACTTAGGAGTTTTTATCACATAGTTCACCATATAAATTTTATGCATGTATTGCAGGTAAAGTGGGAAGGCTTGAAAAACATGTTCAACAACGATGAAATGGTGATTTAATGTTGAACGCCATCAAGCACCAGTGCATGTACCACTAACACGTGCAACATATTTTGAGGTAAACATTTATTTTTATACAAGTTTATGTGGATGTACAAACCTTTTTTTTTTATTAGCGATTGTAACAAGATCCAATGGTGTCAGTAATAGCAAGTAGACAACATGCTTTATTTTCTTCCCTAAGTTTAGTGGATTTTTTTCGTTTCAGTTCACTTAGATTCAGAAGATTGCATCAGACATGATGTAGACTCATTATCATCATGTCATAAATGATATAAGTTCTATTTTTATACCAATGTTTAGGGATGCAAAAGAGGTGTAGCATATTTAACCCCTAAAGGATCAAGTGAAAAAAATGGGCTTCTTGAAAGTTCGGTCAAATTCCTATGGTGTCAATTTCTAACATTCCTCTTTGAAAATTTTATTATAGAAAGACATTACCAAGACTTTAGTGGGAAAACAATTTTTACCTAAATTGGACATTTGATCAAAAAGTTTTAGGGTTTTGAATTTCAAATGGGGAGAGCGGGCAAGTCGGGCATGTACAAAAAGTTTTGCTAGAATACTCTGTTGAATGTGAGATTTTCAGTACTCGCAAGTAATATTATTTTCCTTGATGTTGTCAAAATAAGTTCTTGTCTTTAGTGATAAAGAACATATCAACCTAAGTCAAACATTTTCACACATTGTCACTCATTGTTGGGCAAGGTACTAAAAAAACTTCATGTTTTCCAAATAAAACCTAGACATCTCTTCATTTTTCACTTTTTATTTTTTCCACAACAATATGTGGTGTAAACCTTCTTAATGACCATTTGGATTACCAATCTAAAACATATTATGTTCACAAAAAATTATAGTGTGATTTAATAAATTCCGAACTTCCATTCCTTGCACAGTTGTTTTGAATATGCTACATCCGTTCTCTACCTCTAAAAATTGGTGTACAAGGAACCAACATCATGCTTAACAAGATGGTTGTGGATTTAGACTTTGTGTAGTGCAAAAATTAGGCACCAAGTGAAGTCAAAGTCTACTGATCCACTGCACGCAAGGAAGAAAATGAACCATATGCTTCACTTCAAACACTATAATCTTTCAATCCGTACGGTCAAAGTTTAAGAAAATTTGTTTGCATATTACTCAATAAATCTTAATTGAGATCCTACGGTCAAAACTATAAATAAAAGTTTTCGTTTCCTTTTTTGTTCATTGTACTAGAATCCAACAATTTTGAAGTGTTTTTGGTGTTAGAGTGTCATTGTACCTTCAGGGTCAAAGACTCTGTGCAAGGAGTTCATGTTCTATAAATTCTCATTTTTTTCATTTCAAAGTTGTTCTATCAAAAGATCCAAAATCATCATTATATTTTGAACAGTAAATTTGTGTATAAAAACATATCTTTTATCAGATGAATGGTGCTTTGAAGGTTAACAATTAGTACATGTCTTTTGACTAATTTCCTATTTTTTCAATAGTGATAATGGAGAGCCGCACGATTCAGACTCCTTTGATACGGCCACACATCGAAAGGGACAATATGCCTTGTAATAGCTCTGCGGGGGCCCGATTAGTACGAGCAGCACGTGCAAGGCAAATTCAACAGAGATCTGTTGGGATCATGACTTCTGAATTGGATAGGGCAGTAGAATTGCTTTCAGAAACAGGAGATGTGGTGGGCTTAGCAACGAGGGAGCATGCATTCAAAAGTGGCATGGAATTGAATGGGTCGAAGTTGTTCCCATTCGAGGTGGCGGTGCGTATCACTAGGGTAGATGATGCATTACATTGGACCGGAGAGAATGTAGGAGAACGCCTTGGCATGTGTGTGGGCTTGATCATTCGTTGGCATCGATCTTTGCTACGTGTAGTGGCTGTAGAAACTGATATCACTGGTGTCCATGGTGACATTGGATCACAGATAGCGCCTGCAGAAGTGATGGCCTCAGAATTTGATTTTCCTGAGTTCATCAACACACCAAGATCCACCCAGAGGTCTCGACGCAGTAGTCATGCTTCAAACTCCATAGATGAAAATTCGCCGTTTTCCCAATCTACTCCCTCAAATATCCAAGATTTGCCCCATGTAGATGGATTTGCTTATGTTAGACCAGCACGTCGTCCATATTCTATGCAAAATAGGAGAAGGAGAGATTCAAGGGAGCCATCATTGACAGAAGCTGCACCATCTAAGGTATCGCTTAGAAGCGTGCAAATTGCAATGGCACAAGGAGGATGCAAACGTAATTGTTTGAGGGACGTTCCAGCAAGGTATCTATTGGACATGCGATATAATGCATGGGGTAGTGAGTTTTCAGTCCGAAGTACGTGGATGAGACAAATGCTGGTTTCTTTTTACACAAGGTCGGAAGGAACTCGTCGAGACAAGTTTGTAACAAAGTTAGATGGGAAAGAAGTTTGCAATGCTTGCTACGCTCTTGGGGTTGGATATTCACAGAGGCGCTTTAAGCAATTGAAGAAGGATTGTCTAGTATATGGAAGAGTGACATCGATTCACGGCAATACCCTTTCAGATCCGATAAGAGAGAGTACTAGAATGTCTGCAGCAGAGGCTTGCTTTAAATCGTTTGTCGATGAAGCTGGTTGTCCTCAACCTCATCGTTGTATTCGCCGTAAGAATGACAACGAAGTGGTGCCTCTCATTCTCCTTCCTATGAATACAACCAAATTTGATGTATTCAATTACGTGAACGAGGAGGTCAAGAGAATTTGTAATGGAGAAACCATTTCTATGAGTTCGTTCCGGAGGATGTGGCGCATCAAGTATCCCCACGTTCAGGTACCTCCGTTCTCGAGATTCTCAAAGTGTTATCATTGTTGGGAGTATAAATGTGCCATGGAGGAAACCACCAATGCGGATGCAAGGATAAAGATAAAGGAGTTGTTTATGTTGCATCTACGCAACCAGATGGAAGAACGTAGGCATTATTGAATATTCAAGAGGTCGTGTTATATTAGCCCTGAGTTGTACATGTGCATCATAGTGGATGGCATGGACCAAAACACGACCATGGTACCGAGGATGCGGCAGACTGTGAAGAACATTGAACATCGGTTTGTGAAGACCCATCTGTGTGGTGCTCTTGTACATGGGATTGGTTTATATTGCGACGTGTGGTTTGGGGCTCACCACAAACATGATAGCAATCAAGTCGTGAGTACATTGTTGTACGTGATTGGAGATGTGCTGCGGAGGAGGGGCTTTTTGCCACCAACACTGCGAATTCAGGCCAACAACTGCACGCGTGAGAACAAAAACATTTATATGTTTGCTCTATGTGCTACATTGGTGGGATTGGGGTTTTTTCAGGAGGTGGAACTATCTTTTCTTATAGTGGGCCATACCCACGAAGATATTGATCAACGCTTCAGTTGTATATCAAATACGTTGAAGAGGTCGGACGTCGACTCGTTGAAGGAAATGATTAGTGTGATAGAACGAAGAACATCTCCTACGGAAGCATTTGTTAGCGCCCGGGTGCTACAGAATGTATGGGATTGGAAATTGTTCATAACTCCTCACTTATTGACACGTCAGGATTCATTGGTGGGCATAACATTTCCGCACCACATGCGATTCTATATGGACAATCGAGCAGCGACTCGTGAAGTTCGAATACAACACAAATATTATTGCAAGGATCTATGGGGACCGGAGGCAGGGACAAAAACTTTGAGGTCGTTGCCAAATAGGGATGAACGACCATCGTTTGCGGAAGTATTTGCAGCGGACGAATGGGAGTTGAAGGCGTTGGATGACTTCATTGCATGTAAGCAAAGGTGCATTCAAAGGTTGCAGCATGAGGACAAGAATCGTGAGGCAAAAGTAGAGGCTGAAAGATTGAAATTCTATTTAGCTCAATTTCCACACAAAGATCGTAGCAATGAGCATCGTACCTCACCGTTTTGGCCTTCAGAGTTCTCCAACACCGGACCTACAGGGAGCGCATCTTTGGATGTAATGGATGGTGCAAGTGAAGAAAATCGCGAGGTAAATGTCGTCGAGCATGTAGTGGCGCTGCTTTCAAATGCCGAGGCTCGAGGATACTTTGGTCCTCGTAGAGGAAGACCCTCTAATCAAGCAGTGCGTAGAGCACAACAAACAGAGCGCAACTATGTTGAGGAACGCGCCGAAGAAGGAGCAATGTATGAAGGTAATCACGACCCATTTCCACCATTTAATCCACAATCTGATATCCGTTGTGGACAGTTTGTAGCCTTGAGTGTTGATCGAGCAGAGATAGAAGGCGGTGTACCATTCTATGTGGGAAAAGTGATTGAGGTCGGAAAAAACCGATGGAGACTTAAGATAAAAGTTTGTTGGTATTGGCCCATCATCCAAAGGGGGGTTGCTGATGGACATGGATCTTCTGCACAACGATATGCAAATTGCATGGATTCATTCTGGGAGCCATCTGGGGAGAGCCATAGTTGGGTAGAGAAAGATGCATGCATTTTTTCGTGGGTAGACACACCGGAAAGAACCATGTCTGGGGCCAACGGGTGCAGAAAGCGCAATGTATTTGGAGTGCAGGTTGAAAGCAGGATTCGCATTCTTCAATCGGCAAAGGCTCACATCCTACAATATATTGCAATGCAAACCGAAGCTATCGATGACGACCGTTTGCAAGCAGCCCTAAATTCTATGGAGTAGATAGTGTGCCTTTTTTAGAGTATACTAGTTGTGTATGGTAATTGATATATAGTGTATGTGTAAGAGTAGTATATTCTAAGGGTAATGTAAGACGTTATGTCATTAATCGTGTAGAGTAAAGCTGTGTTTACTATTGGTGCTAAGTCCAACTGTTGAAGCATCTATATTTAGTTTTCACCATTGTATGCATTATGTACTATGTAGAATATCTTTTAATCAACTGCCAACCCTTGCAAAAAGTATGTTTTTTTGTAATTACGTTTGTTTATATACTACAATTCTTCAAATCTATCTTTGGAATATTGTGAAACTATATTAAATACACATTTATCTAGTATTAACGAGGGGCCACCACAAATTAGTTGAAAATGCCAAAAAAATCGCTTCCAATATGAACAACCATGATTGTACATAATATTATTGTAGAAGCTCAATTTTTTTTCCTTAGGAAAACATTTTTTTTCTTTGATTTTTTTTTTTTTTTTTTCAATTTTGCCACTTTTGTTCGCAATGGCCGCCGTTGTACCCAAGTGCACTTTTAAATGGCCAAGTGCATAATTGCTTAATTGCGTGTTCATTGTGTCAAACATGATGTGAGTTCCGTATTCAACAATTTTTAGAGGTAGAGAAAGGGTGTAGCATATTTAAATCAAGTGTCCAACGAGTGGAGGCTCAAAAATTGTCAATTCACAATTTGTCTTTTTGAGAAATTGATATGTTTTAGAATGATAATCTAAACGGTCAAGAAGACGGTTTACACCACATATTGTTGTAGGAAAAATAAAAAGTGAAAAATATGAAGATCTCTAGCTTTTATGTAGAAAAGATGAAGTTTTTTTCCCGCCTCCCTGAAGTGTTTGAACATTTTTTCGGGCAAGCGGGAAAAAAACTTCATCATTTCTACATTAACAAAGATGTCAAAAAAAATTTAGGAACCTGCCCAAATCCAAATCGTACGCCTAACGTACACTTAAGCTCTCAGGGGTTGAAGTTTGATCCTAGAAGTTGAGTTTGCATTGTAGTGCGTCTTGCTTGATTGTTCACTTTGTTTCTCTTTTGTAGATGATTGTTGGTCAGTGTCATCCTCCCCCACTAGCCCCCTAAATTCTTAGCTGGAAGTTTCACTTCTGGTAGGCAATACATTTAACCCCTAAATTTCCAAGAGTCTCCTTGGGGGACTCTAGAAGGTTTGGACAGGTTCCTTTGGTGTCATTTTATAATATTGTTCTTTGAATTTTAATTTGAAGATGGACACTACCAAAAGCTTTGTGCGAGTCCAATTTTTTCCTCATTCCAACATTTTAAGAAAAAGTTTTAGGGTATTGAAATTCAAATGGGGAGAGCGGGCAAGTTGGGCAACTCCAAAACTTTTGATAGGAAACTCTATTGAATGTGAAATTTACAATACTAGCAAATAATAATATTTCCTTTCATATTGTCAAAAGAAAATCTCTTGTCTTTAGTGACAAATAGCATGTTAATCCAAGTCAAACATTTTCAAACATTGTCACACATTGTTGGGCAAGGTACCAAAAAATCTTCTTCCTTTCCACACAAAACTTTGAGATCTTCATATTTTATACTTTTTATTTTCCCCACGGCATTATGTGGTGTAAACCTTCTTATTGACCATTCAGACTCTCATTCTAAAATATAGTGAGTTCACAACAAAATAAAACCTAAATTAACAATATTTGAACCTCCACTACTTGCACAATTTTTTTGAATATGCTCTACCTCTAAAAGTTGGTGTACAAGGAACTAGTACCATCCTTTAGATGATGCAAATTAATTTAGACCTTGTGTAGTGCAAATATTTGACACCAAGTGAAGTCAAAGTCTACTGATCCACTAAATCGAGGGAAGGAAATGAACCTTTTTTCTACTTCAAACACTATAATCTTTCAATCCGTGCGGTCAAAGTTTATTAAATTTTGTGAGTATGTTATTTAGTAGGTCTTTACTGAGATCCTACGGTTTAACTAAGAAATAAAAGTCTTGTGTTTCTTCTTTACTCATTGCACTAAAACTAATAGTTTTAAAGTGTTTTTGGTGCGAAATTGTCAAAGAAATTTAGGGGTTAAGGTGTAAAACCAATAAATACAGACACAAATCATTCCCAATTTGGAATGCAAATGAGAAAATTATAATAACTTATATCCAAACACTTGGAAGTTGTTACATTATTATGAATTTCGATATTATTTTTCATTGATATAATCCAATTGACAGAGTTGTCCAGAGTAGATGATTGGGGTCCAACGTGCACCGTATTCATGGCTGATAGCTTGCTCCACCATACCAGATTGTAAAGAGCTTGTCTTAATTTGTGTACATGAAGGAGGACTCTCGTCGCAGCCGAGGTTGGCGTGAATAGAGTGTGCATTCACTCCACCACTGAGTCAATGGCGTTCCAATTCTGATTGGCCACCCAATTCTGATCAATAGAGTATGCATGGAATGGTGCATGAAAATGGCAAATGCATGAAATGGTGCATGAAGCGACCCAAAACCGATAACTCAAAATCTAAAAACACCAGCCATTATCGGCATTGGGTCATGAAGTGTGCAATTTTGGGTTGCTCCACCTCAATTGAACTCTCATTGGTGGCCTTGCCTTGAAAGTCGAACAAGGCCGATCGACATTGGGTATCTCCATGAGTTGGTTATCCATGGCATGTCTTCTCTCTTTTTACTCACTCTCACTTGTTGGCATTGGGCGAAGGAGGGCACCAAATCTCACCTACTTTACAGTTTGATTATGAGCTTTGATGGTTTCTAGGCTTTTAAATTCTATATCAATTCCAAATCTTTGAGAATAAATTTGAAAAGATATTTGTTGAGTTTCATTCCTAATTCCGCATCGTTCTACACAAATGTTTTTGACATACAATGTCATTTGAGTCCCCAACTGGCTTAACCCCTAATGGACCAAGTGTAAAAAATGGGCTTTTTGAAAGTTTGGTCACGTTCTATGGTATCAATTTCCAACATTCCTCTTTGAAATTTTTACTACAGAAAAGCATTACCAAGACCTTAGCAGGATAACATATTTTTCCTAATTGGACATTTAATGAAAAAGTTATACAATTTTGAATTTCAAATGGGGAGAGCGGGCACTTCGGGCACCTCCAAAACCTTTTGCTAGGACACTCTATTGAATGTAAGATTTTCAATACTCGCAATTATTATTGTTTCCCTTCATATTGTCAAAATGAAGTTCTTGTCTTCAATGAAAAATAGCATATCAACCCAAGTCAAACATTTTCACACATTGTCACTGAGTCATTGTCCGGCAAGGTACTTCTTAAACTTCTTCTTTTCCACATAAAATCTAGATAACTTTATTTTTTTCACTTTTTATTTCTTCCACAACAATATGTGGTGTAAACCTTCTCATTGACCATTCGGATTATCAATCTAAAACATATTAAGTTCGCAAAAAATTAAAGTGTGAATTGGCAATTTTTGAACCTCCACTCCTCGCATAGTTGTTTTGAATATTCTACACCGGTCCTCTACCTCTAAAAATTGGTGTATAAGGAACTAACATCATGCTTAACAAGATGGTTATGGATTTAGACCTTGTGTAGTGCAAAAATTTGACACCAAGTGAAGTCAAAGTCTACTAATCCAATGAATGCCGGGAAGAAAATGAACCCTTTGCTTGACTTCAAACACTATAATCTTTCAATCTTTGCGATCAAAGTTTATGAAATTTTGGAGTTATTTACTGAATAAGTCTTAATTGAGATCCTACCGTCAAAACTAAAAATCAAAGTTTTTGTTTCCTTCTTTATTCATGGCACTAGAATCCAACAATTTTGAAGTGTTTTTGGTGTAAAACTGTCACGGTACCTTAGGGATTAAGTGATCGGAATTGGGTGCCTCTACCTTAGTATGGAACTACTTCCCCCAATCATGTACTACATGATATCAAAGCATGGTACTCATGTCAATTTGTGAGCCAACTCATGAAATCTTTGAGCTTTTTGACAACATCATTGTAAGGAATTTGGGGACTGTGAGGACGACACTAAAGATCACATTTAGTGTATGTCACACTAATTGATTTATAAATGCTATAACTTTTTACTCTTGATGAATATTTTTACCAACTATGTCTATAATGATCCACCTCTTTGAGTAGTGCAGATAGTTGTGCTCATAGTAAAAATATTCATCAAGAGTAAAAAGTTATTGGATTTATAAATACCTTAGTGTGACATACAATAAATGTGATCTTTAGTGTACTGTGTATCACTGCCTCAGCACGTCCTAGAGGTTTTTGAAGATTGTGGGTCCCGCTACCTAACTGCAAGGGCCTTACTGATTTCCTTCTAGTGGTACATATTTAATCCAACTAGTACCATCCATACCTGAGGGTCGGTTTCGGCACTGTAGTGCCAAAATTTAGTTTATCTATAAATAAATAAAATAAAAATAAATGTCAAAAGAACTATTCTTCATAATCCTTTTGTTACCAAGTAAATAAATTAGTTTTTTAATTTTAAAACTCCGAAATTTTTGGTAGATTATTTTCTTCTTTTTTTTTTGCCGAAACCGACCCGGATACAGTCCTCAGTTTTTGGGAGGGAGGGTTTTAGGTGACCTTGAGAAGGACCATGAGGAGTACAGTATTGGATGGGTAAGTCTAGGCATCTGTGACAAAACTGATATTCAAATGTCTGACAAAATTTGAAGAGAAATTTTTGATGGTTTAGGGCCGCTTCACACTTGGTAGCCAAGTCGAATGCCTTTGATTTCCACCAATGAGATTGCTAGAATGGCCAAAGTCTGGACTTTGGGCCTACACACTTGTGCCCAGATTCCAAAGGCAGTCGTCCTACATGACATCACTTTTGGGTTGTTTTGGCGCCAAAGCGATGGCCTCTCGAGCAAAACTTGGATCGCCCATGGTAGCGGATCCAAACTACAATCAAGAGTCCGTTGAAAATTTTAATAATATAATAAAAAAATGACAAGACCTTGTCCGTTAGATGAAAGAGGTCAAATTTTTGGCTCATTTTTATTGACTCATTTTTTTGGGCTCATTTTTTTGGCTAATTTTTATTGGCTAATTTTTTTGGGCTAATTTTTTTTGGCGTTTGGACTTTGGACTTGGCCTTTGGAGCTTCACACCACGACCAGCCAAACCTTCAATATGTATTATTTAATGTATTTTTTTGGCCAAAAAGTTTGGCCTCTCGCCATAGTTTGGCCACTCATTTTGACGGACGATCACTTGACTTGGGCATAGTGTGAAGCGGCCCTAAGAAGGCAAAATTCCAAGCATGCTTGAAAGGAAGGTGGTTTTGAAGCTCTTGAGGCAACTTCTTTGTTGCTAAGGAAAGCAAGTTTGCAAGCTAACGAATTGTTCAATTGTGATACATGCACCTTCTCAACAACAAGGATAAGATGCAAGGAACTACATTGTTGTTAACCCTTCAACGTCAGTTGGGAACAAGAATACAAAAAATGTATTAAAGTTTAGCAAGACTTTCACCTTTGGGTTGAATATTTTTCAACAGACACGTTTCATTTGGAGATCATTTGAATATGTGAACCTTATCATGTTCAAATACGACACCATACATGTAGAATATTATGGCCACCAATGGCGCCTTATGACATTTAAGGGTTAAGAGCATCTTCACCGAGGCATGGAGTCCTGACATGAATGCCGATTTGGAGTACTTTTGTCAAGAACGCGCCCCACCGCCTCAGGGCCAAACCACACGAGAGGAAAGGCAGTGAGTTGGATGACTCACATTTGTTCAAATTAGCAAGTGGTTGCCACATGAGAGGAAGTAGGGGGAGTGGCAAGAATGACATGTGCCTACTTTGTAGCTTTGGAATTTGCATTGGATGTTGCTTTGGAATCTACATGGCAATGACATGGCCCAATAATTGCATGCGAAAACTACCAGGCACTAGTGCCTGGAAGTCCACACGCACTAGTGCCATGTTGGAGGAAGTTTCACAACTTCCTCCCCCTCCCTTGTGGTAAGGCCCTCAGCCTCTCCAACATCCCGGTTCATAGGGCTGATGTTTAGTCAGTTCACCAATGCCAAAAATTGAAAACATGCTGAATTGACTCTAGATTTTGTAGCTGTGGTTGGCCACTCCCATGCTGCCACGTGGCATCTCGAGAGTGATTGCCGTTGTCTCCCTCTAAAATTACTCCTCTGTCAACTGCTTATTCAACGCGAATATGCCTTGGGAACAAGTCAATGAGAACATGCATCAGCATTAACGCGTATCTCACGAACGTGTGCCAAATTTCCCTGCTCATGTTTAGCGTTGCGCTCTGTGCACAATGGAAAAAATCTTTGTAGTTCAAATGGCGTCCGCGCTCCACCCGGCATGCCGCATCACCCGGCCTAGTGTGGCTGGGTTGGCGTCCGGGGTGGAAATACACTAAGGTAGAGGCACCCAATTCCGATCGGCCAGCTACTTCTGATCAATAGAGTATGTATGGCATGGTGCATGAAATGGCAAATGTATGAAATGGTGCATGAAGCGATCCAAAACCGATAACTCAAAATCTCAAAACACCACTCATTATCGGCATTGAGTCATGGAGTGTGCAATTTTGGGTTGCTCCACCTCAATTGAGCTCTCATTGGTGGCATTGCTTTGAAAGTCGAACAAGGCCGATTGTCGTCGTACGCGTTGGCCAGTATTCACATCTTAACACAAAAGATAACCTAAGGTATTCCTTCCCACAGAGAATCCTCGAGAACTGCAAAACTAACAATATGCGTTTATCTACACCAACCACCCTGTTTACCGTTACAAGGGCTTTCCTTCATAGGATTCTCCTTGGCGGATCCTTCTTGGCAGATCCTACTTGTCCCGGATGGGGTAGACTTTGCACCTATGCACAATATAGACATCCAGGATACCTTAGTATCCGGGGGTTTATCACCACGAACGATTGTCCGTGGACTCAAAGAGATTTTTAGTGTTTGCATGGGTGACGACGACTCTTCCTCACATTCTCCCCTCCTACTGCTACTCGCTCACTTGGATGTTGGTGGTTCCTCCGTAAAGGGGTTAAGGACTTAGGTCCTTAGCACTAGCACGGTCCTCGTGGTAAATAACTGGCCTACCTACCTACCATCCGAATTGATAAGTCTTTCTTTTACCTTAGGATGGCTAAAACAGTATTATCTAACTGATCCACATAGACATTCGCACAAGGGACTACCGACTTTATTCCTTTCCGTTAGAGAACGATGTCTTTCCTCCAACACCTTAATAGACATTCACACAAAGGGGTGAGTTGAATCTCCTTCCTTTGCTCAAGGCGATCCGAGCTGTTAGAGTAATTCCTAGTTATAACCGCATAGACATTCGCACAAGGGATCAAACCAGGTCCTTCTCAGTTCACAACACATAGACTTGGGTTTAGTCATCCCCAATAGACATTTGCACAAAGGAAAGGACTGAAACTAGACTTGATGCTAAGGTAATGTAGTGCTCCTATGCATCAACCATCCGACTAAAGGTTAGTGCATCTGAAATTTGAACAACACCTTCACAACCGGCTACATACTGCCTCCAACAGGTCACACAAGGCATACCCTGACTCCTTCCTCACCCATCACTCTCCTTTTGTCATTCGTTAAACATTTAGTATCTCACCTGTTATTCCCATCCTACCTTAACTAGTTCTATGTGATGGCACAAGGAAACAACAACAAACGTTTAATTTCAAATTTCACGCCTCTCTATCCCTCCCGTTGTCTCACCTGTTATTCCCACCCTATTTAACTACTCTAAATGACGGAGCAAGGAAACAACAACGAGAAGGTCAGAACGAATTGAGGAGCGGACTACTTGAAATGGCACTCACAGTCATATATAGAATCCGAGCTTTCCAACCATGGAAGGCTTTGAGAGCGGAGGTTTAGAATTAAACTGAAAGCAAATACACACATCAAGCAGTTAAAAGAGGTGCTGAGAGAATCTTCACTAATACTGCCAAGAACACACACAAATGCCAAAAGCAAACGATGCCTTCAAACAAAAAGCGGCAACATTAACTACCCTTGGCGGCGGCAGCCACCGTCCCACCTACTCAACGCACCAAGTCAAAAGGCATCTAAACACAAATCCCAAGACAAACTAAGTCAAATCCAAGTTCAAACCGAGGCTTTGTCCGCGAATGAACAGTGACCTACGAAACAAGATTCCAAGCCTACTTTCAAACCAATTCCTCAAGTCTTCACTTCTCGTGTCTCCTCTTCCGCTTTTTGGCGCTTCGGCTTAAGGTCGGGTTGGACGCGACCTTTGCGAGGGTCACAAGTGGTGATAACAAACCTGCAGACAACAAGGATGTTGGTCGGGTCATGGATGATCGTAGCAAGGTCTCCTCTAGCTTGGACCTCGCTGGTCTTCGTTGCTCGGACCTCGCCCAACTCGCTCGGTCATCTTGTCTCGCACCTCCGCTCAGCTAGCTCAGTTCTCTCGTCTCGCACCTCTACCCAGCTCGCTTGGTCCTCTCTCTACCGTCTTGCTCTTGGGTCTTCGCCTCGGGTTTTTGTCTGGGGTGCGTCGCTTCTTGGTTTCCACCTCAGTTGCTTTGAGAAGTGATGCACGTGCTGGTGGATTTTTCCTCCCCTCACGATCTCCCTCCGGATTCCCAGACGGCCCCCCTCCTCTCCGTTGACTTCCGGCTCGCAAGTTCCTTCTCCGGACTTTACTTGTGCTCCTTCCTGGAAGGTGCTGGCCTGCTGCCTGGTTCGTTGGCTTGTACCCTTGGGCTCGGCCCCTGAACTCAGGTCCTCGGGTTTGGGTCCTTGAGCTTGGGTTCGGGTCCTTGAGCTTGGGCTCGGGTCGGTATGGGTCAGGTTAAGGTGCGGGCTCGGGTCAGTATTTATCCCCCTTAACGTTTTGTAAGCACTCTCTATTTTCCTTATACTAATACTAACTAAGGATTAACACTTAGATTCGACCTAACCTTCCCACTTAACTATTTTCTAAATTTTAACCTCTCATATCTTACTAACTAATTTTTAAAAAAAATTCTTGGTACGACACCGATCGACATTTGGTACCCTCCATGAGTTGGTTATCCATGGCATGTCTTCTCTCTTTTACTCACTCTCACTTATTGGTATTGGGCAAAGGAGGGCACCAAATCTCACCTACTCTAGAGTTTAATTATGGTCTCCGCTGGTTTTTGGGCTTTAAGATTCTATATCAATTCCAAATCTTTGAGAATAAATTTGAAAAAATATTTGTTGAGTTTCATTCCCAATTCCGCATCTTTCTACACAAATGTTTATGACATACAATGTCATTTTAGTCCCGAACTAGCTCAAGTGATTGGAATTGGGTGCCTCTACCTTCTTGGTTAGATAATTTTTGATTCAACGTTGTTTTATGCATCCACGTGGTGCTAAGCCCTAAACCTTGGAAGCTTCTGTGGTTTGCGCGTCCAGAACTTGAGAGTGCCGAATGTGGTCCGATGTAATTTCCTCAAAGTGTTATGCTGCAGCAACAGAATTGCTTTCACCCGTGACCGGATATTCATTCCCGATTTTGAGGACAAGGACACAACAGCGCAGAGCTTGTGGAAGTTGTTACATGGAAGGTGTGCAAGTCGTTACGTGGACGATATGCGAGTTGTTTGTACAGTCACACAAAGTTTCTCAAGGACACCCCTCTTTTAATATATTTGTGATCGTATTTTCAGTTTTCGTTAGAGACGTTTTGCATTTGGTGGAGTTTGCTGGAGTTTGGTGGTCTCTCCACTTGGAGCCTTGTCAAGTGTAGATGAGCTTGGTGATCTTCTAACTCTAGTGATTAGAACTAAGGTAGAGGCACCCTATTCTGATCACTTAAGCCACTTGGGGACTCAAATGACATTGTATGTCAAAAACATTTATGTAGAAAGATGCGGAATTAGGAATGAAACTCAACAAATATTTTTTCAAATTTATTCTCAAAGATTTGGAATTGATATTGAATTTAAAAGCCTAGAAACCAATAGAGCTCATAATCAAACTGTAAAGTAGGTGAGATTTAGTGCCCTCCTTTGCCCAATACCAACAAGTGCGAGTGAGTGAAAAGAGAGAAGACATGCCATGGATAACCAACTCATGGAGGGTACCCAATTTTGATCGGCCTTGTTCAACTTTTGAGGCAAGGCCACCAATGAGAGCTCAATTGAGGTGGAGCAACCCAAAATTGCACACTTCATGACCCAATGCCGATAATGACTGGAGTTTTCAGATTTTGAGTTATTGGTTTTGGGTTGCTTCATGCACCATTTCATGCATTTGCCATTTTCATGCACCATTCCATGCATACTCTACTGATCGGAATTGGGTGGCTGATTGGAATTGGGTGCCTCTACCTTTAGTCTCACCGCCTTGCAAACAAAAGAAGGAAAATAAGTCATGTTGTACCACAAATCTTTATTCCATGTTACATGTTTGAGCTGGTTTAGAGCTACATATAATCATGATCATGTGAAAGAGGAAATAGACATTTTTAATTCATGGTACAATAGGACGGCTCCTTCTTCATTTGAAAAGGTGGTAAAAATTAGTTAGAACCTAAGTTTAAAGACCTCTTCTACACTTATTAAGGACTCTAATTCAATTAATTTCAAACTCTTCCACATCTAATAGCTATAAAGGGTGAATAAAGAATAATATATTATCAGTTAAAAGAGGGAGTACCTTATTGAAACCTAAGGTGACATTACAAATGAGCCAATTTCCACGAACAAAACTCACTAGATTCCTTTGTTTATTTCTAATGGAGTTTTTTTCTTCTCAAATTTTAGATATGGAAAAGATTGATGGTCTCTCAACCATTAGCATTGCTCATTTAAGTTATTTGTAGAGTCACCCAAAGTTTCACTAAGAAACACTTTCTTGATTTTATAATACAATCCTTTCCTCACATTATAATACGGAAGAGCTTAATCCTTCAATCAAGTATAGAAGAGGTTGTTGCACTCATATTAGAACTAAGGTAAGCCCCCCCCTCCACCATAACCAATGCCTATAAAATTGGGATATATCCAATCCACTTCCGTCCCATTACCACCCATTCAGCTCCAAATAGAGGGCTTTTTTATTAGTTAGGACCCCTAACTTTTGGTTGTTGCATATGGCGGATATCTATTGGTTGCCACCCACTAAACATGGCAACACTCTTTGAAAATTCATAACCAATTCACATTTTATCAGAAAAATATAAAATCACTTGGATTGAAATTGTAAATTTACTGGCTATCACTGACAAATAGATTAATTATCATTTGATATCTCCATATATGCACATTGCTTAACCCCTAAAGGACCAAGTGTCCAAAACGGGCTTTTTGAAAATTCGGTCAGGTTCCTATGCT
Organism: Bryoerythrophyllum caledonicum; assembly: GCA_963971425.1. Classification (NCBI taxonomy): domain Eukaryota; kingdom Viridiplantae; phylum Streptophyta; class Bryopsida; order Pottiales; family Pottiaceae; genus Bryoerythrophyllum; species Bryoerythrophyllum caledonicum. The sequence goes on from OZ020515.1 coordinate 12,657,342, forward strand.
GTCAATTTCAAACATTCATCTTTGAAATTCTTACCATAGAAGGGCATTACCAAGACCTCACTGGGAAAACAATTTTTTCCTAAATTGGACATTTGATGAAAAAGTTATAGGGTTTTTAATTTCAAATGGGGAGGGCGGGCACCTCGGGCACCTCCAAAAACTTTTGATAGCACACTCTATTGAAAGTGAGATTTTCAGTACTCGCAAGTAATATTATTTCCCTTCATGTTGTCAAAAAAAAATTCTTGTCTTTAGTGAAAAATAGCATACCAACCCAAGTCAAACATTTTCACACATTGTCACTCATTGTCGGGCAAGGTACCAAAAAAACTTCTTCTTTTCCACATAAAACCTAGAGATCTTCATATTTTTCACTTTTATTTTATCCACAACAATATGTAATGTAAACCTTCTTATTAACCATTCGGATTATCAATCAAAAACATATTAAGTTCAAAAAAAATTAAAGTGTGAATTAACAAATTTCGAGCCTCCATTCCTTGCACACTTGTTTTGAATATGCTACACCCTATCTCTACCTCTAAAAATTGGTGTGTAAGGAGCTAACATCATGCTTAACAAGATGGTAATAGATTTAGACCTTGTGTAGTGAAATTTTTTGACACCAACTGAAGTCAAAGTCTGCTGATCCACTAAACGCAGGGAAGAAAATGAACCATTTGCTTGACTTCAAACACTATAATCTTTCAATCCGTGCGGTCAAAGTTTATGAAATTTTGTACATGTATTACTTAATAAGCCTTTATTGAGATCCTACGGTCAGAACTAGAAATAAAAGTTTTTGTTACCTTCTTTATTCATTGCACTAGAATCCATTAATTTTGAAGTGTTTTTGGTGTAAAACTGCCTTGGTACCTTAGGGGTTAACTTGGGGGTTTATCTTAGAGTTAACCCGTCTTCGAGAAGGAGTCATGGTGTACCACAACTCTTTCTCCTCCACAAACACATTATTGAAACTTGAGCTCTTTAAAATTGGTATTGACTATTCAAAATAAGAAAAACGGTTCCAACTCATGCCATCTTCGCAATACATTATGATGCAGAGCATTTAAGACAATGCTACCAAATTAAAATTTATTATTAAAAACATCAAATTCAATGATGCTACCAATGTAGGACCACTATCTGGACAATTTCAAAACGTGTTACGACTTGTCCTAAAAGAATAAAAAACAAAAAAAAGTGTCACAAGTCCTCATTAACTCAGAAACCGAACGAATGAAAACCCGACGAATTATTCTCATCCAAAATCGACGGATGAAACCCTCGGGGATTGGACAATCATGCATGACTGTTGCCAAAGCGCGTTTGCTCACTCACAACTTATTACCAGCAACTCTTCTTCCTTCGACATTCTCTTCTGTTCTGTTTTTCCTCTTCTCCGACTGCCCTCTCGCACACACAAGTATTCTCTCTCTCTCTTTTCAAGGTTTGCACTCATCTTTTCCCTGCGATTCTAGCCTCGCAGCCTTTTGTTTCAAGACTTTTTCTGCGAGAACACTCTTTTGCCGATTTTTTGAGGTGTGAGATCGAGTTTTCATCGCGTCTCAGCGTGTTTCTGTGTTTGCCGCTACAGCAAATTAGAATTTCATTAACGGCTATCAAATTGTTGGCACCACATGGTTCCTCCTCCTCTTCGAACAGCTTGTCCTAACTCGAAGTGCTCTAGTGGATGGTTCTTCTTGTTTTCCTTTGCGAAACCGGTTATGTAGGTTTGAATTTTCTTACTGTACATGTGTTTGTTAGGTGTTAGGGTTCTGGCTTTTTAAAAAAAAAGAAGCGGTTTCATATTTGTATTGTTTGCAGCTTTGGAAGGCGGTGCTCGTTTTATGACTCGTCACATGTTGCACCTGAAGTCTTCATCGGCGGAAAGTCTTGACGGAGGATGTGTTCTTTGTTCATAAAACCATGTTTGTGGACTTTTAAGGATAGCGAGTGAAGATGACTAGTGCTATCGAGGCGCGGCAACGGTTGGACAAGGTGTTGGCGTCGTCGGCGTTGTCTGATACTGCCATACTCAGTAGCCTCGTCCGGAAGCAGATTCTCAAAGCGAGCGCAGGTTTGTTCCTCTTTCGTCTTTTCCTGCTGTTTGGAATGAGCGATGGCTTAGGAACCTAGCAGCTAGAGCAGAGGTGGACTGCCTCTAGGTGTTGAGAGAGTTCATTAGTGCTACTGGAAACTTGACCTGTGATGATCGTAGAGGTGCCCCTTCCGAGCGGATGATCACTCTTTTAGAGTAGCATCGACTAAAGTTGGTTACTGTGCGTCTCTTGTTGAACAGAGAAGTTGGCAAGTGATGAAGTTGTGGAGAAGAAGTGCAACCAGCTTCTGAAATTGTTGGATGCATTGAGGAGCGCCAAAGGAGAGAGAACAACGAAAGTTGTAGAAGGCGAATGGAAGGTGAAGTGTCGTTTTTCATTCGATAGACCAGCTTTGATGAGATCACGATTGCGTTATTATTTTCAGCTCGAGTACATTGGGAATGCCTCCTGATTGGATGGAGGGACGAATATAGGTGTTGATGATGAACGTAGCTGGTCGGAGTTGTACATTCTAGATTAAAGTTATTTGCTTCTATTTGCACAGGTCAAGCAAGATACTGCACGGTATCGGGTGATGTATCGAGAAGGGCCAGAAGGCGCTCCATACCACTCGCTATGCTTGGACGGCATTATTGACGGCCCTATGTCACATGGTAGGTGTTGTTTGTCACAGTTTATCCGTTGCACCAGGTTCACGTTCCGTCATTGAGTTTTCAAGGCTTCGTCGTGGAATTAACATCTCAATTGTCCTTGGATGCTGCAGCTCTGTGTGTAGGATGCGAGGTTCCTATGTATAAACAATGGTAAGCTTAGCGTATTTTTGCTTATTTTTTGATGATATTGAAGAAAATTTTTCAATTGCATTTCCAGCATGCGAGCAACGTCATTGGGGATTGTTACAGGCACTAGTCGGTCAGCATACATTTTTAGAGAAGACGGTGGAGCAGTGGTCAGTGGATTTCGCTCAATAAGCTAGTTTCACTTTGGACGGTACCATGTTCAAAGTGGCTTCTCACAGTGGTCGAAGTTGTTGGATGAATTAGTACGATTTTTTTGTTGAAGAACTGACGAAGAGTTTTTGCAGGTGGCCGCAGTTTACTGCACCTACGTTCAAGATCGTAGAGTCAAGGTGGCTCGAAAGAGAAACAGTAGGCGGAGACTACTCTGTGCTGAGGTATGACCTGAATGATAAACATCAATCAGGAGTAAAACTCTTCGTTTTTCTGTTTCTAATTAATAAAATTTGCAAATTCTATTAGAATTTTCAGTTGTGAGCATGGGTGTTTATTTAGTATTGTATACGTGAGCTTGGTGTCTAACAACGTACCTTCTATATATTTGATGCTTGAATGATAAATCAGTCTTTTTTGTTTTACCTCCTATTTCTCAATTTCGCAGTTTGTTGGTGGTCATGTAATGAAGGTTCAAGGTACCCTGGCCCTTTGCTATGCGTGAGGTGATTTTATCAGCATTTGAATTGGAATATTTCGATGAAGACCTTGTCGCTGTACTATATAAATCAGTAAGCTCGAGAACTCCATTTTGCATGTGTAACATTCATCGCTTCTTAATAGGGTCCAATCTGCGCTATTTCTAATAGCCGGTGCATGTCTTCACAGGATTTGTGTCTTTCGTATAAGTTACTGATTTAGAAAGTGTATTATATATTATGTACATTGTTTCCTTGTTGAAATCTTAACCATAAAGTGCTTATGTTATTAGTCTTTTCTTTTTCTGATTATGAATATGCTGTTCAATGTAGGCGCCAGATGTGGCAGATGAGAAGATCGATGGAATTAGTAGCAACCGAATACCAGAATTAAACTCAAATGCAGTCCGCATGGATCTTGATGGCGGATTTGTACTCCAGAAAATTGGTCACGACTGCAGTTTTTTCCGGTAAATTTCTATCAAAATTGGATTAAACCGTGTTTGGGGTCGGATTTGTATAGTTTCGCAAGTAGTATTGGCATAAGTTTCGCATAAGCTTTTGTGGTAGGTATATAGCTGGACTGAAAGTTTTACAGCGGTGTAATCACTTAATGTTGAAAACATTTTATTGGATAAGACAACAAGAAGCTGATGTGAATCAACTGCATAGGCGCTATATAAGTTAGTTAAAGGTTATAATTTAATTACGTATACTGCCGAAGAATTAGTTTGAAAATGATCGAAGGCAGTGCATGATAACTAATCACATACACATGCGAAGTTAGGTTATTAGTATTCCAAATGAGTTAATTTTTAAATCCGTTCTCCATTTCTCACCTCACTGAGTTCTTATCCTGAAATTCTGATTATCTACTACTGGGAATGTATACAGGATTGTTGTGGATCTGGATATGAAGCTAGATATTGTTCCTCCATGGCTAATCAACTTCATTGCTAGGCAGCTTGTAGGCCATGGTTACAAGCTATATCAGAAGGTTCTATCTTCATATCTTTTCACTATTCTATTGGTCACATATATCTAATTACGAACTATCAGAGGTTGAAATGTATGGTGTTAATGCGTAGTAAATACCTAGTACTGTGGAAATGAAGTTTGTATATTGCCCGATTAACATGCCACTGTAGCAACATATATGTGATACAACAATGGTCTGCTATTAAACCGAGCCGATGTTGCTTCTTTCATAATGTATCGTAAGAAAGTGAAATTCGGCGTGTGCAATTGATAAATCTTTTTATGCTTGTTGGTTCTGTTAATAAACAGGCGGTTTCAGGAGTGAAAGGAAGTGAACTGGAGAAACTCGCCAACTCGGATTCCATGTACAAGCGGATTCGAACTCTTGACAATGCGTCGTCTAATGAGTATGCGTCGTTAGAGGAAGTTACCGCAACCAAGAAAGGGCCTTACAATGAAGAACAAATTGTCTCTATGGAATCTGCTCTGAAGTCCCTTTCGGACCAGGCCATCAAGCAGAGCTCAGAGGACGCTCAGACACAAGGAAAGCAACATATTGATGAAAACATCCTTCAGTCGAATAACGCGGCTGTTTCGAACGGCTTATCTTATGACAACCTCGCAAAACCAATCGCTGAAGTAAATGGTATAGAAATCGACACCGAGCAGCAGCTGAAGCCTCAGACGGAGGGAGACGGACCTATAGACCCGGAAGTTGTGTGGGCACTTCAAACCCTCGAGAAATACATATCGCACTTTAAGAGCCAAAAAGCCGTTGCTCAAACTTCTCGAAGGAGACATACTCCTTCAGATTCCTTTCATGATTCAAATGAGTACCTGGATCCACAGGCGGGGACCTCATTGCAAAATTCCACATCAACTGGGTCTTCGCAGTTGACAGTACCATCTGTGAAGGCGACAGCGGGCAACGGGCAGGAAAATGGAATCACAAGCAATTTTGATAGAGTTAAGAGCCTTGGACACGACGAGATTATCATAGCGTTACCAGAAGGTCATCAAATCATTCAACTTCCTCATGCACATCACAGAGGATTCCGTTTCTTTAGGTTTAGGAGAAGGCATAAGGACAAGGAGAGTAAATCTTCCAAGAGACACCAAGAGAAAACTCTGGCTATTGAATCTTAGAGCAGGTGAGACCATTTCATTCATACTTGTTGATAGGTCTGGGAGTACTGGGTATGTAGCGTAGCTCATGTCTTCAGCTGGCCTTGTTTTCCTTGTCTTGATTGCATTTTGTCCAGTCATGTCCTAATGTGCTGTTCGTTCTTGTTCAGTTGAGATGCCCAATATCAGTTGGTGATTGGTGATTGGTAATTTTTCAGCTCTACGAGCAGCTGCTGGAATAGGGAGCTTGCGGATGCTGCTACCAACCTTCATTACGTTTCTGGGCATTACTGCCGTCCACTTGTTTCGTGCTGAGGTACCACATCACTGATGTCAAGGATGCTATGTTCTTAGATTGTAATGTGCTCAGGGATCGTGTGGCAATGTACACGGCTGATTTTAAGAACTTAGTTGTTGTACAGGGTGTAGCACCACATTTGAATTCAATTACTATGAAAGCCACTGCAAGCGTATCCACCATTCGGAAAGCTAATACATGATGAAGTAGATGTTCTGTAGATGTTCCAGCACAAAATATAATGTTAATGCATGTTTGTTTTTGTGTGTAGAGGGAATACAGTATTGAGGTTCTATATTCAGCATAAGAATAGGGATATGATCCTGTACATAATATGTTTTGAAGAAGAGTAGTGTATCCTGTTGTATCCAGAATATAGGTGAATATGTTTACAACAGGGCAATAATGGTTTCTTGGAGGCGTGAATTTGAGGTTTAAACCTTCGGTGGCTAGAATCTTAATATTGGTGAGAATTGTGTTGGAGCAACATTCACTGCTATTTCTGATTTGATTATCTTGTCGAGGGCACAGGCTTGCGCACCTGCTGTACGCAAAGGGAATCGATGGGTTCAACTCATTGCCAGCTGTTACCTTCGTGCAAGTGGAGGTACTAATATAAATCTTTTCGTTTGAGGGTTCATCTGCTTCTACAAACACAGAATTGTAGCTAGGAAGTGATTGCAATCGTAGGTTTAGTCTGAGCACTTTATATATTCCAATGTAGTTGCGCTTGTGTAATCATTGGTAGATATTCATCTAGATGATCAACATCTGGATTTACTGTGCCAGCCTCCTGCTAGAGGTCGAATTATGCTTAAATATGGCGAGTTTTCTACAAACTGAACCTTACATGCTCTTGTCTTGCATTTCAGCGCCATTGTTTACGAGCATACCCAAGATTTTCGTGTTTATGACCTTGTCGAAGGCTAGTTGTTAATGCTACTTGTTTGATTACTCTTCTACAGGTCTTTATGGCTCTTGCTGCAGCTGGACTCATGGATAATGCCGGGCTCACTAGGGCTGACTTTTACCATTTGAAATAAGAAAAGAGGTTCGTACTCGCGGTACCTCTGTCGTACTTTAGATACGCCCTAATATCCTCGACCAAGGGTAGGTCTTCCATTGTGCACGTGGTGGTTTACCCATAAACCTGAACAAATAGTGGTTCATGATTTTTTCTGAGATCTACATCGCGTGAAATAATAGGATTTCCGAGCCTAAGCAATATTTCTCAGAAGTTTAGAAGTGCACCATTGTAGCCAAGCCTTTTTTCTGTATTTTTCCGAGCGTACAGTATGTGACTACGGTGAAGTGTGAGAGGTAGACTAGGGGGCGAAACCATTAATTGAACATTTTTTTTAATTGCGAAAAGAGGCTTCATGTTTTAGCTATCTCGCACCTAGCTAGAAAGAAGTGGTTGCCTAGGGTGGTGAGGAGTATGGTAAAAGTTGTGATAACAATGGCTACGTGGGTTCGGAACAATATCTAATTATGTCACCTGTGACTCAAATCAATCAAGATTCAATTTGGTTTTGGCATTTGACACTAAAATGTATTCACAAAGTCTCAGAGTCTCTAATTCAAACTGAAGCCTATAGAAAAAGAGAACCAAAGCAAAAGCAAAAAAAGATTAACTCCTTTACATTTGTAGAAACCTCTGTCATTTTTCGCCAGCAAAAAAAGGGTCGATTGTAGCTACCAATTTTTTGTAAAATAACAATATGTACAACTCACTCAGAGCATTCTCCACATTGACTGTAGAGTGCTAAGATGAATTCCAACACTGATCAATGTAAAAGTCTCTCATTTTCTTGAGGGCACGTCAAACTCCTTCAGAACCCCTGCACACACACAAAGTTCTATGAGTCAGCACTCTTGCTAAAAAAACACCAAATGTAAGTCCTTTATAAACTGAGGTAAAGCCACCACGGGTTTCGACCCCTTTTCAAAGAGGAAAAAGGTGGCTAAGACTTATGACCTCTACTTCCTTTTCAAAGGTGGAGGTTACAGACCTGTTCCATTAACTTGATTGGAGGATTCTGGTTGAAAGTCTACATGCTCTTCCATTGATCTAACCGTTGTTAAGAGTGAGGAAACCGTTGTTAAGAGTGAGGAAAGCGTAGTACCATGAATGAATAGAAAAGGAAGTTAACTTATTGAAGCCGAGGGTGGCTTTACAAGTGGCTCACCAGATTCCAGTACCAGGACTCTGTCGCAGTCTGAGGGCACGCGGTGCTCACTACTACTGATGACAGTGGTCTGCGCAAGCTCTGAGTCGACGACTCTTTGGATGACATCATCAGTCGGCACGTCCACAGCCTCCTCAAGCACCAATACTTTGTCCTTCCTCAGCAGTGCACGGCTCAAGCAAAACAGTTGTCTCTGGCCCGCACTCCACATCGCACCTGCCACCATTACAAATGAAGTCAACCCCAAGCAAACAAAAGGGTCCGTCACCACAGCACATTCAAGTCAATTGTAAAGCCACCCAAGGTCCCATCAAGACACCTCTTTCTTCATTTTTAAGTCTTAAAATCAACACTAAATTCTACAATCAACTCAAAGAGGAACAAGGCAGCTACAATACATAGTACAGAATGACCTCTCCTTCCTTCTCAAAGCGGCTAAAACTAGCTCCAAATTGACTTTAGAAACCACCAAGATTGATCTGATGGCTATGAAGTATAGCAAATGAAAAGAGGGGCTGTCTTATTGAAACTTTGGCTGCAAGCAAGCGTTCCATCACTAGAGACACAATGCAAGCTACACCATTTCTCACCTGAAAACTCGAGCTTGCCGTTTCTGTCCCTGACAGGTGCAGCCATGTGACACTTCTCGAGGGCCTCCCAGATCTCCAGGTCGGAGTGGCGGTGCAGCGGGTCGACGAGGGAGCGGACGGTGCTGCCCTCCAAGACGGCGGGGTCGCGGGGGACGATGCCCAGCTTCAAGCGCAGGTCCTTGACGCCGATGCGCTGCGTGTCCAGGCCGTCGATGAGAACGCGCCCGTGGGAAGGCTCCGCGACCCGGAAGAGGGCGTGGATGAATGCGCCCCTCCCGCTGCCTATGAGTGCCACTCTCTCGCCGCCCTTGATTGTGAGGGAGCTCTCCTTCAAAGTCGAAAGCAGCTGCAGATCATATATACCAGAGTTAACAAACAGGCTGGAAAAGTCGTTGTTTGTAAAGATATCATAAGTTTTGACCTCTTTTCTCATTTGTGATTAGAGGACTTCTACATAAGCAAAAAATTGAACAAAGTGGCATTAAATAGAGTTTTTAGTTGAACTAGAAAAAGACCTGGAGGCGCTCGAACTGAATGCTGCCTTGAGAAGGCCAGCTCTCAGCTGGGCGACTGTCCTCAATGACTTGGGCAGCCTCGCTTGGGACTTCACAGAACTGATTGATGCGCTCCACCGACGCCATTTTGGTGTCCAGTTGAGAGGCCACATGGGTCACCCCACACAGGGATTTATTGAGTGCCAACCCGTATGAAAGAGCCAAGGCCACCAGCTCTGAAAACCACCGTTGAGTTGAAGTGTGAGTTGAGGAGATCATCTCTTTCTCTTCATTCTCAAAGGTGGCTAAAACTACTTCTAACTTGAGTTTACAGGTCACCAAGCTCTTTCATGCTTAATCATGAAACCACCAAGCTCTTCCATCGATCTAATAGCTATTAAGAGTGAGGAAAGAGTGGGGTCATATAACAAAGGAGGGGATATCTTATCTTAGGTGACGTAACAAACTAGTTCGTGACAAACGGAGCCTTGCAAGTAAATCAATGAATGCTTACCTGGTTGAATGATATTCCGTGCAGCAGTGACCATGAACAGAGCTGACGATGCCAGTACCACATTTCCAATCATCTCCAGGCGGAGCCCAAGCCATTCATTTACTGCGTTGTTATGGAGATCCATTGTGAGATTAGCGTCCACTCTCTCGGTGTTCACCGCAGCAAATCTCGGTTGCTCACCAAATGCTCTGATTGTCGCCAATCCAGAGATCGTTTCGGAGAAGTGTGTGAGTATCGGTGCCTTTGTCATGGCGTCCATGCGAGTCAACTCGCGAGAAGTTGCAATGAAGTAGCGCTGCACCCATTAAACCCATCCCACCTTCAGAACATGCATCAAGTAATCCATGACAAGGTTTTCTAGTTGAGAGAGCACCAAGCTCTTCCATTGATCTAGAAATAAAAGAGGGGGTATCTTATTGAAACTTTAGGTGGCTTTCACATATAACTCCAAAAACTTGATCAAGATTGGAAGACATACCTGATACACCAAGTACAGGTAAGCAAGTGGAATAATAAGGAATATCATCTGCCAAGTGACTTGGCAAACCACAACAAGAATTCCAAGAACTTGGAAGCCCTGGCCAAGCATAGTACCCATCAAAATGGGCAACAAGAAGTCCACGTTGGATTGATCACTTGCAAACTGCCGCCCAAATCCAGCCCCACAATCAGTACCAAACATTTCCAAACCCATGCATATGAATAAAAATCATAACCAGAAAATCACTGTCGGAAATAACGTCAGGACGTATAAGTAAATTTGTGCCAAGGAACCCCATTTTTTCAGGGTACTTTTTGACCTGATTTCCACAGTGAATAGACCTCCACAACATAAGAACTTGTTACACTAAAAGTGATGAATAGTATTCTATAATACTTATAACAAGTCATAATCTCCAAATGATTATGCGATGATTACGTACCCGGGTGAGAATTCTTCCATTCGGCGTTGCGTCAAAGAAGGCCAATGGCGCATGCAAGATGGAGCTCAAGAGAGAGACGAAGAATGACTGAGCAGTCACCAGACCAACAAATGCTGTGAAAAGAGACCTTAGAAGAACAAAGAATGCGCTGCCAAGAGCAAGTTCAGAGTAAACTGTAATAAACTGTAAAGACCGAAAGGTTGCAGGATCTGCAGTTGACTGCGCCAGCCAGTAATCGCTTGCAATCTGCAGCCCTTCCCTGCAGATCAGAAGAATGACCAACACCAGAATGTGGACCCCCTTGACAGCTTTTGTTGCGTATAGCAAGTATGCGCCAAGACCGACCCGACCGGTGGTTCGCTTCTCATCGTCGGTGGAAGCAACTTTTCCAAGCACTTTGCCACTTCTCCAGACACTGGATCATAAAGAATAGAGTTACTTGTGAAGTGAGGCAAAAATACCATGAGTTTTGACCTCTTTTCTCGTTAAAGACGACTAAGATTCACGACCTCTCCATTCTCAAAAGTCACCAAAATGTGAGTTTCATGACCACTAAGCTCTTCCATACTTAAAGGTTAGAAGAGATTGGTGGTGCCTCAAATAAAATCCTTAATAAGAGTGAGGAAAGAGTAGAATTATTAACCAAAAGAAGGGTATCTTCTCAAGCCCTTGGTGGCTTTACAAATGCACAGATGATTCATCGACTTTGTTTTGCTCACCTGCCAGCCTTGGCCAGGGACTTCACCTTGGACAGGGACTTCACATTGGACAGGGACTTCAACAAGCGGTCTGCTTTCTGCGACACACGAGCAGAGGAGTCCACTACAACGAAAGGCACGTCTATTTCCACCTCCGAGTCCGTGGAGTCTTCCGCCATCAAGGCTCCGAAGTCCGTCCCTGCCTCCACAAGTTCACCGTACTTTCCAGACTGCACTATCTCGCCATTTCGCATCACCTGAGACAACAGAGGTACTCAGGAACTAGATAAGCATGAAGTAGCGTAAAAGTAGAAGCAGCTGAGTCTTTTCATACCAGGATAAGGTCAGCTGCGTGTAAGAACTCCACTTGCTGAGTGACCAACAACACCGTTTTCTTTCTCAAGGCGCCCATAATACATTCCTGCAATAGGACGAATTATTGCTAGATTTCCATGAAAAAAAACACACATAACATTTAACATTAGGTGTACCTTAAAAATATCGCGGCTAGTTTGGGCATCAACAGCGTTGAAGACATCATCCAGAAGATAGACATCCGAGTCGTGGTACACAGCCCTGGCCAGCTGAATTTTTTGCTCCTGGCCTTCACTAAGAAGACGCTCGCCAACCTCCGTTTTGTCACCGAGAGGCATGTGTGCAAGGTCTTGTGTCAGTGAACAAACGCGAAGCGTTTCCTGGTATTTGGTTTCATCCAGGTCTTTTCCAAATAAAACGTTCTCCTTGATGGTTGCATTCTGGATCCAAGCTGATTGCCCAACGTAGGCTGTGCGACCTCTGACTTTCACCTGAACAATTCGACGCAAAAACTTAAAGCACAAGCTTAAGAAAAAAAATAGCCATGCTTGTGCAGAAAGTGACCTACCGAACCAGAGAGTTTAGGGGTCTCTCCCAAAACAGCTGAGAGAAGAGCTGAATTTCCTGACGCATCCGTTCCAACAACAGCAACAAACGCGCCATGCGGAACCTTCACGTTCACATCCTTCAAAGTATCTCGCTCGCCGGAACCTTCAAACCACCCATCTTCAATCTCCACATCAAATTCACCGCCAAGAGGCAGCCTTTCAACGGCGTGAGCGTCCACCTCCTCACTCATCAGGAAGCTCTCGAGCCGGTCGCATGACCTCAGGCCTTGGGAGATGGCCATCAGAGCCTGGGGAAACAGACGCACCGGCTCTTGCAGAATCCGGAAAGTCGAAAGCGCGGTGAACACCTTGGCCGGGGTGAGTGGCACCTCCAGGACGACACAGAGCGCGAAGGTGGCGGTTGAGACCGCGAGCGGTGAGAGCCACAGGAAAAAGACGTTCAGGGCTACGACATACATGAACTGCGTCAACCACGTCCGCTCGTGGCTCCGAATTCTCTCGATTTTCTCCTTGAATAAATCCTCCCAAACCTGTCAAGAAAGTCATGGTCACCTTCAGAAATACTAGCTCCACATACAATGGATCATGTCTGAATATCTATGATGACAGACCTGCAGCTTTATGTTTTTGATGTTGTTGAGTAGTTTGGATGTGACGCCGACGCGCTTCGCCTTGAGCTTCAAAGCCATGGCCTGGTACCCGCGGTGACGCTTGCCGACACTGAAGCTGACAACGAGAATGCACAGCATGACCAGCAAGCCTGCGAGACACGAGACGCCGATAACCGCGTACAGGATCGCGAGAGCTGCCGCGGCCTGGAGCGGCAGCACCCAGACGTTGTGGAGCTGCACCATGAGCTCACCCACCTGCTGCACATCCGCCAACGCATTCCGGCCGTCGCCATGATGCCTTCGACGAAGCCCCTTTGCGTACAGCGCCCGCATAAGGGACGAGCGCGTCGCCATCCCCAACGTCCGGCTCTGGAAACTGAAGTGACGCGCTGAGAGCGTCTCCACTGTCTTCGCCATGAAGAGAATCGCGACAAGCAATGACGAGCGCGTCGAACTCACAAACTGCGTGATCAGGACCGGTCCTACAAACATCACAGAGAGGTTTAACAGAGCGAGAACCGCTGTTGCAACAAGGCGTCGCCGGAAGGTGCGCAGCAGAGCCCTCCGAATGGATCCTGACGCCTCAAAACAATCCTCGTCTGCGACTCCAGGAACATCTTCAACCGCGAGAGACGCTCCTTTTTCCAGCAACGGGTTCAACCATAGCCAGAGCGCCTTGGAAATGAACGACGCGGTGGCTTTCTCTTCTGAGACTAACATCCTCTCAGTTAAGCCGCCATCTTCATCACCGTCTGAGACACGATCCTGTCCCACAAAAGTTAGCACCAAAACGACAGGGAGCGCCGCGGCGCAGAGGGGGCCATCGACCCAGAGATACGGGTCGTCCCGCTTGTAGTACGTCGTGTGGAGCGTCAGGAGCGAGAGGAGGAAGGTCGTGATCCACCACGCTCGCAGCAACCGCCGGTTCTGGTGGCGTGTTGCGAAGAAGGCTGTCCATGCTACGGATTGAGAGATTGAGTAGATGAGCTCGTGGGCGCGGACGTGAGGCGCGAGCAGGACGCGCCAGGCTGCTACGCACCAGTTGGAGAGCATCACCAGGGCGATGAGTGCACCAAGGCTGCTGCTGCTACTCCGGCAGCGCTTGTGAGATACCGTGGATCCTCGGAGGCAGGTGAGTGATCCGAAGAGTAGGTGGACGCAGGAGATGAGCATGTGTTGTGGGCATGGCGCGACCAGGAGGAAGGTGATCCAGGCCCAAGGAGTGTTGGTCTCCGGTGATGCGCAGGCCACCATCCCCAGCACCCTTTCTGCACGAGAAAAGTGCAACAATTATTCGTCAGATTGCCTTCTTACTTTCAAACATAAAAGTCCAAAATCTCAACAATCTGTTTGATGACAAACCTGTAAACGCCATAGCTGGATTTGGTTTCAGCTCTCCAATCATCTGCTGCAACAAGCATCAAATGTGCAAAAGAATCAGCGGAGTTCAAGAGAAGCATATTGCACAGAACAAGGACGTCCTTGATACAACATCAAAACTCATTTGTGAAACAAGAGCAAACACTGGAAACGAAAACAGAGAACAAGGTCGAAACTCGGGCATCACAACCATCGTCACTCACGCAGGCACCAACAAGAGCAGAGGAAACTCACATGTTACTCAGAGGCCACCTCCGAAGAGCTTGAAGATATCCCAGCTGCCCACCTCGAAGAGTAGGAGGACAGTAAACAAAATCCACAGTGATTGCATGGCGGCGCCAGTCGCTGTGATGCTGATGCAGCGCCGCGGTCACAACACTGTCTCATCATGGCCATCACAATCAAGGAAACTAAGTCGTCCTCTCTCTCTCCCTCTCTCGCGCACACACATACACACACACACACACTCTTCAATTAAGGGCGAAAACGTGGGCCAATCACTATCTTCGCACCAAGAGCTTGCCCGTTCCAGCGTCGTCAGCGAGCCTCGAATCCTCGGGGATTCCACCAATACCACCACAAGATTTTGAGGAATATTCTATTCCCGGCGACACATGGCAGAGAACCTCTTGCGGAGTGGACCGCACAACCACGACGCAATAACGTGCGGCGAAGTGGTCGCCGCCGGTCCACCCCGTCCAAATTTAGTCCCGACATTCTCAAATTGTGGCTCTCCCACTTCCTGGCTTTGTAGCTGCCAAAGTTGCTGCAAGCGGGTTGGTTTTTACAAGTGATGGTTCGAATTCGAAGTTAGGTGATGGCCTTTTCCGAGAGAAACACGGAGGTTTTGTTCGGTTAACGGATGGAGTTTTCATTTGACCACCAGGAGTATGCAAAATAGGGCATCCTCAACCACATTTGGCAGCAAGGAGGCGTGAGTTTGGCGATGGCGCACATGAAGGAGCAATGTGATGAGGAGCTCCAGTTGCAGAAACTGGAGGATCAGGCGCGTGTGAGCACCGCGTTCCAGCAGTTGCACATGTTGCCGGTGAAGCTCGAGGGTCTGAGCTCTGACAGTGCCGCGGTGGGCGTTCGGGGATGCGAGTTCGAGGAGAGACTCGCTTGCATGTGCGCGTTTCTCTCCTTTTTAGGGTTACGAGAATCTAAACGATGTTTTTTAGCGGTTGTTGTTTCCATGTGACAGGGGAGAGAGCAAGAGGGAGCAGAAGCTGCGAAAGGATGATGTCCAGAAGCTCATCGATCAGATGCGGCGCGCACACGAGGACTCCAACGAGCGTTTCCACAGGATTTTGAAGTTTATCAACGCAACATGCCATCTGAGCCAGGTTTTTGGAGATGCATAAAAAACAATTGTGTGCACGCATAGGCCATGTCTAACGTGAGCATTCCTGTGTTCCTTAGGACTGTGAATTCAAAGAGATAACCACTCTATCGCCTTCGTGTTGCGAGTTGTCCCCCAGCAGGTATGAATTTTCTCTTCATCTCAACAGCTTTACTCAAGGTTTATTGTGGTTGAGTTGAAACCCTAGTTGCCTGCCCATGTGGACAGAGGAACACCGGAGAATCCGCCCAAAGGATTAGGCATCGACTCCGCCAGGATGATGCTCTCGAGGAGGATCAAACGCAAGGCGAAGATCAGCGACGACAAATCAGCAAAGGAGGCGATCGGAGCTCGCCACTCGCCCTGTGAGGTTGTGGAACTGGCGGCGACGGATCCCTCCACCGAAACCACTTGCAAGGGTGGTGAGACGCGAGCTTTTCCACCATACATAACCTTTCTCTCTTTCGATCCACATGCGTCATGAAGTCTGCACGTGATCTGCAGAGACACGACCTCCTGAGCGCGAGGTGAGCCCTCCTGCTTCGAAAATCACTGAGATGCCGCTGCCATGTGATGTTTCTACCGAGGTTAGATCTTGCAGCTAACTCCTGTGCTAAGCATCTCACTTTCAAGGTTTACTGGACTGACGAGGAATGGATGAGCAGGCTGCAAGGCAAGAGAGGAGGAAACAGATGCGGCTCTGGCCAACAGTTGAGAAGCTGTCCACGCTACGGATTCTGAACAACACCATGTTCTTATGGGATGACAAGCCAGCTCTCGCTGCCGCCGCCATCTCCGAGGATCTCATTCTGAGCACCCTCGCGGCCGCCAGAGGGAGCCAGCGGCGCCTATTCGACGCGCTCGACACGGTGCGCGGCGTCCCCCGGCGCACCGTCTGCTGCAGCGCGGTGCGGGAGCTCGTCCGCGCATATCCACCGGAACGCCTCGCGCCCACCTCGTTCATCAACGACCACTTCAGGGTGAACACCGCCACTCCGGAGCTTGATGTTACGCCGACCTCTCAGGGAGTGTTGCAGAGCGCTGCGTCTTTGAGGAGCGTGCAGGATTCCGAGGCCGCAGAGTTCTGGCACGCCCTTGTGCACCATGTTGTCTCGCTTGCCGATCATAAGATGGCGTCGTTGGAGGAGAGCGCGAAAGAGTTCGCGCAGGTGCTCTTGGAGGCGGACGTCGTCGGCGACGCACATCTCTCGCTTCAGTCGTTCCTGACGCGGTGCTTCAAAACGGAGCCTGTTTCAGAATGCCCCACTCATCCTCCTCTAGGCGAGTGCTGCTTGACATCTCTATCACAACCCTTTTCCGTGCTAGTTTTCTGACCTTGGTGTGCCTGATTCCAGACGAGGACCAGGACAGCTCCGAGGAACTGCTCCCCGTTAGCGACACGGCGCCATCGCAGACAGAGGAGGTTGCGATGGACAGACAAGTGCGTGACATCACGCGTGGGAGCAAAGCTGTCGTTGCTACAAAACACTCCAGGAAATCGAACCTGTCTTTATTCAGCTCGCTCAAGTTCTCCCTTTTTCACAATCAAGGTTGAACCATTCACACAAGACAGAATATTTCCACAACCCACTCCGCTAAAGCCTACAGTAATTGAACTTTTCAGTCAATCACAACTCTACCCACAACCACAAACTCTGCACATAGCTCCTAAAACATAGATGTTTACACGAACAAACGCAAATCACTATCTTGTCCAAATGATCTTCGGCGGGGGAACTTCCAGAACTTCCTCCACCTACTATTAGATTTTTGGCATTGTAGGTCTAAGAACCCCTGAGTCATCACTTCGCGCCACACCTCGCCTTGAGCAACTTCTCCACGACCTGGAAGCCACCGTTTCCCACGTTAGTCACTGACAAAACTGTAGCGTCCAACTAGAGTGACGAACGGCACCCACCTTGGTGTTGAAGACGCCATAGCTGCACACCGGCGCGATGGACTCCGCATACGCGGTCTTGAGCTGGGCGCACCCATGATTAAATAACAACTTCACCCTTTCCACGCCAGTCCCTGTGTTGCCGTGATGTTTAAACCGCCCCACGGAAGGGTGGATGCGATGCACGAGCACACCGGATCCCGCCATCCTTGAGCTCGTGCGGCGATCCACGACGCGATCCAGCTTCCCCAACGACATGCTTGCTAGCTTCACTCTCACAGACACACTGTCACTGTTGCGATAATCGGCGGATCGCTCTCACGTTCCTTCCAGAGGATAAGTATCTCAGCAGCTCCGTGCTTTCGTTCGGCCTCTTTCTTATCATTGGCCGTTAGTTTGGTGGAGTTGCATGCGAGTTCAGGAGGTGCATGCGAGTTCAGGAGGTGCCACTTGTTTCAGTTCTAAAATTCTAGTCTTCGAAGATCTAGATTTTTTCGAGGTGATATTTCATCAGGAAATCCCAAGACAACTGTTCCCATATTACATCCACATGTACTAGAGTACGTTTCGATATAAAAGGCGAACATGGATGATATGTACACCAAGTCATACACGCTTTATATGACATAACTGTCATATCGTACACGTAGATTTTGTTTTAGAACATTGTATATATGATGATGTTATATGATGTCTGTACTTATAAAAATTGATATAGAATAAGTATAGAAAAGAAGATTATATACAAAAATTATGTAAAATCTATATGTATTACTTTTTGATATTGAAGTTGTATATAAATGATATATTTAAAAATCCATATAATTGTTATGTGGCAATAATGTCATACTATAAATGTATGTATTGATATAGTGCACCTAGGCCGTGGTGCATTTTTAATACTTGTATTTGATAACAAAAAATGATCTATTCTCCACAAAATTAGGAATTACTTCAAATCCTCTTGTAATGGTTGCTACATCCACCACTACGTACGATATACCATGTTGCCACGAGACGTGGTGTCAAGGGCCTCTCTACATCATAATGTTTTAGCATAGACTAGCAGTTGGCGCTTGCTTTGCAACGCATTAGAATGTAGTTTTTATATCACAAAATATAAAAAAGAAAGGTAACAACAATCTACATAAAATATAAATATGTCTTTGAAACCTAATATGCATGAGTTTTAATAATGTAATAGAATAGAATAGAAAAAAATAAATTAGATTTTAGATTTTTTGCATTTTAACATGGAATTTCAAAAATGTTATGAACGTCAAATTTGTAATCAAGAGTTTCAAATTTATTTTGGATAAGCACAAATTGCCACACACAAATGCAAATTTCACACACCCACAAACTCAACTTGTAATTACAATCTCAATTTCACATATCCACAAACTCAATTTGCAATTACAATCTCAAAACTTGCAATCTCACCTCAAAACTTGTAATTTCAATCTCCACAACTCGAATATGCAATTTTGCAACTCCAACTTTGTATGCCAACCTCCAAGATCACAACTCCAACTTCACAACTTTTTTACTTCAAGTTTACAACTCATAATTTACAATTCAATCTTTTAGAGTTCAATTAAAAAGATATTTGAACGTCAAATTTGTAATCAAGAGCACGAATTGCAACACACAAATGCAAATTTGTCACACCCAAAAACTCAAGCTAATGCTTTGCAAGGCATGATTCCAACTACTTTAATGTAGTTTTTAATATTACAAACTATATTTTAAAAAAGTAACATGATTCACTGTGCGGTTGGCTGCGCAATTAACTGCGCGGTTGACTGCACCATTCCTATAGTTCACCGCACGGTTGATTGCGCGATTGATCGCTGCGTGGTTCACTGCGCGGATTATGATTTTAGTAGTATGATTAGTTTGTTACCGATCTACGAGTTTTAGGACGTGCGGCGTCGCACCGCATTCATCCGTGGATGATTTCCATCCACTTAGGGTTGTGTATGTGTATGAATAGCGCCGCATACGTCCTTGACTTGACGTCTTTATCATGTCAAGCTTTGTGAGTGACTTAGAGAGTGTTTAGTGATTACTTTTGCTTGTAAGTGATTGTTTATCATCGGTAAAGGTTCCGCATTCATTTATACTACTTGCACTCCTTGATTCTTCCTTTGCAGAGTGTGAGACACTTGACTACTCTTATGATTTACTAGTTATTCACTTGACAAAAATCCTCTCACATTCTTCTTTTTAGTTCTAGAATTTGAACTTGGGTGAGTTTAGTAAAAACTTAGGTGCTTAGATTGATGTTGTAGAGTGCCTCAAAATGGAGCCAACGCAACAAATGGCGCCCAAATCAGATAATTTTTGAGCAAGATGTGAGCGGCACAAGAATTGGAAGAAGAAGAATAGCTATTGGAACTGATTTTGCAATTTTTTATTCACTACGCCGTTATCATCCACATAAAAATTTCACCCGCGATCAATTTTCATCATTTCTTGCAAATTCATCTACTGTGGGTAGTTTTTATCCACTGTGATTAAAACTGTAATATGGGCAGAATTCATTAACTGTAAGTTAATATCTCGCAAAATATATATATATATTTTAATACAACTTTAGATTTCAGCTCTCCATAGGGATTTTTACCTATTGAGAAGGAAAAATTTTAGTGGAATTTTTTTTTTTCAAGAACCACATTTTTGAGTGTTATCAAAAAGAATAAGTGTCTAAACTTTGGAGGTATGTAACTAGGGCAATTTAACTCATTTTTGAGTGAAACTTGTGCCTGCATTATCTCCAGAGAGGACCCGATTTTGATTTCTGGAATCTTGTGCGGTACCCCTCCGTGTTGCGGGCTTGTTGCTAGTGTTTACCGGTGGCCCAATTTCCGTGCTGTGCCAAATTGTGATAGGGTATCATAGGGGTGAAGCCAGGTTCCTGGCTAGCAAGACCTTTTTATGTGAGGGGTTGTGTTTGGACTTGTGCTAGCCGGAGGTGATGATTGGTGAATTACAAAGTTTGGTGGTTTTCTAGGTGCATGTTGCTTGTTCGTATTTTTTCCTTTTGATAGTACCCGTAGATAGATTCCGTGCTGGTTTTTATTTATGGTGAGTACCCGTAGTCGGTATCACTGCTCCCCTCAGCAGACCCGCCCAGAGAGTGCTTCTACCGCACACATTGGGCCAGGGTCGGATACCAACGAGGCTTTTGAATGTGTTTCGGCGTTGGATATCAATCGTTGGCTTTAGGTTTGGGACGTGGGCATGTTTGACGACATGGAAGACGATCTCCGTCATATTGTACGAGATAGGTTCTCAAGACAAGGCTGAGGATATCTCTCTATCCGATTGACGGCTCTGATTCCAAACTTGGATGAACAAGAAGCGTCAGCGGAGGCCATCGTTTAAGGACTGGTATGCGTTTGAGCACTTACCCCAACATTTCGAGTTGCACGCCCTTCAGACATACGGAAGGTGGGCTACGCAACACGAGGCAAAGGTACGCGGCACGTCCCATTTAGGAGTACTGGCTCCGGCGTGAGGAGTTGGTTACTACGCTCAAGGAGAGTGCGGTTGCCGAACTCTCGACTTCCAACAAGGAGCTCAAGGTGGAAGTGGGTTTTTTCGGTGGGAACTCCAAAGGCAAGGGTGTTGCCATTGTAGGCGAACGGGTTGACATGGGGGCCATGTCCCATTTGGCAGTAGCCGTGCGTGTGGCATTGATGGCGGATGGCAATTTGCCAACCTTTGATCCTCTAGCACAGTTCATGGCACATTTGGAGGTGGAGTACTAGGGCTTCAGGTGTGGTCACATGTAGCGCATCTAGGATTTTTGTCGGCAGAAGGAAAATACCTCTCGCACTATGTATACCCGATTGGTACAATTATGAGCAGAGGCCGGTGATGGGTTTACGGAGCGCCAGCACATGAAGGTCTTCAACTTCAAGGTAGATAAGCGGATGGTGGAGTTGAGGAGCCCGCATCTTCTTTTTTGGTATCACGGGAACTCCACTTTGGCGCAGACGTTTGTTGAGGTACATGCGTTTGATAGAGCGTTCAGCGTAGGCGAGGCCATAGATTTGGTCACGTCATTGTTGGAGGCTCCCAAGCCCAAGAAACTTCCTACAGCTACTGGTAGCTTGGCGGAGGCACAATTTGAAAAGATTGTGCATTTGTTGGGCTTGTGGAAAGGCGGGTCACATCAATGGATACCTCAATTGCTCCAAGAAAGAAGGGGCAAGTATGGTGAAGGCAAAGCCTAAGATCGAGGCGGCCAAGCCTGTAGAGAAGGTAGGAGGCAAGGAGATGAAGACCATGACATATTCTCATTGTGGCAAGGTTGGCCACAATGATAAGAATTGCTATTTTTTTCACGCGGAGAAGCGCCCAGGGTCTTCGACTGTTGAATCGGATGTGGTGAAGGCACTTGAAGCCAAACTCGAGGAGCTGAAGACACAAATGAGCGCGTTGGCCTCTTTGGAACAAGTGACAAACACATGATCTTTGGTGAGAGGTCAGGGCTCATCTTCAGCCCTAGATTGTTACTTGAATGACACTTAGAGGAGGTGGTGGCAGGAGTTACCACTCGTGCTCAGTCTGCCGCACAAGCGGTGGCATCTTCACCCTTTGTGCCGGTTACTTGTGGCCGTCCACGCCACATGGGTTTGCCGGACACCTAAAGGGCACGGAGAAGGCCATGGGTTATACCCAACATCCGTTGCAGTTGATGTTTGGCATGGAATATGGTCCAATATTCTCATACGTATCTCTACAAGGCGTTGTGGTTGGTGCCACAAACTATGACATTCAGGTGGTTCAGCAAGCGCTTTATCTACTCGATTTTTGGGTGGAAAACTCGATTAGGCTTGGGTGGTCTACCAATGATGGTAGAAATGAGCATATTCCGGTTGTCTTTGCACCTAGTGCGGTGACTTCCAAGGCAAATGCCAACATTGGGTGTAGTGCCTTGGCATCCAATTTGCCAAATTGTTCTATGCTTTTGGAGGAGACATATGCTTTTATGTCGGAGGTAGCGGAATCACGTGAGCACAAATTAGTGGAGATCCCTGCACGTCATTGCAAGGTTCAAGGTCCTCCTTAAGGGACCCAATTGAAGCTCACACGTTGCAGTTAAGAGATTGTCGACACTCTTGATGTTCCACAGTTCTCAATGGACTTTTCCACTCTGTTGGTAATTTGTACTATTCAGTGGCAACCATTGGATGAGAGTAATACCCTTGTGGAGCTATTTGCTGGTATGGGAACGGGGCTTGCGGTTGTGTTGGAGGCTGGGCTGAAGGTATGTCGGTACATCGACGTGGATAGTGGCTCTGTAGCCAACCGTGCTGCTCACCATCACATTCAACATCTTTTGGCGTTGTATCCGAAGCAGTTACCACCTTTTGCCATTCGGGGATGTTTTGGCAAACTCCTACAAGATGTGACATTGAACAGTGAGGATAATCTGCACCGGTTAGGTCACGTGGACTTAGTGATTGCCGGTTGGCCTTGCCAAGGCCATTCACGGGCGGGCAGTACAGACGGGTTTTGGATGATCCGGGGTCGGTGCTCTTTGCGGATTTGCATAGGTTCCTTCAGTGGTGGATTCCCCACCAATCGACGGCACCAGGGTACATTTTTTGGAATGTACCTCCATTGGGGATTTGAACCAACATGGCATCATCGGCAACACTCACCTTTGGACTTGCTCAAGTGCAACGGCCCATGCGCCGTGAGGTCGATGACATCTTGGACGACCACCGTGTTTTCATGGAGGTTACCAAGGATGATGAGCCACCATTGGCGGTTGTGAACTGCGTTGGTTTCACTCGGGGGGCATTTCCCACGTTGATGTGCTACTCGGGGTCTTTTGCCTTCATGACACGCAGACCAAGCATGGTTTGAGATTCTACTTCCTAAACTTACAATGAGCCTTTTGCCGATGCGAGGGAGCGGGCAATGGGCTTTTTGACAAGCACCACCGCGGCACCAAATCTCTTTGAGGGCCAACGTCGTTATTTGTTGGGTCAAGCCATTGACCTAAACACTCTTGTTTGGGTTTGTAGCCTTCGTTTTGCCGTTCAACGCCGTTTGAGTGACCATCGACACGTGTTGGGGATAGATTCCGATAGTCAAGGGGTAGCGATGCCACATCTCACAGAGATTGAGAATGCGGAACTGCTTTTTTGTTTGAAGAGGCATGCAGCTGGGGAGCTTCGTGCTCAACGTGCCTTTGCAACCTTGGCCAAGGACTTTGGTTGAGAGGATGCCCATGATATCTTTTCTTGATTTTAGCACCTCCATATGGGATTTTCTGTGGATCCCGTGAGTGAGGAGTCTAGGGGCATGAATGCCCTTTCTGGTACAAAATAGCAATCACCAGTTGTGCCGGTACATGGTGAGTCTTCTACGGTGGAGATGGAGAACACGAAGTTTGATGATGGCCTTTGGATTTAGGGCCACATCTTACCGGTGCTGAGGCACGAAGAGTACGAGCATTTATACGTTTGCATTGCAGCCGTTTTGCCTTTAGACTCCATGATTTGGAGGGCTATAAAGGCAAGGCCATTCACATTCAGTTGGAAGATGACCAACCAATCTTTCGATGATTATACAAGCTCAGTCTTTCAAAGAAAGTGGAGGTCCAGATTTGTTGTCAGGAGTTATTGGCCGTGAGCTTGATTGAGCTCTCCAAGGACGAGTTCGCTTGTGCTACGGTTATGCCATCGAAGAAGGATATCTTTGGTAACTACACAGAGAAGCGGATGTGTGGAGATTATTGGCTGCTCAATCGTAAGACCAAGTTAGCTTGGTATTACATGCCGACGCCAAAGGAGTTATTTGATTTGGTGGGCCACACTAGAGTATTTAGTACTCTAGATTTGTGGTCTAGTTACCACCAGTTACCATTGATGGTGGATGACTGAGTGAAGAGTACATTCTGGAGAGTTGATCAAGATGGGAGAGATCAACTTTATCATTGAACGTTTCTCCCATTTGGCCTCAAGAACGCACCGACTGAGTTTTCGAGGGTGATGGACCAGGTGTTGACCGGTTTATTGTTGCCCGATGCTACATTGGTGATGTTATCATTTTTAGTAGGAGCCCACACGAGCATGTGAGGCATCTTTAGTCGGTGTTCAAGAGGTTACGATAGTGGAGATTGTGCTTGCACCATGGCAAGTGCAAGTTTTTCTATGATCAATTTCCATATTTGGAGCATATGATTGTTCCGGGGGATCTTGGCCTATAACAAGCCAAGATGGATATGTTGCAAAAGAATCTTGCCCCAACTGAATCACGTGTCACTGCTTCAAGCTTTTCTTGGCTTGACATATTACTATCGCCCATTTGTCACGAACTTTAGTTTGATTGCTAAGCCGTTGACTATCCTTATGGACAAGGATCAGCCATGGACTTGAGGATGGGAACAACAGCTGGCATTTGCTACTTTGAAGATGAAGCTCAGTTCAGTGCCTGTGCTGCGGCATCTGTATGGTACACAACCCTTTCGGTTGCACACATGATGGAGTGTTGTGGGATTGGAGGTTGTGTTGCCTCAAAAGGATGATGAGGGACGAGAGTACGTTGTGGTGTTTGCTTCTAGAAGCAACAACAACACAAAGTCCAACTATTTGTCCTATGAAGGGAAGCTTTGGCCACGGTTTGGGCCATAGCCCATTTTAGGCCCTATTTGTATGGACAACGTTTTACGTTGGTGACCGACCATCAGCCTTTGAAGTGGTTCATGGAGTCTGACAAGCTTACTGAAAAGCTCGCCATGTGGGCTTTGTTTCTTTAGAATTATGACCTTGAGGTTGTACATCGGGTTGACATCATGAACTTGGATGCGGATGGTCTATCTTGCAATCCGAGTCCTTCGGAGGAGGATTTGACTAGTGCTAGGTGGCATGGGGACTGTGACAGGGAGTCAGTCTCGGGGTGGCATGAAGCGGCTTACCTCATGTTGATGTCTGGCTCTGCATCGACAATGCTTGATTTGGCAACGGATGAGAAACTGGATAGGACCCAAGTTGTTAGCAATGTGTGGGAAGACGGTCCAGTCTTGGACAAGCTACAACATGGGACACTTCCCCCAACTCTATCTGCTATGGATCATGATAGAGTTGGGCACCAAGTAGCAAGGTTCCGTTGGGAGAATGGACTTCTTATTTTTGTGAGGCCAGATGGGACTAGGTACATAGTGCTGAGGCGAAATCAAAGGGCTTCGTTAGTACGGTAAGTACACGAAGACCTAGGACATTTTGGTGTGCGACGGACTCATTCAATGTTGCACAGTCAGTACTGGTGGACCAACATGTATCAGCAGGTTACCACGTATGTTTCTCGGTGTGAAGTATGTGATCGAGTTAGATCCAGCTTCAACACCTTGTCACCACTACTGCAGCCTTTGCTCATTATGGCGCTAGGATACAGGTGGTCTTTGGACTTTGTTGGTCCACTTGTCGTGACTCCACGCGGAGCTAAATATGTCTTGGTGAATCGTGATGGTGGAGCATTTCAGCAAGTGGATTTGAGCTCGTGGCTCTTCCGTAGAACTCTTTGGAGTTGGCGGCCATGGCATTTCTTGACCGGGTGTTGGCTCATTTTGGAGCCCTAGTTGAGGTTTTGACTGACTTGTGCATGATTTCCTTTGGGCTTTTGAAGCTTTGTGTACCAAGGCTTTGATTGACCATCGTACCACTTCTCGGGATCTCCCGGAAGGAGACGGTTTGGCGGAGCGTCTGCTACAGACTGTGAAGCGAAGCCTAAAGAAGTATGGATTATTTTAGGGTGGCCATTGTGATTAGGATCTAATGATACCATGGATCGCCATGGGGTATCGGTTTAGCCGGGAGGCTTTACTGGCTACTTTCAGTTTATATCAGTTGTGGTATGGGTGGGAGCCAATTTTACCGAGTTTCGTTCGGAAAAAGTTGGCTCCAGTTGTTGATTTGGACAATGCAGAGGTGTAGGCCCAATGTCTACGGAATCGAGCGGAATTCTTCAAGCGGACCATGCCTATGGCAATGGAGAACTTGTCCATTGCTCAGCACTGTGACACCTTACGGTACACTCGTATTTGTAGTGGTGCCTACCGACCTTAACTGCAAGGTTTATCTACGGGGGATTATGTTTATCTGTAGCGTGAGATGCCTACGACGTTGGACGTTAAGGCATGGCGCACTATTCTCTATGTGAAGGATGTGTTGCCCAGTGGCATCTTGTTGCTGGAAGGCAAGGATGGCTGGGAGTGTTGGGAGCACTCTAAGAATTGTGCTCCATGCCATTTATCCATTGATGACTCCGTTCATCCGGAGTTGGCGTTTGTGCCGGATGGCCTTCCGTGTTTTGTGTGGTGAGAAGAAGGGCGCGGCTACCATGTTTTTTTTGTGGCCATTGCAAGCGCGATTGGCATATGGCTTGCTTGACGTCGCCTCTTTCTACTTTACCATCCGGAGATTGGACTTATTGTCCTTGTTGGAGGTCTTTGAGCCACGTTTCACTTGATGGAACGGCTTGAATTCCTTGTGGACTTCTCACTATGCGGTGTGTTGCCATCTAGTTGGAATTCCTCGTTTTAATTCAAGGATAGGCAACGTGAAGATTGACCAAGGAATTGGCAACAAAGTTGCAGAAGGCAATTAAAGATGGGGCTCACATTGCACCCGGCCTACCCTCTCTTTGTTACTTCTCTATATGCTTATTGATTCGACAACGAGCAATCCCTTCAATTGGATGCGTACAGTTGTTGCAGCAACATCACTGTGGCGTTTAGTCTTATTTGTGTTGTTTGGTCCTAGCTAGATAGAGGGTCTCTTTATTTGCTAGGGGGGGCACTTAAGGGTGTACTATGTATTTTTATTTTAGTGTATGTTTTTTTATTTATTTGATGTTGGTTGGGACTCTCGATCTATTGTGATTATCAATCTTTCTTTACTCGACAATGTTCCTCTTTCCATCAAAGAAGTGGATACTCCAAAACATCATGGATCTCTACAAAATGATATAAATGTAAAAGAGCTAATTATTTTTCAATGCTCTCATTCTTCGTGGTTGTACATTGACATTTAAAAGACAGTCGCACTTGCCCATACATCTCCACTTGGCCATTTGCAACACTTTGGTCCACTTCATAAATAATAGAATTGTTGCACTTCTTCCAATGAAATAGTGGAGATAATTAAATCAACATTGTTTCACCTCCATATTCT
The DNA here is from genome assembly GCA_963971425.1 of Bryoerythrophyllum caledonicum. NCBI lineage: Eukaryota > Viridiplantae > Streptophyta > Bryopsida > Pottiales > Pottiaceae > Bryoerythrophyllum > Bryoerythrophyllum caledonicum. The sequence goes on from OZ020515.1 coordinate 12,684,953, forward strand.
GATTCTATATTTGGAGGTAGACCAAGAGTGCTGTATATTTGCATAGCCAACATCACAAACAAATAGTGTAACAATTTGATTATCACTACATCTTATGTCATAGTGTATATAATAAGCCTTCTATCTTCAATTATGTATTTGAGAACTAAACACATATCCGCACTCAATGAAACCCATGTAGTGTTATAAATGCATCAAGAGGACAAATGAAATCCACTCCAATCTCTGGTTAGGCCCTCAAAATTTGTTGAGCTCTTGATAATTCCAAATTTTCTACCTCACTTATCGCAATTGAGTTATCAACAATATTGAATTGGCTTCTTTAAGTTCCTTGGAAACCACTCATTATACATAAGCCATACTCCGTTGCCTGCATGCATTTCATGTAACCAAAGTGTTAGTGAACTACGAGTCTCATTACTTCAATCAATCTTCATCTATAAATCCATACTACATCTACTTGTATATCAACTACAAAAATGAATGGTTCAATCATGCATACCTCAGTAAAAAAGAACTTTATTTCTCTGACTCTTCAAAACCCTCTTTCCCAAAGTTTTCTTTCCTCAACGATTGAAGTCTTCTATTATGTTTCACAATGAAGCTTCTCAAATCCTTTTTGTTACTAGCTCCATAAGTCGTCTTCATCAATGAACAATATTGTTCCCATCCATGTGGATTTTTGTGATATTATTAATCCTTGCAAGTCTGAGAAGCCACACTTGGATTGCAACATGATTTGACCTACAAGGTGTAAGAATTGATCAATACAATAGAGTTTTCTTTAGAGTGCTACCTAAAGGAGAAAGCCAGTAGGAACATGATGCCAGACATGACAATTTTTTTTATGCACGAGGATAGACTTCCAAAAATCTCATACTACTTTTTGTTTGCATCAATGAGATGCATGGCAATCAATGCTCTTGGGCCCTACCCCATACAAGCTAAAGCTCCTCTGTAGTAACCCAAGTTCCCAAAAAGTTGACCAGTGGTCCTCCACACCTTTCCCAAACCAAGTCACCATAACCATGTGGTCCCATTTACTAACATAAGACCCTAAGATTTGGGGTGACAAATGACGATTCAAATTCACATCACAATTGCACCTACTACATGTTTGAGAAATTGCAAAATGGTCATGTATCCTACATCTACCGTGTTGTATTTGAACATGATTAAGTTTAGATATTGGAATGACCTCCAAATGAAAGAGTATTAGTTGAAGAATTTTCAATTCAATGGTGTATGTTTTGCTAAATTTGAAACACAATATTTGTATTCTCAGAGTAAAATACATAACCGTACAATATGTGGTCCCGAACAGACCTTTAACCAAGTTAAATGTCAGAAGGTACCACTGGTGGCCACAATATTCTACATGTATGGTGTCATATTTGAGCATGATAAGGTTCACATATTGAAATGACCTCCAAATGAAACATGTTAGTTAAAGAATCTTCAACCCAAAGGTGTAAGTCTTCCTTAAATTTAATATTTTAAATTTCAGATACTGATATCTTGAGAGTTTTCTATACAAGATGCTCTCACCTTACAAACCCACGAAGATAAAGCTACTAGTGCATGGAAGGCTTCAGTGCGAAGGGGTTATAATTTACTTCTTGCCAATTGGGCCCTGTATGGTGAGGTAGCTGATAGTGTCTCAAGCGCAGACTCCCAATTTGCAAGCTTAGGTGAGTCTCATGTCTCATGTTCAACTCTTTCTGGATACTTAGATACCTTAAGGTGTTTTTTGACGCACTGAATTTTTCTTTGTAGTTTCGTAGCTCCAAATTTATAAAATATGAAGGTACTGTATTTGTAATTATGTTTGCTCTACGTAGAAGACTACATAAAATGAGTGATGTCTCAATATTGTGGGTATTGGCAGAGGAACTGGGGACATTGGCGCACACCAATGCACATGGCATGGGATTACAAGGCATTCATAACGCAGATGTAGCTCTTGGAATGTTTCCACTTGTCTCCATGCTCAATCGCTCCTGCTGGTAAGTTTTAGTTTTTTCCACCTGTCCTCATGCAATGCTTGAGAATTATTTTATTTATATATCTGTAAAATTATTTTTTAAAAACATTCTTCAGTTTGACAACGCGAGCGCTTGAATCTGATCTGACCTAGGCAGCGATTTTACAACTCACTTCAAATCTCTGCAGCAATCTACCTAGCTTGAAACGTGTTTCAAATGATACTAGTGCGCCAGCGACGTGAAGTCTCAGTAGTTTCGTGAATGCAGGCCAAATTGCTGCTTTGCATCTGAAGGACGTGAAATGACCGTAAGAGCAAATCAAGACATACCTAAGGACACAGAGGTTAGTAGTGTCAGCCTTAGTCGTTGCAATCTTAGAGGTAGTCGCAAATCGGAATACAGAAAGACACTATTATAGATTTATGTTGAGATCCTGTGTGGCAGCTATGTGTGTCATACATCAATTTGTATGAGCCTCGTGGAGTGCGCAAGCAAACATTGGCTGATACCAAACACTTCGACTGCAGTTGTATTCGCACAGAGCCTCTCAAATCGTCCATCGACCGTTTCCTAGAGGTTTGTCCAATTACCTGGCTTCATCTGTGGTTAATTTATTGCCTTCTTCAGTGATCCTAAAGTGATCTTACAGTCTGAGCTGTGCACCTGCGAGTTTCCAGGTGATGTCTACTTAAATTGGCTGGCGAACTAGTTACTCATTATTTCTCCAAACACAGGCTGCTATGTGCTCGGTGAAGGGTTGCGATGGAGTGCAAGTAATGTCGGTTTCGCTAGCTGGTCGAACTTACAAGCGGGACCAGGGTGCGTCATCTAGGGAGTGCGACGTTTGTTCTCGAGTGTCTAACCCGGTGACTTCCACTCCCTTCCGTGGTAAGATCGCAGCAGGAGTCGATAAGCCATGGGAGCTTGAGGCTGAAGCTGAGAACAGGCTTGCAGCTGCTATGGCGATATATCGGGAGCGGAAGTTCAAAGATGCGCGCGTTCTTCTTGAACGTTTCCTTACTGATTATTCTGGAAAACTGGTCAGTCCTAACTGCCACATCTGAGTACCATATGTGCTTGACTCATTTTCTCATTCCAGTTTTGACTTAGCACTTTTTCAATGGTCAATATTGATGCTCGTACCATGTTGCAGACCTGTTCAGTTTCACAGAAAGAAATTTAACGTTAGGTGTATATATCTAGCTATTGTGAGATAGTAGTGTCTTATGAAATCCACTGCTGTCAGCATGCTATGTTTTAAAATTGTGTGATCCTAAACCTGTAGCTACTGTTTTTGCAGCATCCATTGCACGTCTTCCTATTTGATGCGTTAACACCGTGAATGAATTGTTGCCGAGCACTTGGGGATGCTGGTGAAGCAGCTCGTGTTTGTCGTAATATTATCACGTCCTTGGAGAAGGTTGTTCCTGGCTATTCTCTTGAGCTGGCAAACTTCTATTTCTGCCTCGGAGAGATGTACATCGAACAAGCCGATGAATCCAGCACAAGTCCAGCCATAGCCAAACGGTACCGTAAACAGGTATGCTGTCTTAATCTTACAGAAGCTCTTGCTGCTGTTAATTTGTTTTTGATGTGCGTAAGTGTGGTCACAAAATAATTCCTACTTGATATACGCGGGGTCAGGAGTCGTTTCAAAAAGTGCGTCTGGCCCGGAAGATATGCCTTGGTAAAGCCAACCTTCCCACATAGCGAGAGGATAGCAGCCGCACTCTGAACTCTTTACAAGGAAAAGGTGAACTACGTAGTGTCTCCTGAAGAACCACCATGGTTTACTGTGTAAAATGGCTGGTTTAGTTCCACCCCGAATATTGCAACAGACAGACCAAAGATATGTGCTTAAATCTATATTCGAACTGAATTTAACTCTTGTAGGAATCTCGCATGTATGCTACGACCTCAGAATCGCCGGTCGGATGCTGACAAACTACATCAACGACCTGATCACGTCCAACGTCTCACCCGACATGATCGGAGTACGAAGACCTCCGCGACGAGCTCAATGAGGCGCCGCGACTCCTGACGCCACAGCAACGAAGAGAACTGATTCTCATGCTGCACGATTTCCAACCTGTTCTAGAACCCGAGAATCAGGTTTCTTTTCTGGACGCACAATTGGATCAGATTGAGTCGCCGAGCCGGCATTTGGATCTCGAACCGGAACAGAGATTCCACGGGGGAGAAGACGAGTCTGAGATCTCCACAGAAATCCCATTGTACATGTCGGATTCTGATATCTCGGAAGGGCGTGCAAACGTGGTGACGCTCACGGCGGCACTGGAAGCATGCGAGAAGCACGTTCCGGAGTTCAACAACGTCCTTCCCAGAGTCGTGATCTTCATGCGCCTGTGCCTGGTCGGAACCGTGTCGCCCTTTGCAGAAGCCAAATTCGAGCGGTACCGTATCGTGTTGGATCTGCTCCACAAAATGGATCCCGAGGACGCGCCGATCCCCAGAAACGTCCGCAACAGCATCAGTATCTGCTTCGAATCACTCGTTGGGCTTGCGCGGCGGTTCCAGGTCGTGGAGGAACTGCAACGCAAGTGTAGTAGCCCAGAGTGGTACAATTCCGCTCTGGAGCTCGCGAACGTGCGCCACGGGAAGCACGTATCGCGCTGGTCGGAATTCTCGCTCTCAGTTCGGGACTGCGAGTGGAGCCTCGACGTCGTCGAGCTCGCGTTTCATGCACTCGAAAAGCTGCTCACTCAGGGACAGTACACGGTGAAAGACGCCTCGTTCAAGTGGTCCTCCGAGAAGTGGCGCATGGCGCTGCAGATCCCAGGAAAACTCGACAGGGAGAACAACACGGAGGAGCTGACTCAGTTGAGCGAGGAATGGGGCGCCATGGAGGAGGACGAGATGGTGGAATTTGTCGAGAAACTAGAGAACCTGGTGAAATCCGAGCAGGAGAAGAAACATCTAATTTTTGGCAGCATGTCGAACGCTCTGCGAATCGCGAGTTTTCAGAGCGAGAAGCTCCAGGGCCCGACTCCCGAGGTCTGAACCTGCGTCCCATACTCGTTTAACCCTTAACTTAGACCCGTCCAACTTAAAACACCTCGAGTTTCTCGACAAGGGAAGTTCCGGAATGGTGGCCATCCACGACTGGTTCGGGATTAAGGTCGTGGTGAAGAGCGTCAGAGCCATCGGCTTAAGCAGAGCGAAGTTCGAGCAAGAAGCCGCAGGTCTCGCAATGTCGCAACATCCCAACGTGGTGCGCCTCATTGGCTGCGAATTCCTGGAGAAGGATTCCTCCGGATCCTGAACAGAGCAGCTCGTGATGCAGCTCATGGATCACGATCTCCGCAGCATCATCGAGTACCGCCAGTCGGTGCTCCCGAAGAACTCCAGTCCGTTCTCGCCTGTGGTCGCCATAGACCTCATGCTGCAGATCGACCAAGCCATGCTCTATCCTTTTGAGAATCGCATCTTGCACCGCGGCTTGAAGGCAAAGAACGTGAACATCTGCAAGCCGCTGAGGCTGATCTCCAAGGGGTCGGACACCGCCAACACGAACTTGATGGGAATGGCGTCTTGCATTGTACACACACGTGACCACCTTCACCGGATAAACAAAACATCCATTGTCATTTATCAGACTATCCAAGTTAAGTTACCATTCACAATTGGAATCTACACATCTCGTCGACATTGAATAGGTACATACTCCGCATGCATTCGAAACCGTGAATTAGCATCCGAAACCATCATTCAAGTTCAAAAACAACAATGGATGTGTTGGTGCACATCAATATCTCGCGTGAGGTCCTACAAGACTGTTTGGTTTATTGTTTGTAATAGGACGAGTACAGAAACAGGGTATTCCGTTCATTGACCTCGAAAAGGAATATCGTTTTTGCTGTTACAGATCCCCAGGTTCCCCAGGTTCGGCTTGCATTGTCAAATCTGAAACATCAGCGGACTGAGCTTAGATCTGACAGTTTAACTTGTGCTATAATACCTCACGTAATCATGGAACGCTGCATTCTCGCGTTATGAGAGCCAACTTCACCTAGCCATACGGAGGCCAAGTTGCTTTATCAACACAAACGGTGCGGATCTGGGCACCAGGCTTCGGTAATCTCACAACTCCGAACGTGTGGTAACATGGGTCTCCCAGCTACGGTAACAACTGCTTGTTGAGCTGCGACTGGCGATCGGTCAAAGGGACGTAACGGACCGAAAGGTGCTCGCTCTTCTTCAGCTCCCCTTTCAAGTCCTTGTCAATCACAATGAGTTCTTGGAACACTTCGCCAACAGGTATGACGAGCCGTCCTCCGGGTTTCAGCTGATCAGTCAAAGCGGCCGGGATCCTTGGAGCTGCTGCTCCCACGTGAATGGCATCGTAAGGTGCGTGCTCCAAGAATCCATCCCTGCCATCTGGAGGTGATGGATTTCAATTCAGAAGGTGGTTTTCTAGAGCAAGATATGGGGTCAATCATATACAAAACTCGAGGCGAGAGGGGTTGAGTTTTCACGCTGACCTCCGGTGTGCAGCGAAAGGCTGCCAGTTTCGAGCAACCGCGCAGCACTGCTCTTCTGTATATTAGCCACAGCAGTAGCAGCGAGCTCAGGAATGTGTTCTACTCCGACGGACCGGCCAGACTCGCCCACCATGAGAGCGAAGATTGCTGTCAGGTATCCTGTGCCTGCACCACCCAATCAACACATCAGAGAAAGATGCTTGCAGGAGGAGGGAGGGGCAGAGAGAGGGAGAGATGGAGCCGCACCTGCTCCGACGTCAAGGGCGTGCATACCGGGTTGCAGTTGGTCTTTGAGAAGCTCCAGACAGATTGCATGCATGTGGGGGGCGGAGATGGTGGCGTTGTAGCCTATGGGCACGGGCTGATCCACGTACGGAGGCTCCCCTGGCGGCACGAAGAGGCCGCGATCTATCTGCTCCATGGCGTCCGCCACCTTCTGCGAGGTGATCTTCCCATTCCTCTGCAAACTGGTGACCAGAACCTTATTGCCGGGCATTCGTCCGCTCCACATATACTGCGCCACATGCATCTGAGGTTATTCACCATCGAGGAGATGAGCCACAATAGAGGATGGCTTGGTGAACGACTTCAGTGAAAAAGAGACCCCCTCCGACTCAACCTCTCATTCACGGACCATCTTCCTACTCAAGGACCGAGGTGATGACATTCACCGGTTGTAAGTGTGGTTATGAATCCGAAGTATTCACTCCGACACCCGCTAATCAGCAATCCGCTTACCTTGAGAGATGTGGGAAAATTCCAATTGAGACTTGGACGTTGTTGGTGTGGAAGGTGGCGGACGCAGCAGCCAGCTAGGGCTTGCAACAGCGGGGGTGCCAGGGTCGCAACAGCATCAATTCGTCAACGTTCCTTCAAGCCTATTGATTTCCACCACAGACTCAGAAATCGAGCTCTCGACAGGTCTCCACAAGTTTCGACATTCTCAAACCCTTTGACGACGACACAACACTTCAGTGACATCAACATAGATACGCAGAACCTAATTCTAAACACAACCCCGAATCTCGAACCATCGAAACCAAACCAACACACACGCAAGAACCAACAAACTCTCCCACCAACCCTCGCCATACCGACAACAGCAACAAATGATGACCCAATTCACTCCGCAACGAAAACCCACGATCCAGACAACAGCATAAACCGAACCTTGAATACGGTGTCCAAGTTCACAATCGGCCCAACGAAAGCAAAGATAGACATACCAACACACGATGCAAGAGTTGGAGGTTGTTGATGGATCGACAGCGGCAGGAACAGCTACAAGAAGAGCGCGAGGGCGAAGAAGACGTGGTATGATGCCCGCGACGCAGAATTATTGCTGATGAGGGAGGATCATTCGCAAGAAGAGATTAGTAATAGATAGTTTTGTCGTCAATCTCGCTCTGGAGTGGCGTGTGAACAGGGAGGAATCAGTACCGAATCATGGAGAAGGTGAGTCATCACGCCCTGTATTATTGGTTTTGGAAGGGACTGCAAATGTTGCGTGACATCAAGTTGGTATCTGTCGACGTGAGATGTTAGTTCCCATGCGTCATGTGAGTTTCATGACTCCTCCCTGACCTGTCATTAGTGAAGTTTTTTCATTGATTTCATTGACTGACCGATGAAGCCGTCTTGGTTGAAGAAATGGAGTCCGTGAGTGATTTTTCCTTCAAGAAATGTGGAAGTTACAAGATAGAGAGTTTAGGGATGCGACTCAATCGACACTAATTCAAAGTTAGCTTAAGAGATGAAACGACAAACCACTAAGGCAACAGCATTACGTATCTGATTGCCATTGAGCAGCACCTCCGATTCATGAACAGGGTTGCAGAAAAACCCCCAGTTACAACTGGTTCTTCGCTGATATCTCTAAATTCGGAACTCAGTTGCTGGTCTAGTGATACAAGTTCGTCTCTTCTTTCCTATCTTCAACGACCTTTACGCTATTCCTAGTCTAGGAGACCCGCGAAGTGGTTGAACTACGTCTCGACTGATTGCAGACTTGGACTCGTTGAAATATGCTTACTCTAGAGAACGAGTCCAATGCAAACTTCCTGGATCGATAATGTATGTTTCCTCAGCAGATGACATACGGACCGCTACCAATCGTAAAAATATGCCCTGGTCATCACGGTCAAGGCCTGTATATCCTCACTAAGACTTTGAACTTTCTATGTACAATACCAGTGCTGGGGCTCAAGCATCCACGAAGTGAATGTCAAAATTGGTTGGATTGATTTGCCATACGTTAAGGGCCGCGTACTCCTCCAGGCACTCTTTGAGCTGAGCTTGTGAGTGACCCTGCATTGGCAAGTCACGAAAATTGCTTGTAAGAGATTGAAAATTTCCTGAGGGACGTACCACGACCATATGAATAGGAGGCTTTTGCAACATACCTTTCTTGAAATCCAGTTGAGTGCGGAATTATAGCTGACGTCCATTGTGTGTGCTCGAGCAGCTTCATCTCGGATGATGGAATAAATATCTGAAATGGGATCTAATCCACTCTTCTTGCGCTCGTCTGTGTACAAAGAGAACTTCGACATCTGCATAAGACGCAAAGCTTCGTCGACATCACTTTGGGCCACCGCACTCGAAAAGCGGAGCCTCGCAAGTGCCTGCAAAACGAGACCAGAAAGTCAAGATGGCATTGTGTGTGTAATCAGGGGACAAATACAAGAGGTTCTATATTTTCTTAAGATAAAATCTGCATTTCCTAGATGTGCTGACCTTCAAGCTCAAAAGCTCTCACATGATGTCATCCACAGTACCTTGAATGATGCCACAAAAATCTTTAAGCCTGATGAAAATTATTAAAAAACGGCATACCTCTGAGAGACGGATAATACTAAGAAGCGTTCGTGCAGTTGTGTAAGAGTGAGGTGCATCACTTTGCGCTTCTTCTTGTCGAAGGGCAGAATACGCACTTGCCATATACTCAGTCAAATCACGAGGCACAAATGGAACCACTTGTCTTGCAGAAGAAATATATGCCCTGAGAAAATAGCAGTCCACAGAAAGTTATTGGACCTTGCAACGCCAACTACAACCATAAGATCAAAACTTCGCATCGACGTTGCGCTCACCTCAACGTTGAGGAATCCAGGGGCGTGAAATCAAGCGACGGAGGTGCACTAAATTGATGCACATGAAGAACATGTCTCGCCATGGCCAGATCACTGTCCATGTCTGCACGATCTAGTATCAGCCACATGATGTCGAACCTAGAAAGTAGAGCCGGTGGCAGATTGATATTTTCTGCTGGTGTTCTTCGCATATCGTACCGTCCCCTGCGCCATAATGCACGAAGAATTTTAAATGAAAAAGTGTTTATTAAAGGACCACTTGAAGTTATCAGAGAGCCTAGATTAGGATGATCATGCTCCAGGACAATGATTTTATGTGCTGTGTGTACCAGGCAGGGTTGGCTGCAGCAAGGATGGCTGTCCGGGCATTTAACGAGGTGGTAATTCCAGCTTTGGCAATGCTCACAGTCTGCTGCTCCATTACTTCATGAATGGCTGTTCGATCTGACTCCTCCATCTTGTCAAATTCATCGATGGCACAGATGCCCATATCTGCAAGCACCTGCTCATCCGGAAATTGTTCACTTCAATGAGAAACTAATTTTCCCAATGGAAGCATGCACACCACGAGCTATCATCCAAGAAGTACAATCTCAGTCGTGAATATGAAGAAGCTCTTGCTATAATTTGATGTTATGTACAAGATAATGGAACATACCAGCGCACCGCCCTCAAGAACCATTTCATTCGTAACAGGATCCCTGTGTACAGCAGCGGTCAGCCCCACACCACTGCTTCCTCTTCCAGTCGTGTATACTCCTCTCGGAGCCACGCTCACCATGTGCTTCAACAGCTGACTCTTAGCAACTCCAGGGTCTCCCATCAAGCAAACGTGAACATCTCCTCTTATCTGTAAATTGCACCATGATTAGTTAAAACAGACTCTTGCATTCTACATACGTACAAGTCTACTACAGCGAGAGGCCATTGCAGTTTACAGGCAGAGGAGTAAAGACCTTCATGCCGTCAGAGAGTTGACGTGAAGGAGCTCCCACCAAGAGCAACAATAGAGCTTTCTTGACGTCCTCATGCCCAAAGATTTCGGGAGCAATTGAGGAAGACAGTCTGGAGTAGATGTCGCCATCTTCAGAAAGCTCTCGGATGAGATCTTGTTCGACATCTTTCAGCACATACCTGCAAGTCAGGCAGAGGCAATCAGTTAGCATTCTCGTGTTTCTAGAAAGAAAAATCACACTACTGGAGTTCCCGTGAGTTAGCAGCGAACATAACAACTAGAGCTCTCTGACAGGAGAAGCATTGAAGGTGGATAATTCTTACTCGTCGTAACGCTTCTTGGTCTGAGTGATTGACATTGCTTCCAAGTAAGTGTCAGCGACAAGGCCAGCACGCATGGCTTTGAACCCAGTGTATGGAGTAGGCAAGAAGATCCCTGAAATTTCAACCAGGTCTCCTGGTCCAACCAGCCGTGTGAGCTCCCCACGAATCTGCACCGTCATTGTGCGTGGAATGTGACCCTTCGGCACTTGATCAGCAAGTTCCTGAATCTTAGCCTGCATAAAGAACATACAACTCCATGACATTGAACGATGCTTACCATGACATTAAAGCCAAGGCATCAACGGCATAACAGTACAGTAGTAGAAGTCAGTAAGCCTGCAACTTTTGCAAAGTTGAAAACTAACGAACTATTCTCACCTCTTGGAACTTGGTGAATTTGGACCCTCTGACTTGCAGAGACAACACGCCCTTCGCATTGTTCGTACGGCACCGAGAAGACGGACATTCCGAAATGGGCATAAATGAGCGCGAAGTGACTTCCTGAAAACCCACCCCACATTCAGACCATCGTCATAACGTGAACATATTTCCCACGACTCGCTCTGACGCTAGCCAAGATCCAATACTATCTGACCACAACCATAACAGAAACATGAGGTTTTTGAGAAAGCTAGAGGCATACGATGTTCACATATCCCAATGTCTCTGATGTTCATATAAATGCAGATTCACCTGCTGATTGCTCCCAAGGGCATAAGATCAAGTTTGGTATAAACTCAGACCTGGTAGATCTCGTAACCACAAGTCTCGCAAGTATAAGTAGCAACTTGCATCAGCGGCTTAACGTCAGTGCATCTAGTGATGATCCCTCTCACTTTGACGAGCCAGCCAATGTGGTTGGCCTTCACACCTCGCAATGCTAAAGCCGCATTCTTATCCTCGCTTTTGATATAAACCTCACTGAAAATTCCCAGATATGAAGTTAGACATCTTAAAAACACAATCCTGGTATGACGTGTGGAGAATATGTTGACAACAAAGAAATTCATAAGGGCTTACAAGTATCTTTTGATCTCTGCTGGAAGCTTCTGCAGAGGATCAACCACATCCATCTGATCTGGCACCTCTTCTGTGCGCTGGCTAAGAAAGACATCAAAGTCTTCATCTCTGGCAAGAGGAATGTTCGGTTCTGGGAGCAGGGCGTCGATGGCGTCGGCGAAAAGGCCCACGTAACGCCTTGCATTGGTGCGCACTCTCTCAACAAAACTTAAGTCCGCATCCTTCTGCTCTCGCCCGCATTGTCATAACCAGGTTAGAACCAGACAAAGGACCCACATTGAACAGGGAAATGAAACATCGGTGCCTTTGGAGGATGGAAGTAATTACCGAGTATTTGATGTCTCCGAGATTGATTTCAACCGCCTTCAGTTTACGGTTGGCCACTTGTTGCTGCAGATTAACAAGCAGAAGGATCAGTAAAGAGCATACCCATTGCCTTCCAGAGCCTAAATAGAATCGCCCTTGCATCCTTAATCAGAGAAATTTCTTCACCGATGTAACCACTTAGTCAAAAAATAAATAAAAAAGATTGTCATATCATCCAGATGTGCTCCTTCTTACCAGTATCATATTCATTACTACAAGACAGCTTAATACTCATGCAAGACTCTCCATCTCTATCTGGCAACTCGAAACTTACCAGCATGGCAATATACTTGAGAGACCCATCGTCTCCAACATAGCTCCGTAAGAAATCCTTACATAGCTCTGCAAACGGAGCTCAAATCAATAAACCAAGTACAATGAACATCTCCGCAACGCTCATATGCACTGCTTCCTGCCCTTCCTGTCCTAAACATTCAGCTGCATTCCGCCCCCATTTCCGATTTCTCCGAACTTCCCCAATGCCAGTAAAATATCATCATATGAGTCTGAGCTTAAAACTCAAACCCACAATCTTAACCACCACTCCCTTGCTTCCATAAAATGAATTCACTCCTTGCATAGTACCATAAGGAACTCTAACTCCGCCAGTCGGCATTTCCTCAACCCAAACACATCACTAAAAATCTCTCGGAAGGAGAAATATCGTACCGCGATCAGCATTAAAATCCGGAGCAGGCATTGTCGTCGAATCCAATGTCCCGGGACCAAAATCACAGCATCACCTGCTCACCAATGCAACCAATAATCTCCCTATCATCCTCAAACAAGTAACACCCAACCTCCCAAATAGGTCAACACAACTCATGAACCCCCCCCCCCCCCCCCAACAAAGGCAAAACCCTCTAAAAACCACCAAAAAACATACCAGAATAGCTGAGAAAGGATGCGACACGCTCACTCCGAGAACGCTACACTCGAGACGAAACCCCACGAAGCGCGAATGCCATTGCCATCCTCTCGGAACGGCTCTGGCGGGAAAACCTTGTGGCGGGAAGCGTGCTGACTGGACCACGCCCAAATTCCCCACCCCATGCCCGCCCGTAGCCCCTACGACCGCGGCGCGTGGACCCCACGACCACGATTAGGGTTTAGGTTTAGGTTTAGGGTTAGGGTTTAGGTTTAGGGCCCACGGTCGTAGGGTCGAGGAGTGGGCATAGGGGAGGGAATGTAGGAGCGTGGTCCAGTCAGCGAGAAATATCGGATAAGGCACATTTGGACGCATGTCGTGTAGCGCATCGAGCACTCATCGATCGCACCTTTAGTTCCATTGCTGCCACAACCGGATCGGGAGCTGGTGATATCAAGGCGGGGCAGCTGGGAGATCAGAGCTTCGGCATTCAATGATCGCGGGTCGTGAATTTGCATGTCTTTTGGAGCACTTTTGCTCAAGTGGGATATTCAGCTTGGATGGAGGTCCTAGTGATCTAGTGTTTTGGTTGTCAGTCGATGAGCTTGTGCTCTGAGTTCTAGAGAATCTTTTTGTGTGAGGACTTGTACATAGGCTTTTTGGAGAAGGGTTGGCGTTCTTTTGCCTTACGAATGCGGTAGTTTTTCTGCAATTTGGGATTGTTTTGCTTGGATTCGATGGCGGGGGCCATGGCGGCGTCAATGGCCGCCTTCTCGCCTCTCCGTACTTGTGACAAATCTGCCGCCTCTCCAACGCTTCGCCGACTCAAATTCGCCGACGCTTTGCGTTTTCGCAGTCGCTCTGTGAGCTCATCTCCCTGCACCTCTCTGTCTCCGATCACTTGTAAGGCACTAACCCCGTGTTTTTTTCCCTTGTGTAGAATGGTACTAGGGGGCGAGTATTTCAGATCGTAGCAGAAGCTGATCCGCAGGGAGTGCAAGTGAAGACAGTGGAAGGTAACGATCATTTCTCACTTTTCACTGTTTTGTAGCTCGTGAGTGTTTGATGTTGTCGTGTGGTTTGCAGGGTCTGTTATCAACGGCCAAGCTCTGCCATCCGCTTCACCAAGTGAGAGGACCACGGACAATATCCCGGTGAGCCTTGCGAGTCCTGACGGATACCACGGGTGGAACAAACCGAACACCAATCCCTTCCTAAGTATTACAGTGCTGGGTGCTACGGGGGACCTTGCTAGGAACAAAATCTTTCCAGCCTTGTTTGCCCTTTACTACAGCGGAAACTTGTACAAGGTATGCATGAACTATTGCCAGTGCATTGTATTTGTATCATTTCGAAGATATAAACCCGTCACATCTCACAAGAACACTGGTCTGAGTTTCTTGTTCTAGACATAATTGTGGACTCATTTGTACGTTTCACTGGTTGTATGAGAAGCTGGTGTACTCAACCCGTTGTGCTCTATATTCGAGAATCGACCTTCAACGTTGGCATTTTGATGGTTGCAGGATGTGGCCATATATGGATACGGGAGAAGTGAGCTTACCGATGAAGAGTTTCGAGACCTGATTAGTGAGAGTGCAACCTGTCGAGTCGATGAACAGTACGTATTGTTCTTTTTGTTACGAGATCCATTTCTGAGGAGTTCTAGATATGGTTTTCGGTTGATTTTGGTGCTGTTCTTATCTAATGAGAGTAATCTTGCAGTGAAAAATGTGGGGATGCTATGGAGACGTTTCTGCAGAGTGTTTACTACGAGTCAGGTGGCTACGACACTTGTGATGGCATGTCAAAGTTGGACAGCCGCCTTCAAGAACTAGAGGTTGGACTAGTCCCCACCCTTCTGTATTTCATCATTTGTGAGGCATGACTAATTTGTCTGTTGGTTTCACCAGGGGTTTGGGGAGGCCAATCGCATCTTCTACCTCTCTGTACCGCATGAGATAGTCCCAGATGTCAGCAAATGCTTGAGCAGAGACGCCCAAAGCAAAAGCGGCTGGACACGCCTCATCGTGGAGAAGCCATTTGGCTCAGACACGAACTCGTCGGCGAAGCTGGCCGACTGTCTCTTGGATCATCTGGACGAAAGCCAAATCTACAGGTCCGTAGTAACGAATCTCAGAAGACGTGAACCTAAATTGGCACGAATTTACAACAGGCTAAATCGAACTCCCTCTCAATTTATTCAAATCTGATATTTTACACGAGGGTAATACACCTGTTGATTTGCATGATGGCATGAACTATACCGTCATTTCGTTGCAGGATTGACCATCACTTGGGAAAGGAGCTTATCGAAAACCTTACCGTTTTGCGTTTCTCCAACTTGATTTTTGAACCTCTGTGGACCAGAACGTATATCAAAAGCGTCCAGGTCAGTATTTGATTCAAGCTTTATCTCAAGTCTTAAGTTCTCTACACTGGTTATTAACAAATCCTTTGTGGTTTGATTCATGAGTGACAGGTGATTTTGGCTGAAGACTGGGGCATGGAAGGCAGAGGAGGGTAAGCTCTCTGGTGTGGTCTGTGTTTAATACTGTGTTCTCCCTTCATTCAACAGGTTTCTGTCGTTGCAGTACGTGATAACATGTTCTCTTGTGCATTGATCAGGTACTTCGATCAGCATGGCATCATCCGCGACATTGTACAGAGCCATTTGATGCAAACGATAGCACTGTTCGCCATGGAACCTCCTGTCAGCCTGGACGGTGAAGACATCCGCAACGAGAAGGTGCTCATCACAAAATCCCCTTCATAACTATGGTCTCGTCTGCTTTTTCACAAGTGCTAAGTTTTCAACTCCTTGTCACCTGATGGTCCGAGTTTTTCCTTCGGCAGGTCAAGGTCCTGAGATCCATGCGGCAGCCGTGCCTACAAGACTTTTGCTTGGGGCAGTACAAGGCCAGCATATCCAAAGACGGAAAGTCGAGAGTGCGTGGCTATTTGGAGGAGGCAGGGGTGAACCCAAATAGCCTCACCCCTACTTTTGTTGCAGGAGTGCTCTACATTGACAACGCTCGCTGGGACGGAGTTCCCATTCTCATCAAAGCCGGCTATGGGCTCATCAAGCACAAGTACGTGAAAACTGGCATTAATTTGTTAATTATCCCTTCTAGTTTTTGGCACTGAATATGCACCTTTCTTTTCAGAGTGGAGATTCGCATCCAGTTCCATAACGTTCCTGGAAACCTGTACCGGGAGCAAATCGGGTACAACATGGGCATGGCTGGCAATGAGCTCATCATCGCCGTGCAGCCAGAAGAGGCCATTTACCTCAAAATCAACAACAAGGTGCCTGGTTTGGGCACCCAGCTGGACTCTTCCGAACTCAACCTCCTGTACAGCGAGAAGTAAGACCACCACCATTCTCATCTTCATCCATTACTTCTTTCACTTTTCCTGTCTCCTTCCGGATCTAGAATACTCAACTTTTCCAGGATCATCTTAAGGGTGCTAGTGTGGTAGTCTGAAGATGCCTGTGAAGATACCTGAGAAGTTGTACTAGACACTTCCGGAATTGTACACGGCAATATATCGGTCTGGACGTGACCCATGTGGAAACCACCCTGCATTAGAACCTTCATTTCTTAAATAGAAATAACTGTAGAACACTCAGACGTTTGCTTCTAATATCTAGCTCCTGGTGGCTCATCCAGTAGCACCACCTGATTCCTTATGGTTTTTGAGTTACTCTTTATCTGGATTGAGGTGGATTTCATGCGTGACAGGTATGACGGAGAAGTAATTCCGGATTCGTACGAGCGCCTGATCCTGGACGTGATCATGGGCGACAACCATCTCTTCATCCGCAGCGACGAGCTGAAGGCCACATGGGACCTGCTGACGCCGCTGCTGCAAGAGATTGAGGACCAGAAGGTGGCGCCGGAGATGTATACGTTCGGGGGCCGAGGGCCAGTCGGGGCGTACTACCTCGGAGCCAAGCACGGCGTCCGATGGGCCGACGAGTAACATGAGTAATCTCAGTCATCCCGATAATAATTTGTCGATATCTCTTGTCTTATTTGTAAATCTGCTGTTGGTAAACAACCGCCACTAGGAACACCTACTAACTCTCGCCTTGTCTCATCTCTCTTCTGTACAAATGATGAATTATCAATCCAAATACTGGACCTCAGCCACTGTGCTTCTGTGTTTAGGCTGTAAATTTTTATCAAGCGCTAATGAATGACTTGTGAGAGATGAGTCAGAAGTTAGCCTTTCACTTGTACGTTCTTTCACTCCTAATAATGCAGCCACGTCAACAATCACCCTCTCCTCTTGTAGCGTGACTTCCCTTCTTAGGATTTTCTAGTATCAGGTGCAGACTCTACGTCTCGGGTCACAGAAGCTGTTTACTCTCTGCGTAACACTGGGCGTTAAAAGTCCTGAAAGTGCTCACCCTCCCTTAGCCTCAAGTAAGGGTGTCAAGTACACTAAAGATGATATTTAGTGTTCGCAACACTAATTACGAACTTGAACGCTAAATGTCAATTACCCTACTAATGTAACAACATTAAATGTCAATTTAAACACTAATTGTCAATTTCTGTAACTTTTGCCCTTACTACATTTTAACATATTGACATTTAGTGTTGGTTATGTAACAATGTCGTATGCCACATTTCATTGCAAGTCACCCAAATCTCGCCACATGTCAAAAGCAAACCTTCCATGTTGGGCTGATTTTTTTAAGGTTGGATTTTCAAATGATGATTTCGGGGGCAGTTTTTGTCCAATTTGAGAGTTTCTGGTGCCTATCTAAACTTATTTGAAAAGACGCTTCCAATGGCATCTTACCCATCTTCAAATTCGTCTTAAATAAAAATTTATAGTGAATATTTTTGGGCAGATTTCTTGAATTTTGGTTGAAAGTTTGAGGAGGCATATCTTTATCAATTTCGCACCAATTCTATCGAGTGAGGTGACCAGCTTATGTGTTTTTTCAAGGAGATTCCATCGGTATACGGTACATCTTCTAATTCGTTGTGATGCAAAAGTTATGAGCAATTTTGTTAGACTGATTTTTTGACATTAAACACTAAATGTAAACAAATTGACATTTAGTGAAAGTCAGGTCATAGGGGTAGTTACACTATTGGTCCCTAAACACTAAATATCATCTTTAGTGTAGTGAACGATTCAACTCCCTAAAATAGAGTTATTTGTAAAGTTAAGTTCGTCTCTATCTAGAATTGTCCAACATCGGTTCGACTTACGATAGAATCTGTACGTCAAATGAAAGCTTAGTGAGAATAGTATAAATGATTTCCTTCATGATTCTGGGGAACATTGAGGAATGGGAGGAACATCAAGGGAACTTATGAAAAGTGTAGACTTACTACAGTACATGAGTTGGATGATTACTTAGTCAACGCTCATTAGTTAGTTTCAACCTCCTATACACTTTAGTAGCCGGACCAAATTTTCCAACCTTTTTATCTTCTTCTGGTGAAACTTTATGAGTAACTTTGTGGTAGAGTTATGAGCCGAGTTGGCGTGCCATGAGATCATAGATGACACAGAGTGTGCAACAGATGCGACTAGCGCGTTCAGTAGTGTGAGACACATTCACAGACGTGCTAGCCGAAGGCAATGTAAAGTCTCTAGTACTAACCCTTGACTGTGTCCATTGCGTACCAACTCCGCCACAGGCACCGTAATCGTGCGTCGCAGAGGATATCGAGGCCCGCTAAAAGTGGCGGTGAAGCATAAAGAATTCCGTCACCGATAGATAAAGTGAAAACATGATCTGGTTCCGAAACAGAGGAGATTTCTAAGGAATGACAAGTGGCGTTGGGACCACACGACTTCGCCCACAGTTTTCAACCACGAGGTAGGCCATCTGTGGTCCCAAAAACTATCAATGTCACGTGCAGATGCGGGAAACTGATAAGTACTGTCTCATAGTGGAAGTGGATATAACACACAATCCCACATGCATTTACAAGCGCTTCACAAGTGCAGGCCTTGTCAAACCACCAGCTCAGAACACAAGAAATTACAACGTGTTATTTTATTGAGTTAAGGAAGCAAACTCACATTCGCCATCAACAGAGCTCGTTTAATTGGCATACATCGTTATCATGTGTTAAGAACTAGTGCGCTTGTACACCAGAGTACTCAATTCTCTCGACACTTTCATTATCAAGGGCAAGAACAAATTCTTGCATACGAATAAATAGTATATGAACGATCAAAATTATGAATCGGATTAGCAGTCTAAGATCGTTCTATTATGAAGAAAATGCTCATTGAGTCTAGTGAACTATCTTCGTCCGAGGTGGCAACCCTGAAGTCTACTACTCTCTTCTACTCCACAGGCCGTACCAACTCTAAGTACGCTAATTCATCAAGATTAGGCACGTATATATAGTTAAAGGTATGAGATTCAAGGATTAGTCTCCGCATACTCTAGTCTTGATGGATGCGTACTAATCACATTCATAAAAAATACTAGGAAATTCTACTAAACCATAATAAGCTCATATGCGTGGTGGAAGCCAGCAACTAAACGTAGACGATCAATCTTTACAACTTCGACTTCGCGTACACCTCAGCTTGACCATAACTGTCGCCCTTGAACTGAGTCTCAGTCACACCTGATCACGCAACAATAATAACTCATGTCAATACTCGTGTCGAACAGGAAAGAAATGAGCAGCAAGGACGGTGGGAATGATGCAAGATTTTATCAAAACATGAATGAAGCTGCAATCTGTGCACATTGAACATATCAAACTTCCACTCACCGTAACCCATGGCGGCCGTGGAGGACACCCCGCCCGTCACGGTCTTCAGCAGCGTGTCGTAGTAGTTCGCGCCCGACCACGTCTGGTGCGCCAGCGTCTCCACCCCGTGCGTCCGCTCTTGCCGCTGCACGTCCTGCACGTACGCCAGCATCCCGCGCTGCGCGAAGTCGCGCGCGAACGTGTCCACCACCAGCGCGTTCGAGTGGAACCCGGCCAGCGTGATGAACTGCCACACGAACCCCATCCGCGCCAGGTCCGGGATGTAGCTCTGCAACTGTGCGTCCGTCATACCCGCCGCGTCCCAGTTGAACGACGGAGACTGGTTGTACGCCAACATTATCTCCGGATGCACCGCCTTCACGCCCTCGGCGAACTCGCGCGCCTCGTCGATGTTCGGCTTCGCCGTCTCCATCCACAGCAGGTCGCAGTGCGGCGCGAACGCGATCCCCCTAGCGATACACGCGCGGATGCCGCCGTCGAACCGGTAGTACCCCTCGCGCGTCCGCGGCAGGTCCCAGTCGAAGAACACGTCCGACGCACCCACCTTCTCCGCCAGCCGCCGCGCTTCCACCATCGACAGCCCGTCCACCTTCCCCATGAACTCGCGCACCCGCGACTCCTTCTCGCCCGGCGACACGCCGTTCAGCGCCCGGATCTTGTCCGCCACAGCGTCCTTGAACAGCCGCACGTTCGCCTCCGCCAGCCACTTGTCCTCCACGGCCTGCAGCGCCGCGCCAGTCAGTCCCGCCTCCACGGCCTCGTGCATGGCCTGCACCAGCGAGAAGTCCCGCACCGCCGGGCTGGTGGCGCCCAGGATGAACGAGTGGTCGCGTGGGTCGATGTTGGACTGGATCAGCGTCGCGGCGCCCGAGTCCGTCCGCGCCACCAGCAGCTGCTCCACGCCCATGATGTCGAACTGCAGCCGCGCCGCGATCAGGCGGTTGATGTGCTCCGACGTCGCCACCAGCACCTTGCCGCCCATGTGGCCGCACTTCTTCGTCACGGACGCCTGGTCCTCCATGTGGATCCCGGCGGCGCCGCGCTCCACGAACATCTTGGCCAGCTTCACGGTGGCGGTGGTGCCGCCGAACCCGGTGTCGGCATCGGCGATGAGGGGCCGGAGGAAATCCACGTACGGCGTGCGCAGGCGCTCTTCGCGGGACAAGCTGAGCCGGGCCTCACGCTGCTTGCGGTCGTGGAACTGCTGCGCCATGAACAGGTGCTCCACCTTGTTGGGCACGGTGTCCATCGGGTAGTCCGCGAGGTCGGGCCCGGGCTCGTTGCTGGTGGCGGCCGTGGACGCGCACTGCCATCCGGAGACGTAGATGGTGTCGAGGTACTTGGCCATCTGCGCGACCTGGACGGGGTCCAACGCGCCGAACGTGCGCGAGCACGTGCGGTTGGCCTGGTGCGCCTTGAGGGTGTACCACAGCTTCTTAGCCTGGTCACTGGACGCGTAGTGCTGGGGCAGCGTGCCGCGCAGACGGCACACCTCGCGCGCCGAGTAGGACCGCTTGGTCAGCCTCCAGCGGTCGCTCTGCCACCAGTGCTCCACCTCCGCGACCTGCCTCTCGAACAGGGCATCCTCCTCCGCCACGAACTGCACACACCGCAACAATTTAATCAGTCAGCACTGCAGTTATCAACTCTACCCAATCTGTCAACTGGCTTGAACACTCTCAACTCAAAATTCCACCGTGATTGTCTAGATCGGAAAGGGCGAATATTAAAAAACGCACTTGAGCAGCAGCTTCCTGGTTGTAGACGGCCATGATTCCTGTCTACACAACAGCACACAGAGCCAATACGTCAGTTCCTCATGTATCTCGAAGTGGTGCAGCTGAAATGAAATCATGAGATCAAAATCCAACGCTGTTGTCACTCATGCAGACCTCCATGCAGATTCAGCACAGACCACCACAGTACCTTGAAAGAAACCGGCGAGACAGCTAGCTGTGAAACGTGAAGTACTCTACGAACTCCGAAAGGCAGAGCGCTCTGAGTGGAACTGAGAACTGCGACCCAGATGGGCACCCAGATCAGGAGACAATGAAAGACTGAGGAGTGCAGCAGTTGGTCACCTGTTTATACAATGGCACTTGCTATTCTGGTTACCAAGTAGACGTGACGGAAGTTTGAAATTAATTCTCCGGGATAAGTTCGAAAGTGTTCGAATTTACCGCATCGGAACGGTGCGCTGACGTCACTGGTTGACAAGTAGGCGGAAGTGTCTGCGTTCTGGGCGCTATTTATTGGAAAGGGGATGAAGTGTGAATCACTGAACTCATTATCCACTTCACCATTGCGTGTTCTTACTGTGGCTGGAATTTTTACTTTTATCTTTTTGGATACTGTGGGTGGATTTATAGGCTTCAGTTTTATGGTGACAAGATGAACTTTTCGGTGAGGAGGCACATGCGGAGAAGATGTAGGTTAAGGTGAACCCCCCCCATAACCGTCAAGTTAAGCAGTTTGCATATATAGAGAACTTAGATAATAATTAAATTATTTTTCAGTGATAGCCAATAGAATTACAATTTCAACCCTAGTGATTTCATATTTTTCCAATGTGTTATGAATTAGTTATGAATTTTCAAAGGCACATGTGAAGAAAGTTGGGTGAGCGTCAGTAGGTGGGGGCCATGACCCTTCCACAAATGGCCTAAAACCGCATGCATAACAACCAAAAACCGGCAATGAGTCAACCTTAAACTAATTCTAGAAATATTCCATTTTCTCCACTCTTGCATGTACAATAAGTCTAGGAGATCCCATTCCCCTGAAACCACCAACTGTGCATCCAATTCATGCCACCCTTGCCTTTACTCCCGCCATTAAAAATAGAGAGTTGGTAACATGTGCATGTAGTGGCGGTTTTTAGTGAAAAAGTAGCTGTCGACCATGGGATATTGGCGGTTTTAGGGTGGCTTACCTGAGTAGAGTTTGTGTTTGGAAGTGACTGTGAGAGGATTGTTGTAAACTAGAAAGAATATTGTACAAAATTTAAGGAAGATTTATTTTTAGACTGGATGCATTGGGAAATAAACACATTTCACAAGAATTAAACCACAAGAATTTAACCGTTTTCTCCATAGGAAACCATTGACATTTAATGATGTCAATTTTGATCACAGATTTTTTTAAATATTCTCCAATGAGGCATGGTAGTACTTCTGTGGATATATGATAAAAATTACATTCATTCATGAGGTAGTTTTTAATGATAAAAATTTAATTATCAATTTCTTAGTATCATCATAAGATAGGTTCATCAATTTAGCAAATCCCATCGCAAGCAGGTTCCGGAATCACAGGTTCGGGAGAAGGGAGCTCGGGACGTGACAGGCAAGTGAAAGCGGGGGCCAATGAATGTGCAAGCCCACCTTCGCATCCTGCTATCACGGATTCAGTTGCTTTCACATCCAATCTTCGGAATCTGCGCTCCACAGACACTGTAGACAGTCGCAACTCTCGCAGCTGGGCGACACCTGCACGCGGGACCGCAAGCGCGGGGCCCAGCGCGCTTTCCAACTCGGCTTCCACACCGAAACGCTTGGCCACTGTGGTCCCCGCCGCTGCCATCACGTGTGAAGCCACTAGGCAGTGGTGTGCACTCAAGCCACGCCCCACTGTACCACCGGATGAGCATTCCTCGCAGACACTGATCACATACTAGCATGCATCAAGTGTAAGGTAGTCTATTATCCGTGTATCGATCCTGTGACATGGACTCAGAATGTTCATGAGGTCCTCTTGAGGTGCAGGATACGCAAGTGTCGCCATGGCCACTCTCGAAACAGAGCATTATCAATACTATCCAATCGATTTGAGTGACAAGTGGGATTCTGAAGTCCGGAGCTTGGAGAAGTCCAGCGCCACAGAATCACATAATTTTCATTCCTGGCTGGTGTTCAAGAGCTAGTACTGCTCATTCTTTGCATTGGAGTCTGGAGAGCATGGAGTACATTGGATGTTCTATGGTTTCGCCATTTTGGGATCATCAAACTCTTACGCCTGGAAACATCTCAATGTTATGGTTCCTTCCCGAACAACGCTTTCTCAAGTCTAGTAACTCATTTTAAGATGAGTAATTTGCTGATGAAGATCAGATAACATTGACAAATAATCGTTCGAACTGCACGAACGGGAAGCATACATTGACGGCTCAAAAATCAGGACGTGCTATTATATTTGGATAAATTTGCATCTGTTAAAGTATGAACATATCCCGAGTTAGGGATTCACCAGCATCATGCAGAAATATTCTTCTGCTTAAACAGGGGCCGTGAATGAGCCATACCAATCATCACAACTAAGCATACTATACATGTTGTGCCTACACAGTTTGCGGCGCAACAATTTTGTGCCGAGTAATTGTCCAGCCACATCTTATCAAATAGCCAACCGCATAAACCCCTTCCGTAAGTGCTCTGCATCATCAAGTCTCTGCATATTCACACTTTTGATATGTCCTCAATTATAAACCAAACTACAAACATTTCCCACGATGAATCATAATAACTAAAAGATCAATGTGGTCTTCGCATCAACAGATTGTCGAAATATCTTTACAACTTAGACTTGGCGTAAGCCTCTCCACCCGAGTAACTGTCACCTTTGAACTGGGTCTCAGTCACACCTAAAATGATCACGACATTCTCAATGTCAGCAAAGGAGCAAACAAAACGATAACACACTTCAATTCTACCAAATTCGAACCTGACGAACTTTTAGGACCAAAAACAAACCCCCGGTAATAAACACATGATAATGCAATATTGCACAGCCAAGCCGTGCTCATTGCGCATGTCTATATTCACTCACGTACCGTGACCCATGGCGGCCGTGGAGGACACCCCGCCCGTCACGGTCTTCAGCAGCGTGTCGTAGTAGTTCGCGCCCGACCACGTCTGGTGCGCCAGCGTCTCCACCCCGTGCGTCCGCTCCTGCCGCTGCACGTCCTGCACGTACGCCAGCATCCCGCGCTGCGCGAAGTCGCGCGCGAACGTGTCCACCACCAGCGCGTTCGAGTGGAACCCGGCCAGCGTGATGAACTGCCACACGAACCCCATCCGCGCCAGGTCCGGGATGTAGCTCTGCAACTGTGCGTCCGTCATACCCGCCGCGTCCCAGTTGAACGACGGAGACTGGTTGTACGCCAACATTATCTCCGGATGCACCGCCTTCACGCCCTCGGCGAACTCGCGCGCCTCGTCGATGTTCGGCTTCGCCGTCTCCATCCACAGCAGGTCGCAGTGCGGCGCGAACGCGATCCCCCTAGCGATGCACGCGCGGATGCCGCCGTCGAACCGGTAGTACCCCTCGCGCGTCCGCGGCAGGTCCCAGTCGAAGAACACATCCGACGCACCCACCTTCTCCGCCAGCCGCCGCGCTTCCACCATCGACAGCCCGTCCACCTTCCCCATGAACTCGCGCACCCGCGACTCCTTCTCGCCCGGCGACACGCCGTTCAGCGCCCGGATCTTGTCCGCCACAGCGTCCTTGAACAGCCGCACGTTCGCCTCCGCCAGCCACTTGTCCTCCACGGCCTGCAGCGCCGCGCCAGACAGCCCCGCCTCCACGGCCTCGTGCATGGCCTGCACCAGCGCGAAGTCCCGCACCGCCGGGCTGGTGGCGCCCAGGATGAACGAGTGGTCGCGTGGGTCGATGTTGGACTGGATCAGCGTCGCGGCGCCCGAGTCCGTCCGCGCCACCAGCAGCTGCTCCACGCCCATGATGTCGAACTGCAGCCGCGCCGCGATCAGGCGGTTGATGTGCTCCGACGTCGCCACCAGCACCTTGCCGCCCATGTGGCCGCACTTCTTCGTCACGGACGCCTGGTCCTCCATGTGGATCCCGGCGGCGACGCGCTCCACGAACATCTTGGCCAGCTTCACGGTGGCGGTGGTGCCGCCGAACCCGGTGTCGGCATCGGCGATGAGGGGCCGGAGGAAATCCACGTACGGCGTGCGCAGGCGCTCTTCGCGGGACAAGCTGAGCCGGGCCTCACGCTGCTTGCGGTCGTGGAACTGCTGCGCCATGAACAGGTGCTCCACCTTGTTGGGCACGGTGTCCATCGGGTAGTCCGCGAGGTCGGGCCCGGGCTCGTTGCTGGTGGCGGCCGTGGACGCGCACTGCCATCCGGAGACGTAGATGGTGTCGAGGTACTTGGCCATCTGCGCGACCTGGACGGGGTCCAGCGCGCCGAACGTGCGCGAGCACGTGCGGTTGGCGTGGTGCGCCTAGAGGATGTGCCACAGCTTCTTGGCCTGGTCACTGGACGCGTAGTGCTGGGGCAGCGTGCCGCGCAGACGGCACACCTCGCGCGCCGAGTAGGACCGCTTGGTCAGCCTCCAGCGGTCGCTCTGCCACCAGTGCTCCACCTCCGCGACCTGCCTCTCGAACAGGGCATCCTCCTCCGCCACGAACTGTGCACGCAACACAAGACCATTGATTCATTCTAGTTGCCGGCGACCGGGAATAGTAAGTGACTGAACAACCACGATCGATCACTAGCCTCGTTTAATTGCAACTGTAGACTTGAGATGACCGATCCAAGAATCAAAAGCTCTATCTTGTGAATGATGACCCAGAGATCATATTTAAGAGTAGTAGATGAAACTCACTTGCGCAGCATCCTTGTTGTAGAGTGCCATGATGTCGATCGTACTGCGAAACCGGAACGCAAATCTTTGGTTGTGAGTACCAAACTGGAAACTGAATCCCAGATGCCGCGACAAAACTATGACTTCACGATTCTCCCTCAATGATACTGGTATCAATGCAGCTGTAGAGAACAAAAACGAAGAAAAAGGTGCTGAGTTCGTATCACTTGAACGGACAGGAGCTGTAGAGCCAGATCAGCTACCTTGTGTGAATCGACCACTGGAAGACTACGAAGCTCGAAGCGGTGACTCTCTGCTGAACGGAGCTGCAGCGTGAACCGATTTCAGAGGAAAATGGAAGTGAAAGGCTGAGAGGGCTCAATGGAAGGTCTGGTAATTATACGATTGCAGAGTTAACTATTCTAGTGAGCTAGAGTTTGTGGCATGTAGACATGATTTGGAATTCGTAATGATCTCGATAGGATCAGTGTGCAGTCGTCAGCTTGACTCAATTTGACAAGACTCCAGGTGTTCGAGGTTCTATCGTCAGGAACTCAAACGCAACCGAGTTCAGCAACGGGAATGCTATCTTGTGAGCGGTGAGCGGCGAGGGGCGAGCGGTGGGCAGTGAGCACAAAATTTTATTGTTTTTTTTTCCACAATTTTTTTACAAATTTTGAAAGCAATGCCTATGGCCGTAGGTTATATTTAGTCTATCTTGACATATATAAAAAATCATGTAAGACCCTACAATATTTGAACATGTTGAAGTTTGAATTGTTGACAACTTGATGGAATAGAGCAACAATTTTTCTTCTAAATGAAAGGGGCACTTATGGGTTTGGTATTTATGTTAGGGTAAAGAAACAAGTTTGAACTACTCATTGGTTGTATTTGTATTTATTTCATTGAGAATGGAGACTATCAATAATTGGGAAATTAAAAGGATTAATGGAAGGCCATACCCTTACAAATACCTGGATGATACCCATATATATCGGGGCAATATCCATATGATACCTATGTCATACCCATGGTGTGGGAACCACCTTTAATTGAGAAATTGACATACTTTAACAGAAAGTGTGTGATACCAACAATTGCATATGGTACAAAGCACGGAAACACGTTCATGTTGTATAGCGTATTCTAGAAGACGTGGTGAATTCCCTAAATTACTACAATTTCTTATGAATTACATAGGACTTAGTTTTGTCTGTTTGTAATACACAACAATGCCTTGGTTTATGGATGGATCAAATAATGGAATAGAGTTGTTTGATAATGTGTTAAATCATTCCATGTGTTTTGGTTAATATAAAATGGGACATCCACATACGCAAAAAAAGACTCCAACAATTACAAAGATAATATCAAACAAAAGTAGGCCCCATATAAAATTTAAAAAACAATCCAAATAGAGGATTCACAAATCTTCCACCAAATAGTCAACAAAGTCATCATTGTCCAAATAAGGGGCACTACTGTCCAACCCACTACCATCAGCCTCATTGTCTACGAACTGCCTTGCGATGGACCTATGACGGGGTGTTCGAGGAATATTTGAAGGAGATGATCGTGCTGCCATCGCATTTGCAACACCACCATCCGAAGTAGCCAAATCATATGCACTGCAAGAAAATAGGGTGTTTAGCAACGTTTTGAAAAATTCCTAAGCAACACCTAGGGCCATACTTTGTACATAAAACCACGCTACAGTTGTTTCTTCTTTAAAAAGAAAGCCCCTAGGCGTTGCTTAGGAATTTTTTAAAACGTTGCTAAACACCTTGTTTTCTTGTAGTGGTGTCTGTGGCGGGCTATTAACCAGCTTTGACAACCTTGACAACACCCCCGCCGGCGTTGCTGATGGTGAAGCCATCAACGACCTCGATCAACTGCAAAAAAACAAAAGCAATCAATGTGTTGTTAAAGTTAAAAATTAAATTACAAACTCTCCAAATCACAGTGATGCAAAATTCACCAAAGAAGTAGAGAACTTACTTACAAGTTCTCTTATAAGCCGTCTTCACCTCTAACTCATTGATATCAAGCTCCAACGGGCGCTTACGAGACTCAACCTGCACCGCTAGTGCCATTGGTGACTCCACCTCCACCGATCTCGAAATCAAGGGTCGGAGGACCCCCTCAACCAAATCCGAGTCAAACTCTAATGCCAAGATGTGGCGCATTAGAGCCTTGCAAGCCTTGATTGATGCCCCTTTACAAGATAAACAAAGCAATTAGTATTAGAGTTGTAATACGATGAAGGATAATACAGTTTGACGTAGTAAAAATACTTACCAGTTGATGCTGTCAAATCAAAAACTACATCATCCTCTTGGGTGCAAAGGTCAATCAAAACCTCCATGAGGTTCGTAGACTTCTTGCGCACTCCCCGCCATGGCTCCGTGGTAGTCCCTCTCATCGCCAACATGTCTTGTGTTATAAGATTGGTCAAGTGACCATTCGAGGACAACCAAATCCCTTTGCAAATCAACTCCACCCTGTCGTAGAAAGAAAAAGAGGCTGCTAACTTGAACTTCCTCACAAAGCACTGCACCATGAAGCACTTGTGAGTGCCCCCGGGCTGCCCATCGCGCAAAAGTAGCAAGCCATTAATGGCAAACCACTTTGTCTCCTCGACAAACTCTACCCAATCTGCCCTGCCAAAGGTTCATTGGAAATGAACTTCGACTTCGGATATAATACGATGAAAAGCGCTACGTCACGAAGCAGCTACCCGGCCATCTAAAAGCACCACTGAATGAAAGGGGATTCCTTCTTGCCTCTCTAGTTTAGCTGAGTTGGATGCTCGTCCCAAGTGGGCACCTTAGGGCCGCTTCACACTTGGTGGCCAAGTCGAGAGGCCGTCGATTTCCACCAATGAGATTGCTAAAATGGCCAAAGTCTGGACTTTGGGCCTTCACACTTGTGCCCAAACTCCAAAGGCCGTCGTCCTACATGGCAACACTTTTGGGTTGTTTTGGCGCCAAAGCGACGGCCTCTTGAGCAAAATTTGGGTCGCCCATTTTAGTCGCCCAAACTACAATCAAAAGTCCGTCGATTTTTTTTATTAAAATAATCAAAAAGTGACAAGATCTAGACCGTTAGATGGAAGAGACCGAATTTTTGGGCTGATTTTTTTGGACTCATTTTTTTTGGCGTAATGATATGGGGTTTGGACTTTGGACTTGGCCTTTGGGGCTTCACACCACAACCGGCCAAACCTTCAATCTATATTGTTTAATGTATTTTTTTGGCAAAAAAGTTTGGCCTCTCGCCATAGTTTGGCCACTCATTTTGACGGTCGGCCTCTCGACTTAGGCATAGTGTGAAGCGGCCCTTAGTGCTACAATGAATCCCTGGGACCGGCAACCCCTTTGGCACGTCTATCATTACCATGTCCACCAAACCAAGATCGCAAGGATCTCCACGCAAGGTTTGGAATCTAGAGCCAACATGCGCCTTTGCAAATTGGCGCAACTTGGTCCAAACCGGGGGGTAGTCAGCATCTTCAGAGATATCGTCCAAGAGAAGCATGATGGAGAGGGCACTCTCACACATCATCGACACTCCAACAGAAGAATCAACATGTTTGGTCATTGGAATTGTGTACAATGTCAGAAATGGCTTTGTAATCAATGTTGAGGACTGGCTACTAGCTAAAGGAAAATTTCCTTGCAACAATGCCACCGCAGTAGGAATAATAAGCGATCCACGGTTCCACCCACCCCAAACTGAGCAATGAGCTTCTCGGATCCCTCCCTCAACACCAACACTACTAGCTCTTTGTTTCTCTCCTTGACTTCCTTCTTCAGTGTCTTGGCGGTCTCCTTTTCTACACTGAAAGCTTCCTTCTCCGCCGCTTTAGCCGCCGCCTTTGCAGCAGCCGCCTCTCTCACCTTCGGAATCAAATCTACATCCACTTGAGCAACCATCAAGGGAACCGATGGAGGAAGCATCTTGTCATCACCATCTAAGACGCGTACAGAGTCACGGCGGGACCTTAGTTGCATCTCTTTGCCCGAGGTAAGATCGGAATCCTTCAGCTCCAAGTACCAAAGGCACTACTCCAAATGGCGAGTTGCAACTGCGCCTCCGTGAAGATGCAATGGACATCAGTGGGATCTGTCCACATGTTCAAGCGAATCCGAAGTTGTTTCGGCTGCATGGCTCACTTGGCAACAAGCTCTCTCCAAAAGTAGGGAAGAAATGCCCTTTTCATCGACCTCTCACACCCGGGCTACATCAGAAATTTCTCGGTTTTTGTGAATCCAATCTTCTTCCCCATATGAGTTCACAAAAACTGAGAAAATGCTTTGTCCCACAACTTAATGCACCACGATTCAATCCATGCTCCAAATTCTTTCACGGGATTGGGAAGCCCTTCCGTCTAGAAGACTAGATTGTCTTCTTGGACAATCTCCACAAATTTCTTCTCACATTTGTCTTCCAGCTAAAACCAACCAAACAACAATTTAGACCAAGAAAATATTAGCAATAAAAAATCTACATTAACTAAAATCCAATGATGTGGGAAACTTACCCCCAGCCCAAAAGGCAGCTCTATCGATCCATGCCCGAAGACTTGTGTCTGAAACTGGAGATTTTGGGAAGTGATATTCCTCTCTACTCAACTTGCTCATGTTCCACCTGGTCCACTTGCACCAGTGCGCCTTGAACTTTGATGGCACCTTAGCAGTACAAAAAAGCTATAACTTCTCCAATGTCATCTCCGGCTTGAACTGGTAAATGTCAAAATGGCGCAAAGGTAGAAGTTGACAAAGGGGTGCACATAGATGTGTTGTAACTTAAACTAGTGTCAGCATCAACAAGCCTTATGTGGTAATTGAAGAAAAGCAAGCAAATAATTAAAAGGTTTGAAAGAGATCAATTATAACATGGTTGTGTGTGCTAACATCATGTATATTGTATTCATGTGAAACTTTTACCACACAAACTAGACAAGTAGGGGCTTTTTTTCCAACAACTGTTACTACATTTAGACATTTGATGCAAAAGATATAATTTTTTGTAGTTCAACGGAGCCTACAATGTACATAATATGTCCATAGAGACCATTAGAATTGTGGTTTCCATTGGCTAGCATAAACTTTCTTGGTGGTGAAGTTCACCGGTAGTCTTCACCTTATGAAGTTGGCCGGTGGACTTCACCGTTGGGTGTTTACACTACTAACCGGTCAAAACTTCTTCATGCATTACTTTATTCTTTTTTTGTCTTGTCCAACATCCACCGCTCCCCTCAAATAACCATGTCTTGGCCGAGACTTCTTGACCGGCCGATGGAGTTCTCCACCGTAGTGTAAAACCCCCCTAAATGGCACGTTGGAACAACAATTGCACGGTGAGGTCAATATTAAATCACGGTTTGACAAATTTGTGTTCACAGTGCACTTCACGACCTCACAGAATCATACTACGAACAAGGATGAAGTGATCATCTCCAACCTTGACCCCACCCACTCAAGCAATGCTTCTGCGTACTCAATTCTACCGCCCTCCGTAATCAATAAAAAATTGCCCACGAGCAGCTGCAGCAAGGATGTCAATACAATAGCCTTCCAACCACCACACGTTGGCTACGTCGCTCAAGGCCTGTTCGCACTAGGCAGAAAAACGCATGTTCACCGCAAGCACTGCAAGAATCTACGTCAGAAGGGTAACATGTAAAAAAACATTCAGAGAATTAAAGAACTAAAATCCAAAAGTGAATAGTACTTGCGGCCACTTGAACAATACTTACTATCGCAAATTTATGGCTCATTTTGGCTTGCGTGCGGCAATTGCATGCAACATTGACTTGAGTTGGTATGAGACAAGAGTCTACAATGTTTTTGAATAAGAAAATATTTTCTCAAATTACCCTAACGCGGAACGCAAGTTGACCGCAAGTGCTAGTGCGAACGGGCCTTCAAGTCCACTCCCCACTCACAACAATGTGCGCTCACCGGTCGACAGCGTTCCCCAACTCCGGGATGCACCTCCACCTTCCCCTTCAACAGCTTCCAATAGTGCACAAAACGGCACACGCAGCCAACAGACACACCTCAACAATGGTAACATATAGAACGTCGACAAGGAGAGCCCTTCGCACACACATCCGACCCAACCAACGAGACACACTTAGACTCTGTCATCGCCTGCGCCGCGCACTCATGCGCCTCCGATCCTCCGGTTCAGGACTCCACCTACCGCCCAACCACCCTTGCAGATTCCGGACCTGATGCCGCTTCCGCTCCACCGACGCCCAAGAACTCCCCGGCCCTGCTCCTCCAGCTGCAGCTCATGCGGCCCTCATAACAGCTTCAGCTCCACAACCTCTTAAGTTGCAGAGCTCCGGGCACTCGGACTTGCGCTTGTAGACCAACCCCCGTTCAACCGCAGCTCTGCCGCAGCTTCGCTCGCGCGCAGCTCTTTTCACCTCCAACGCAGCGCCCTTCCGAGAAGACCTCAACTCAGCTCCCTCGCTCACAGCATCGCACTTCCGTCTCCCTCGCTCACAGCATCGCACTTCCGTCTCCCTCGCTCATAGCATCGCACTTCCGTCTCCCTCCCGACTCACGACCACAACCCAACAGAATCACTCTGGTGCAACTAACCTTTGGCGCCGCACAACTCTAATCCTCCGACTCAGCCGCCTCCTACGCAGCACATACACTCCGATCCCCACACGGCGTCCACTCACGAACCCTTTGCGCACTCACACAATGCACGGCACAGCTCTTTCCAAACCTCAGCGCGGCACACGCGCCTCGTACGCAGACACAAGCTTCGGCGTTGTCTTCCGCTCCAATGTTCTCTTTCGATCCGTCGCCACTCTCTGTCAACCACCGCACCCCACACCACACTCACAGACCGACCTCTCGCATGACACCCACATCCTACAGACCTCAACTCCTGTCCGACACAGACGCTACGGCCTACACCGCACCGCCATCTGTCCTCCTTCCACACACAAGCCCCCCACAGACAACCCACAAACCCTCGCTCAACTTACACACGCACTCTCCCCTCTCCCCTCTCACAAAAACACACCCACTCCACATCCGTGCCTCATTCACGAACTCACACACCAGCCGACACCGAAAGGAAATCACGCACACACACAGCTTGCCCACAACACCAATCTACTTCTAATTTCTTTCCACTTGGTTTTCTTCTACTTCTAATTTTTTCTTTTCTTTTTCTTTTTTTCTTTGAGAGGTATAGTCTCCTCTCTTAAATTCTAAATTCTGCCACTTCTCCAACCCTTTCTTCTAATTTATCTCCTAAAACGTGGTTGTCCACCTACTATTAATCACTAAGTCCTCACACCAACTTTGGTGAACAACAACCTAAATAAGTAGTAAAATACTACTAAAGGGCCTCGTAAATCCCTGTCTCTTTTCTCCTCGCATCTAAAGTTGTCCATAATAACCCGAACCTCTTTCCACTAATTTGGTGAAGTATTCGGGGTTTTTAACACTACTAACCGCCTGTTGTTGCTAACTTCTATCTAGTGTACCAAAATTTAACAATTTAATCTAAAATTAAATAG
The DNA here is from genome assembly GCA_963971425.1 of Bryoerythrophyllum caledonicum. Lineage (NCBI taxonomy): Eukaryota > Viridiplantae > Streptophyta > Bryopsida > Pottiales > Pottiaceae > Bryoerythrophyllum > Bryoerythrophyllum caledonicum. The sequence goes on from OZ020515.1 coordinate 12,718,994, forward strand.
GACCCAAAAATTGGGCTCACAGTTGCCTGATGTGCCCGCTCTCCCTATTTGAACTTCAAAACCCTATAACTTTTTCATAAAATGACGGACTTAAAAGAAAAAAAATTGGACTAGTACAAAGCTTTTAGTAATGTCCATCTGCAACAAAAATTTCAAAAAATAAAGTTATAAATTGACACAGCAGAAACCTGCCTGAACCATAATAGATGGAATGTATTATGTGAATGTGACTGATTTCGACCAGTTTGACTTAACACTAACCGGACGTCAGCCGGTTCAGATGAAGATATGGGGGATTTTCGAAATCAATGACATGTGCATGAACTTCATCAAATCCGGATTTAACAATGAGTTACCAGTTCCCCAATCCCAGCTGGGAGCCAGGTTGCCATGCTACCACCTGGTTTGACCGTTCGAGTTTACTATCTAGAGGCTAAAGCTAGGCTGGGAGCAAAGTTAGCAAACCATGTGATGCGGGCCAGGACGAATTGACCCCCTCAGAGCATCTCCACCGGGGCACAGGGCCCCGGGAGAAATGCAATTATTCTGCTTGAGACACCGTGAAAGGTTGCATCGCAGGGCGTGGGTCGGCGCCGCCAGCCCGGTTGGCCAACCGAGCTGGCGGCGCCGGTTCTTCTGAACAACATATTTCTAGTAAGTAAAGGGTCACACCATAATTCCCCGCTTGAGTTCTCTAATCACTCCATGCCACGTGGCGATCAATAAGTGGCAGTGGCTACGAGCGGCCACCTTCTTTGGAGTTTCACTATTTGTTAAGTGAAGTTTACTTTTCGGGACTTGACTTCCTCTCTATTTCTCACCACCTTTGTGATTTATACATACCTCTTTGTGTGATATTTTTTTCCTTTATCACGGCCATGTTATATTTTTTGGTCTCTTACCTACTCTTGTTAGCGGTGCATAGTTCTTGTTATCAGCAGTACATCTTTTCTTTTAAATTTTGGTACATTGACCATCATTTTTTCGTTTTTTTCTTTAAAAGATCTTTTCATAGTGGAATCTATATCCATAAAAGAATACAGGATGAAAAATGAGTGCGCCGATGGATGAATGCGTAGATGAAAAACGCATGGAGTGGATGAACGTGTCGATGAAAAACGCTTTTGGATGAAAAGCTAAAAGTTAGGGTTTTGGATAAAATGAAAAGCTAAAAATTAGGGTTTTGGATAAAAGGACGGGGACGGGGACGGGGACGAGGGACAAGGGGACAAGGATAGGGGGGACGATGGATTGGAGGGAAAGGGCTAGGGGACGGGGAGGTGGGGACTCAACACAAAAAAATGTTGTGTCCAAAGGACACGGGTAACACTCTAGTACTTAAATATTTGAATATGAAAGCTTGAAAAATTGGAGTTACATTTAATACAAATTAATATTCAAACCCTGGAACTCATAAGTTTAGATTCCAAACATCTCTGGACTTAACTGTTCAATTTCAATTAACCCCTGAATGTCCTTCACAATTTCACACTAAAACACTTCTAAACTATTAATTCTAGTGCAATGAGCAAGGAAGAAAACCGAATATCATATTCCTAGTTCTACCCCTTGGATCTCATTAAACACTTAATAAATAACATACTCACAATACTTCATCAACTTTGAGCGTAGGGATTGAAAGATTGCATTTTTTCAGATTGAATTTCTAATTCTTCCTTCATTGATGCCTCGTTCTCAAACCAGGTGGAGTACTATGGCTTCTGGTAGCGCTGTGAGAACGGCCCGTGGCTCAAACTTTTCGGACGCCGAGTGCGTGCGTCTTTGTCGTGCCTGAATCCAACAATCTGAGGATTCTATTAGAGGGACTGGACAGAAACTTCTATCTTTTTGGGAAAGCATTCACAAGGCGTACGAGAAGATCGAGCCAGACAACGTTCCTTCACGTCCTTCGCGGAGCTTGGAGACTAAATGGCAGGAGATCAATAGGGACGTCACAAAGTTCAATGGGTTCTACAGCCAAGTGCAACTCATGAACAAATCTGGAACGAACGATGAGGACCGCATTCATGACGCAAAGAACTTGTATTTCAAATTCTACGGTGGAGGTGGAAAAAAACCCAAACCTTTTTGGTACTTGGAGTGTTGGAGGTACCTCAAGGACAAAGAGAAATGGAGGAGTTTGATTGTCGAAAGGGAAGAGGAAATCCCTAATGCCATCTGCAGCGCTACCAAAAGAGGGGGAGAGGAAATCCCTAATGCCATCTGCAGCGCTACCAAAAGAGGGGGAGAGGACTCCGGTGCAAGCTACTGCGGACCTCCTAGAGCGCCCCATCGGAAATAAGAAAGCAGAGGCGCTTTCAAAGGTGGACGCGAAGACCAAGAATATTGACCAGGAATTCAAGAAAGCAACCGCTAAATGGTCGAATCGCATGAGAGGAGGATGACGGCCATGGAGAAGGCTCTGAATATACAACTCTTCTCCATGGATTTGTCAAAGATGCCAGCTGAGAGCGCAAAATATTACACATTACTCCGTGAGCAAGCTATGGAAGAATTAACAACATCTCGCACTGCAGCTTCAATTCCACGGCCCTCCCCTGTGGCAATAGAACCTCCAATGGTTCCCATCGGGTCCAAACCCGAGGTACTGTACTTGTAATTTCACCCTTTACAGTCATTTATATCAGTGTAGATACTTGAAATGCTCTCAAAATGCATATGCCATATTCACTCACTATTACATTATTCTACAGAGTCCTGGAAGCAAAGATGATGATGACTCCCCGAGTCTCACAGTGGCGGCCCCTCCACGCCTGGATGTTGAGGTTGTTCGACCTAGCGAGAGATTTTACGATGACACAAACTACTTTGGTCAGACTTTTCCATGAATTAACTATTCACTTCTTCTTATCAGAACGCTTGAAGTATGAATGTTCACCATGATATGTATTGCCCTTGTAGTAGCTAATCTTTTATGTACGGAGAACATTATCCTTTACGGCTTTTTCTGGCATGTTTTAGAAATTTTCATTTATTGCGGCCTGTGTTATAAAAAAAATTACTATTAAATTTTGTAAACAATTGTCATTTATTTTCTCTAATTTTACAGTCTTCACTCCTAAATCTCCAACACTTATCTTAAATGGATAAATTCATTTTATCCAAAGTCAAATTTTCACACATTGCCATAAATTGTCCCGCAAGGTACCTAAAAAACTTCTTTGTTTCCACATAAAGCCTAGATTTTGACATATTCAATTTTTTCAACTACATGATATGATATGGTGGAATCCTATATCATATCCATGATATGATATGATATGATATGATATGATATGATATGGTGGAAATCTATATACAAAAAAAACAAAAAAACAAAAAAAACAAACAACAAAAACAAAAAAAAACAAAAAAACAAAACCAAAAACAAAAAACAAAAACAAAAAAAACAAAAAACAAAAACAAGAAGAAACAAAAAAACAAAAAAACAAAAAAACAAAAGAACAAAACAAAAAAAAAACAATTAAAAAAAACAATAAAAAAAACTAGCCAACTGCGTTTTGGGATTCCCTGTTGGCTTTCCCCGGGGATGAGTGCAGGGGCAAGAGGGTAACCTCCCTCCCTCCCCCCCACAATCAGGCACCTCTCCTCCATGGCGTGGGAAATTCCCCGTCAGGGGTGGAGATGCTCTCATTGGGGTCAGTGGATGGGTGCGGACACGACATCCCACGCTCGGACTTACCCGAGGTACGCCACATCTTAATTGCATGGGGCCATTTTTCTGGCCCTCTTATTTTAGGGGGTCCATAAGCTTTTTTTGGAATTGTTTTGGACACATTTGAGGCCCACGGCTATTGTTTATCCTAGAAGTTCTTCCCTTGCTATAAATAGGGCCCCATCCCAAAACAAAATAGGGGCCAGGTTTGGCTCCACCACCTTGTGGCCCCACGCGGTAAGTTCGAGTGTGGCGGATATCCTGTCAAATCACAGTGGATGGACGGACGTGGACAAGGTCATCTCCTCCCTATTCCCTTGCCCGTTCCTGCAGCCCCATTCTCCTACCCATTCCCCTAGCTTCATTCAAACTCTAAACCCTAAATACCACCTGTAAACCCTAACTCCTAAACCCTGAACCCTAATACCCTCCCCAGGGTTCTCTAAACCCTAAAACTAGGTTACAGGGGGAACAAGGAGGGAAATGGTCCTCGTCCACCACCGTCCATCCACTGACCCTGGTCTCTGATGCGGCATAGCGGCAAGTTGGGATTCGGGGCAGTGTTTTGTACGATTTGGTGGTATTTTATCAACTTCGCCATCTAGGAATCATTCACGCCAACAGACTCCACAATCATGATCGCAGTCAAGTGTGCATCACCAAAGCTTCTGGTCAGCATCGAGCAACGTGCGAGCACGAGGTCCGAAAGTCATACGCCATTAAGATGAGGGCCCCCCCTCCGGGTAACGCTCGAACGACCACGAAACACTCGTGCCAAGACTCCACCAACATTAGGCCCACGCACATGCGCAGATTTGGCTGGAGACGCGGGCTCACAAAGATGGGGTCTGTTCACCAGAACAAGCTCTGTTGAGAGTGCGCCTCAACCTCAGCCAAAGTCAGGCAGGCACAAAAAAAATGAGCCGCCTCTCTTAGCCTCAGCCACCCACTTTTGTTTTACCCTTATCAACCCTCTGACACTTAAAATTAGAGTAAGTAAAATGCACAAGTCACATAGAAAAGCACTATAAAAGAAGGCAGAGAGATGTAGTAGTCCTCTCTCTCCTTGGCGTTTTTTTTTACTCAACACGGCGTACGCCGGCGCACATGCAAGCGGCGCGCTCCATGGCGTACGCCGGCTGACTTTCAAATACCCCAAACCCCTTCACACCGAGCGGTGTGAACGGGGTCGGAGCAGCTGATCCAGGCGCCGCCGCGTGGAACTGCGCCGGCGACGCCGGCTCAGCTCCTGACGCATGTGCGTCAGCCTATTATCGCCGTCAAGTGTGCAGCATCCAGCTTCTGTCGTTTTGGAGACATCCTTCTCCGCCGAAGTCTGTGAAATAACCCCGAAGCTCTCATTATCTCGATAGTGCAGCAGCAGGTCCGAGTTACTTGTTATACGAGGCTCCACTCTCTGTCACATGCATCTCTTTCGCCGCACGCCGCACGCTGCTCCTCCAGGATCTCCATTCTGCAACCCCGCGCACGCCGAACTTGCTGTCCGTTTCGGGAACCTCAGCTGGCAACCGGCCTCTGCATCCGCAAGCTTGGATTGTCTTCCTCCGTCGTGTGAAGAGTGTGCCATCGTAATTTCTACAGGTATGTATGCAGCTCAACTCAAGTCCGCCTTGCATCTCCCTCGGTGTACATAACTTGTGCACCTAAGTTCGGTTCTGGTCGGTGTCCTCGGTGGAGAGTCCTCAAACGTGACATGTATTCAATCCCAGTTTGTTTGCAGACCCTGTCGCTCTTAAGAGCCTGTTGTTTTCCTAAATGGTTGGAAATTTCGAGCTGAAACTAGAGATGATCTAGTTGAAACTTCTGGAGATTACGAGAAGAGAGAGAGGTCGTTGGAATGCATGTTCAGTGAGTTTGTTCTGTGAAGAGGCTAAACCCTTTAACGCCGCGCTGGCTATGGCGCGACCATCAATCTACGATCGGAGTAGATGATGCTCTCCAGAGTCTCCTACTCTCATAGATGCTGGTCGCGCCATAGCCAGCCCTGCGTAGAAGGGTAAATAAACACGCTGGTTTAATCTGTTATCCAGTTGAGGGATATCATTCTGGCAACTGTACATTTGACAACGTGTGCGTTATCATGTGGCGCTTTGGCATCCTGGACACCCCAAATATGTGATTGGGTATCAGTTGAAGGTCAACTTGTGGAGTCAAAAACTGGGACATGTGGATGTCGATCTGCGGATGCCTTGCACGCTCACATATGTAACTTACATACATGTGTTCCTAGGGTTTTGTTCTCTCAACAGGAGCGGATCAAAGTGAGGTGCTCTACATTGTGAAGGAGAGTGGTGCTGAACTTTTCTTGGAGCGGTTTCTTACTGCTCTTCTTATATGTGGTGGACTGCATCTAGCTTATATCATCATCGGAGTGAGTATTATCGAGGAATATTTCATCAGCAATGGCAAGTGAAAATCCTGAGCATGCTCCTGCAGGAGGTGTCTCTACGGAAGCCTCAGAGTCTACCTCAGAGTGGTTTGAGCATTTGAAACCTCGAGGCAGCTGCTTGCGACTATATTCCCTTCTAGTGAAGAAACGCGATTTGATTCATGAGCTGGGACCGAAAGGCATCACTGCTCTGCACAAGGGAGTGCAACATGGATGTGTTCGCTTGGTGAAGTTCATTTTGGTGAATATGTTTGATAAAGGTTATTGTACTTGCCGGGTGTGTGGTCCTGGAGATTCACGGGTCACAAGGGGGCAGTTGCTTCGTGAGGCTTGTGAGGACGGTATCACGGCAGTGCAGATGGCGGTGGTGAGTGGGAGCCCAAAGATGGTGTTGCTTCTGGAGTGGGCTATCGATATGAACGAGGTGGAAGTGAAACAGAAGAAGTGGACATCAAAGGGTGATGAGGTCGCTCCCTCAGAAGCCACTCGTGTGCTCATTCGAAGAGTCCAACAGAGGTCCAAAGGAAATGCATTGTTGTTCTCCAGAGAAGAGTGGGACATGGAAGGAAAAGACATGAGGCATCTGTTTGAGGTTCGAAACAGTGAGGACTGTGATTCTTCGACACTCACAGAACTAGGCCCTCCAAATGCAGAGGAAGAAATCATGGAAGAGACGTTTTCGGAGATCGTGAATGATACTGGAAGAAATAGTTTCGTGAATGATACTGGAAGCAATAGTTTCGTGAATGATACTGGAAGCAATAGTTTCGAGGTTCCAGCCGACGTGAAAGATGATACCATTGATTGTGTGTATCACACTGGTTCTGAGGAAAGTGTCATGATTCCCAGGGTGTATGATCTCATTGAACGTATACTTGAAGACCCAGATTGTTTTGCAGTAAACAGGCAAGAGCAGATTCAAAAGTGGAAGGCCGAGTGCATGAAGGACGTAGACTTCGAATTTGTGCCAGTTGCACATGTCTTTCTACACTTTCTTTTTGGATCAGTATCGTGGTATGACTTGGGGGCGGCTGGTGTACGCGCAGTTTTTGAGAAAATCGTTCGTGCTTGCAATGAACATGACCTGAAGGAGCTAGGCAACCCTACAGATAGTGGGTCTATGGTGGCTACTGTATTCAAGATTCTAGATCCTCGCGGCCAAACCATTCTTCATGCAGCTGTTCGCAACAATAATTTCCATGATCCATCTAGAATTTGTCAAATATTTCAGTGGATGGCGGAAATGGACGTAAATGGGATGTCTACCGGATCGGTGAAGGCGTGTATGAACTCTAAAGATGGTGCAGGTCGCACCATTCTTCACCTCATGTGCATCGATGATAATGCCCATATGGAATTGTTGTGTTCATCTTTTTTGAAGAAATCTAAGAAATGGCATACGGAAAATTTGGATAGGGATGCAAATTTGTCCCCACTTTGCCGTGAGAAATTGGTCACCCTGCAAAGGTGGTGTTTCCCTCATTATCAGGGAAGCTTTTCATTAGAACCAGTTCATTTGGCAATTCTATTTGGTTCAATATCAGTGTTCAGATTCATCTATTCAAATTTCGTAAGTACACCCGACAATATTATGAAATTGAATGCTTCTCATATCTTGGAGCCAGAGATTGATTCAAATTATGTAAGGTGCAATGGCTTTGGGCCATTACAAGCAGCAGCATTTTTAGGCAGAGCAACAATTGTTGAAGAGATTTTAGGGGTAAGCTCTGCTTTCAATTCACTTCAAATTCTTTGGAAATTTATGGTGTGGATTTGTATTCTTTAAATTGTCAGTGTTCTCTGCAAAAATAACTTACAAAGCAATATGAAATATGCATCACTCAAATTAGTAATGCTGTGTGTTTTGTTGCTACAATACTTTTGATAACGATTCAATTGTGATTCATGAATAGTATGGACTTATTTAGGGTGTATGTACTTTTCAAACAAAATTTTAGTTTTAGTTTTTACTAATTCTGTAAATGAGGACTTTGCACTTTGATTATGAATCAATTTTTATGATTTTTTCTTTCAAATGTGATGTAAATTGGGAATAAAATAGTTGATTTTTGAAATTAGATCATTTAAAGATAGATGAGATATGATTAATGAGCATTCAAGGTTTCATTCAAACCTGTAAAATAAACCCACATTGACTTAAAATATGATAAAATCTAATGCTTACATTTTTGTTGTTTCATGTTTATATTATACATACATTATTTTGAGTATATTTAAATATTATTTAAATTTCTATGCATAGTCGATTTGTAAAAGAGAGATTCGAACTTATATATTTTTCTTTGGCGTACAGCAACAAAAACCAAGGTTGGGCATGGGAAATGCCACCAATGTCCATTTTGAGAATGGTTATAATTTTCCAACAATTCATTGTGCTGCACTATCTGGCCAAGTTGAAGCAATCCAAAGTATCCTCAAATTTTCCATATATGACCCAAACATTCAACATGTAGGTCGCTCTTCGGAAGGGACTGCTTTACATCTTCTTTTGAAGAGAATGAACATCAGCGTCTATGTGAAGATGTTCAAGACCATAGCTCTGCTCCACGTGCTACCAAATTCGAAGTCGTATGTACGTTTGAAGGATGAGTTCTCCAAGCTTCACTTCTACTTCAAAGATGAGCCGCAGATGTTTTCAGCAAATGAAATCAGCTGCATCAACCTCCTACTTCAAGCCGGCATTGACATATGGACTCCCCATATCAATGCAGGAGAGCGTCCTAGCCCTGGGCCCATGGCCAATGACAAGGCTAGAGAATGGTGGTACAACAAGGTGGTAACCGAAGTTGTAACTCAAAAAACAAGTATCAACAATGCTTCCAACGCAACCTCCGTCATTGCCGCATTGGTGGCCACGGCCTCCTTCATTGGACCTTTGCAACCACCGCTTGGCTTGGCAGATGATGGTTATCTACGTACTAGTGCAAGTGCGGTGCGAGTGTACTTCGTGTGCAACGGCTTATCATTCTACTTCTCCATTGCAAGTATCTTGATGGCGGTCTTGCCCGCAATTCCGATGCCAAAGGAGTCTCTCTACGACGAGCTCTTTAGAAGCCAAAGATGCTTGAAGACTGCTGCTTTGTTGCTACTAGTATCCATCATTTGTATACTTTCAAGTTTTACATCTGCGAGCATTGGAGTGGTATCCTCAGAGTTGCATGATAAGCAGCTTGTTGGTGCTTCTGTAGGGTTTGGGGGTACAGTTTGTGTAATAGTGTTGGTGGTATACATCATCCGTATGCTTCGGATGGTGTTTCACAAGAACGTTGGCTTTCGAAGATGGTTTGCAAAGAATATGATCTTTTGAAAATTTTCAAAAGCAATGTTCAGAGTCGATTGAGCTTAGATCAATAGCTTTGACTAGCATAATACAATACTTAAACTCGTTTAATGATCAAATTGGATAGCTATACAAGGTTTGTCTTCCAACCCCTTTGTAATTAGTAGTAAGACTTTCCAATTAGTTGGTGAAGGACTATACAGTGTAGATTCACTTGTTAATGAATTACCTCAAAAATAATGAGGAGTTGCTTATCAGTAAGTATTCATGTTGCAATTGTCAGGTGTTGCAAAAATATTGAAAGTAAATCAGGGCCAGTATACACTTTCAATGTATCCATTCATCAATTTACCTTTTTCAAGTGACATGGATACACTCAAAATGATAAATAGTGTACCCAGTCATCAATTTACCTTTTCCAATTGACATGGATACACTCAAATCAATAAATAGTGTCACAAAGTCTAATTTCTTTGCTCAATTTCAATTGTCAACTGAGGTACTATCATAGTGTCACCAACATAATGTCAATAATATGTATGTATCGATTGGATATCAAGTACAAAGTACATGAATTTAAATTTCAAATACAAATACATGTATTAAGTTGTATCATTGTATTTTAGATATGCCCATATACATGATTGTGTGAGGCAGAGGAAGTTGCAAACGAGAGGGTTTGCAAAAAATGTGCCGTCAGCAACAGCTAGAATACTACTTCAATATATAGAGTACATCTAAATACATGTATTCAATTATCGGAGTACACATTGTATTCAATAACCTTGATGACAACCTTGCTATGGTGCTAGGTAGGTGAAAGTTAAACATTGTATGTATCACATTTGTTTATTCCTACTAAGAACTTGTCTCTCCTTCCCAAAAATTTTCTTTTGTTGAATGAACCACAACACTAGGATAATGCAATGAAAAGCCATATGAAAGTCTAGGAACTAATGCTTGGATGCTAGGGTTTTTGGAATCACTATTGGGTCTTGTGTCTCAAAAGTAATTGGTTAATTCCTTATTTAAATTGTCATATTCGTTCCTTGACACACATCAATTTCTTTCTTCTAGTGGCCATTTACTTTGCTTTCATTAGCCCTAACCATTTACATTCTAATGAATCTTCAAAGCTTCATACCACAATCATCCTCTTCAAAATTATTATTTATCAAGTGCTAAGGGACTTTATGCAAAATATCATGATTTGTGTTTATTCCAAATAGTTTCTTTTGATGGAAATACGTCTATAAACATAGTGTTTGAGAAAACATTACATTTGTATGTGATATTTTCAAAAATATGGTATTAATATATGTGGCTTGTTGGTGTCTCCAACCCACTTAGTCGGTGATGTGCATTTTAGTTGTAACACCATATTCGTTATATTGGGAGATTTAGCGACTTCCAAATTAACACATGTAGAACATAAGAGCTAAAGTGCACATCTAAACTCTACACTATGGAGGGATATAAGTTTCCATTAAATTGGAAGGTAATGTTCACTACAAAAATCCCTAGAAAAAGAAGTACTACGGATAACATTACATTACGACTCTAACTATAATATTGAAAAGAAGAACACATTAGTCGATACTACTTTTATACCACATGTGTTCATTGAATATGAATAGCTAAATATGCACACTGAAGCCTTTTAGTTCCAAAATTCTCTCAAACCTACTAACCCGGATTAACACCATGCTCCAAGTTAGCTAAAAGTGAGCTAACTGACGGACAAATAGGCACTTGTACAAGAATTCGCTAAACATATTGTACTAAGTCTTTTTTAATTAAAAAGAATTCCAGTTCACCTTGAGGAATACACATTAGCAAAAGAATAAGTAACGAGTTTCAAATGATAGTGTTCAGAAGTGGAAAAAAAGTTGCACACACATTACCTCTCTTCGAACTAAAGTTTCCACATCACTTAGAGGTGCAATGAACTCAAAAAAGCAATTCCACACACTTTAGCTCCACTTGACCTAAAGTGCGCACCATTACTAAGTCCAATGAACTAAAAAGAAGACTTGCTCACACTTTAGCTCCACTAGAGCTAAAGTGTGAACCAACATTTACTTTCTACCATTCTACCATGAAGGCAATTACTGGTGTTATTGATTTCAAGATTAGAAGTAATTTACCACATTGTTTTTTTCAAAAAAGAAAGAGAAACATACTGCAAATTTTCATTGATACGCAAAAACAATGGAGAGTATATATCATAGCAATCATTGGCATTAGATATAGTCATACAGAGTGTAATCAAATACAAATATCTACAATCTCAGCATCAATGGATCTAACCATATTAAATGAAGTATCACGCAACGGAATCCAAAATCTAGGAAATAGAAAGTCCATTAATCTAAGTCTATTATGATTCGGCCCTTGCAAGTGCTTCCAAGGAGGCCTTGATAATCGCTACTTGACCCTTCGGAATTTTTGTAGTTGAATCTTGTACATGACCTCCATCTCTTTTTGAAGACCTAGGTTTCCATGCTGTCAAGATTGAATCGGTACTCTCCCACGTTATGGCTATCCCCTTTTCAATTGTCCAACGAAGGTTGCAATCTGAATCCCAATCTTTACAAAACTTCAGAACATCCCGATCGCGCGATATAGGGCGGAAGAATTGAATACGGATGGTGTTCGGCATGCCCGGGTTAGAGTTAGAATCAGAAATTGCTTGAGCAATCCAAAATAGGCTCTTGTCTCCATCACAAGGCCGCAATGCAACAAAATAACCAGCATAAAGATCACGACCAACTCTAAAAGAAGGAGGTGGACGATCGCGTCTCTGGCCAACAAAATGCTCATCTTCACGGTACTCCTCGCAAACCTCACCCTCCGCTGAGAACTCATCTTCAATAGCATGGGCAATTTGGGTTGTTGGCCAGAAGCCATCTTCCAATGATATCGGCGTATTCATTGGAAGAATCAGAGCATCTCTAACGTCGCGCCAATAGTACGATAGTGGCTCAAAACGTGATATGACTTCAACAGACTCCCGCGAGGATTGCTCCCAGTGATCGATGAATCCTGAAAGCCCCTTAACAATCTCAGGGAGATGTCACATCGTAGAAGGCTTCAATGCGTCAGGTTCTCTGCGAGCCCAAAAACTTCGCCCTTCAGTATCCTCCTTCCAGAATTTGATGCCACTACCTTCTCCACCCTTAGGAAGCCAATCCTCATCATGACAAAGGATTTTATACTTCATTACCGGACAACCACTTGAGTCCACATAAAACTTGAACTGATGAGCCTTCGTATGACCCTACAAAGCTTCATCGCCGTCCGCAATCATATCCCCAATGAACTTCTTAAAGTCGGGAACCTCTTGGTCGAGATGCGGGATCGTGGGAACACTCTCATTTTTCATAAACGACTTCATGAGCAAAGGAATGGTTGGAAAACTCTCCTTCCTTAGAGTCATACTCCAACGACCAAATAATGCATCTATATCATCATGTGTATGACCAATTAGCATGAAATAAATATATACCTCGCGAAAGATTCGTTTAGCAACAAGGAGAGACCAGAAACAAAAAACAAATCTATTTTTGTTATCACCAACAACATTGTCCATTTGCACGTTCAATATTGGAGGCAAAGGCCTCTCTGAAACTGGGATATCTGGAATCTGCCCTAATGGATCCAAACACATCTCAGCACCCCGTAATACCGCCGCATACAATGGATGAGAATTAGATTCTGGAAAGAGTTGTCGGGGCGATGACTTCGGAGGCGCCTCCAGGTCACACAATAGCTTTACGAATGACCCGACCGTATAATTGGCATCATGGGAGTATAAATCAAGGCCGTAATGGGCATAACGCTGGTCCACATGACCATGGGCAAGCATGCCTGTGACTGCAAGAGGCAACTTCAAAAGCCCATCTAAGTGCTTTGTTTTATGTGAAAAAACTGGGGAGGCGGTCTTCGAGTGATCCATCTTATCATGCATGATGGTTAGAACCTCCTGGGGCGACGACTTCGATCAAAATCGGTTTAGGTAGTACAAATCCCGATGTGCGAAAGCAAAATCGATGTGAACCTGCATCTTTTTTTGCCATAGCAGTGATGCTTGTGTCCCAGGTTGAGTAAGCTTCTTCTGATCCTAGTATTTGTCACATGTAGAACAACGTGCAAAGTTGTCTCCCGCTTTCTTGGCATAGTACTCAGGGAAGCTCACTCGCCGAATCTTACTCAAGCTTGAAGTTGAGATTGGCGGCAATCCACAATCAGCGAGGTGATCATCAAGAAGCGGTATCTGGTCCTTCCACTTAAAACTCACAGGGAGGACTTTTGCGACAACCTTCTCGCCAGATGGGAGAAGGCGAGACTTGTGCGGCATGTGGTCCGCATGTCTATCGAGGATGGCTCCAAGAGCGGCAGTAGCCACAACCGTATGACCTCTAGGCTTACGCAAACCGGTATTGCCATGGTGTTGAGCAGCATGACCCGCGGTAGCGTCCTTCGCATTCCGATAGAAAGTACTCGAACTTACACCCATGATTTTCATCCAGGCATGAGCACAAACGTCTACACCCTCTAGAGTCACAACCTTCCTACCCGCTGCGTTTCTATGAAACTGCATGTGAACGTCGAGTTTGATATGATTTCTAAACTACATGATGGTCTCACTGTAAAAGCGCGTACGGAGGACTTTTATTTTATCTCTAGGGTAGTGCTGAACACAATTTTGAATGCAACAACTATTGCTCGCAACTACATTAATGGAAAGAGGGGTCATGAGGAATTCAGCATTCCTGGACACTGTTGGACGTGTATTCCTTGAAGAATTGTTGTACGAACGGTAGCTCCCACCTAGAGGTCTGTTACGCTCAACCAACCAGACATTGTAAACGTCCCTAAGGCAATGATGGAAGAGACTCACACCGTTTAAGAAGACTTGTTGAATTGGCCAGGACTTAAACGAGTACCTCCATTCATTAGGAGCTTCCTCCTGAACAAAAGTACTGGACACCTGTACTACAACATTCGAATCGCCAAGAGGACCAGAGGAACCTAAAATTGCACGGGACCGGACATTGCGAACCAACCCCTCCGCAACGCGAACACCCGAACCATTGTGAAGCGAAACAGTCATCCCGGCCCACAGACGGCGAGGAATAACATCAAACTCTGGAAGGTCTGGGTTAATGGGAGGGACAACATCAACATTGTCGCCCTCCGAGGACGACATCCTGCATTCCAATGAGAAAAATATTAGATAACCCTTCTAATAAGTATGGACGAATACCTTGTAGGAATGGACAACAATGCAGATGCTTGTAAAGTGGGTAATTTTGCTCGAATCGAGTTCAGGTCTAGTGCTTGAGAAATAACTTGCATTTAACTGAATTGACATTGTGCAACAGGAAATTTTAGCTCGACTTGACGTAAACTCAGATAGTATTATTTGAAGAGAATTAAATATCATGTAAGTACTCTTAATGCGATTATATAATAATCACACCCTTGATAATGACAGTTTAGCTCGACTCAAGCTAAAATAGCGAACTAAAGACCGTAAGATATTTTAGCTCGAGTCATGCTAAACAATCATACCATAATTACAACGACAGTTTAGCTCGAGTCGAGCTAAACTACCGTCGAAAATGAGGTATGACAGTTTAGCTCGACTCGAGCTAAAATGTCTTACGGTCTATAGGTCGCTATTTTAGCTCGAGTCGAGCTAAACTGTCATACCATAATTATATTGACAGTTTAGCTCGAGTCGAGCTAAATTGCCATCGAAAATACGGTATGACAGTTTAGCTCGACTCGAGCTAAACTGTCGCTGAATATATAGTATGACACTTTAGCTCGATTCGAGCTAAAGTATCCTTCCGTGAATCCCGGCGTCATTTTCGGTCTTCGTATTGACAAACTCTTCAGCCTATGAATCGGCCTGTCAGTGTACTAGCACCCGAATTCTTGCGTTAGTCATCGACATAGTCGCAGTGACGCTTTAAAATCACAGTGACAACTGGAACTAGAGCAATAACCTTCACTGTCAAATTCTAATTGCTAGAGTGCACGGAGATTGCAAGAAGTATACATCAATGTGTACCTTATGAAGTAGACTTTCGGTGTGTTGTTGCGTCGCGCAAGCGCCGAACCCAACCGTGCGCAACCCTAAACCCTCCTCAAACTCCCACAGTTGTACCACCTCCAAGCCTCTCCCAAACAACCTTGTACAACAACCAAACTCAAAGGGAAAAAAATGAAGAAAGTGGGCGGAGGTTCGGCGAGGTCATTCACGGACACACGGCCGTTTCAGAATTGGCGGGAGAAAACTTCAGAATTAGCGGGAGGAAACTTTTCCACCGCCCCTTAAGAAAAGCAAATTTGAAATCTTGGCGGGAAACTTAATGACCTATTTCCTGGTCGACTAAAATAAGGAAGAGTACATACCTCGAATATACTCAAAAATGCAAGTAATATACACGTAAATGTGGATTCAGGGTTAGGGTAACGCTCAAGGTTAGGGTTAGGGTTAGGGTTAGGGGTTTAGGGTTAGGGTTAGGGTTAGGGTTTTGGGTTTAGAATTTCGGGTTCATGATTAGGGTACTTGGTTTTGGTATTATCTTGCCGATGATATTTCATTTCAATTTGCTAAGACTTTGAATATTCCGGATATTGACAATTCAACTACGGTATAGGGAAATGTAGAGAACATATTGAAATGATTAGAGTGAATTTGTATTACAATCCAAATAGGACTTATCTATAAAGTTGAAAGAAAAGACCTTTACAAATGAGTAGCATTATAAGTACAAAAAACAAATTATATGCGCACTTGAATTTTGAGTTAAAAAGTATGTATACAAACATGCTTTGGACATCATTTCTTTGGGGTTTTTTAAAAGTGCATAATGTTACTATTTTGTAATTAACTTTGATTGTTCATTCTTTCGCAAGAATCTCAAGTGTCCCCATGGTCTGGATTTGGAATTGAAATTGATTACTATCCACTAAGTACCCAATGACTGAAAATGCGTGGAAACTAATAGTTGGACTAAAATAAATTATTCTGGAGTTCACATTGTACTATCATGAGTTTAGGGTGTGACAATCTAAGCAAGACATGAAAGATGGAGGAATCCTTGACCATGCACAATTTATTTTATGTTTTGACGTGAAATTAAAGACTCTATCACTTGTAAAACATAGAGAGCGGAACAATATTAAAAGATTTAAACAAGAAATGGAATAACCTCCTCATGACAATTAAAGGATAATCAAAATATGAAATATAACTAGTACAAAGTGTATCACTTATTGCATTAAGCATAATTTAATGTTAATAATGTAAGTAATTTTGGATATATTTATACATGCAATAAACGAATAATTAGTTTTTTAGCACGTTCAAGTGGGCTCAAATTATATTTTAAATTCTCAAATTTTTGTACAAGAATGGTGGAAAACATGAGGCATATTACTAAGTAATTTATTTTTGTATTGAACGTCTTTAATAAAAGTTATGCTAGCCAAAAGAGAAACTTCTCGATTGCCTGCAGTTCGAGCAACTTAAAAACCTTATGCTATGACACACTATGGAATGTGATATTTTCAATACATAGAAGTAATATTAGAACGAATGATATTGTGGAAAAACATGTTATTTTTCTAGTGAAAAATTAGATTATATCGCAATTCATACATTTTAAGACATTGTCACATATTATTGATTTAGGGTACCAGAAATACTTAGACTTCATATCCACTGAAGACTAGGAGATTGTCATTTTTTTCTGCTTTTTAATATTACTATTGGAGGTTTAGGTCTACATAATTTGAAATTCCTTTTAAAATTCAAAAGATTTTTATTTCACCTTGTGAAATACTTAACCATAAAGAGAAGTACGGAGTTCAAAATGATTGTTTGAAGAAATGGAAATACACATTGTACATACATCAACTAGGTTTTTAGCAGAGGAGTGCCCCATCACTACGTGGAATGAACTAAAAGGAGTGTGTGCACACACTTTAGCTCCAGTAGTGCTAACGTGTGCCCCATCACTAGGTGTAGTGAACTAAAAAGAAAATACGCACAGTTTAGCTCTACTAGAGCTAAATTGTGCACCATCACTAAATGGAGTGGATCAGAAAGCAAAATTGCACCATGTAGCTCCAGTACACAGAAGATGGCTTCTAGTGTAGTGGACACTAAATAGAAAAACCATACACTAATTGTAAAATTTACAATAAGTGTAGTGACAAAATTATATTACACTAAATGTCAACTACTACACTAAATTTCAATCCTAAGAAATAGTGGAACATAAAGTTTTTTACTTGTGGACAGTTATTGTATGAAACCTTAATAATGATTTGGTTACATCTTGAGCATCAAAGTAAAAAAGGATTGAGTGCATGTCGAAAAACAAGAATTTCCAAGAAAGAGCTTGAGAATAATAGGACGTAGGTATGAAGCAAAAGGAAAATCTCAAAAATTGGACAAAGTATAATATACATATGAAGGAAAAATGAAATTTCAAGTAGAAGATTGGAAAAATAAGAACATTCATTCGGGAACGAAAGTGAGAAAAGAAAGGAATATTGGAGAAGGGAAAAACTTAAACATACAAGAAGAAAGAAGAAGAACGCCGGTCCCGGTGGGGGGGCCGGCGTGAGTGAAGTGTCCGTTCATTCCACCACTAAGTCCATGCCCACCGGGCATGGGTTAGTAGTATGTAACTACTTCCCCCTTTCGATGGTAGACTAAACATACAATAAATATAGAAATACAAAAAAATACTCATTAGACATCCATCACATATGCATTCAATGTGCATTACATATTCAGTAAATATTCATTAAATACTCATTGAATATGCGAATACACATTGATTTTACATTTGAAATTTATTAACTATTCATTAACAATACACTAAATATTCTCTAAATAATCCTTAAATATTCAAATATACAAATATTAATTAAACTGTCATAAAATATACTTTTAAAAATCTAAAGATTCATTAAATAATATTTAAATATTCTTTAACTGTTCATAAAAATTACAGATATACAAATAGACATTAAATATTCTATTAAAAATCATTACATAGTCATTAGTTATTGGCTAAAGATATGATTACACATTAAATATTCATTAGATATTCCTAAATAATGTAAAAGAAATGCAAGACAAAATAATGAGAATAGTTTTGAATAAGACGATAAGAATTTGAGGTTGATGATGGACAAGAAGAATAAATGCATGGCGACAGGTTGGCAGAAGATTCTGAGCTAACACTATTTATGAAGTAACAAATTTGTGTGCTAGGGTAGGGTTTTGATTGAGGGCTAATACCAAATGAACTGCAGTAGGTGGACAAATGAAGGATAATATTAATGACAATGGCGGCTAAAACTAATTGCCAACTTGTTGACAAATAGTGTACTAGAAATAGAACATCTCACTGGGGTAGAGGGTCCGGGAGAATGTGTCCAATCATGTAATGACACGAGGGAATTCAAAAATCAATAGGAACCTAAAGAAAAATGGGCCAACTACGGCGACAGCGGCGAGCGCTAGCGTTCCCCTAGAGTGGTCAATTCCAGGACGGGTGCGGAAGGGAAAGGGTAATCCCTCTCCCGTCATCTCAAACTTGGGCACGTCTCCTGTTGGCGTGGAAAATTCTCCGTCACGGGTGGAGATGCTCTGACTACACTATATGTATCGTTACACTGAAAGCAAATATACTGAAGCTAAACATACTAAAGCAAAATGAAGTGAAATAAAAAGAAAAAATTCACACTTTAGCTCTATTAGAGCTAAAGTGTGCACCATCACTAAATGTAGGGAACTCAAAAATATGCACACTTTAGCTCCAATAGAGCTAAAGTGTGCACCGACATTTACTTTAAAATTATACTACTGCAAGATGTGGTCTTAACATACTAATAATCTGTTTGATTCATATAGTAAAAAATATCAAATTCACAAAAAAAGAAAACATGAATTCAAAATAATAGAATCTTAAATCGTATCGTTAGAACTATTTAAAATGTGCTTCACCCCTCTCCAACACCTAATAATTGGTGTAGGAGGAACTTATATATATCGATGGAAATGAATTTACACCTTGTGTAATGTAGTAATTGAAATTGTGTCAAGTGAAAGCCAGCTAATCCACTCAGAACATGAAAGAAAACCAAGCACTCTAATCCTATTTTCAACACTAAACACATGAGTTGTTCACGTCCGTGCAATCAAAGTTTGTGTATTATGAAGAATATGTGAATATATAAGTCTTAAATGAGATCAGACGTTTGAAATTGGAAATATTATATTTTCTTTGAGTCTCGATCATTGCCTCAGAGTATATAAATTTGTAGTGTTTTAGGCTCAGAGAAATTGTCTTGGAAACTTACAAGTAGAGAAATTGTAAACGCGTATTAAAGTGAAATTACGAGAAGGTTTAACTTTTGTTAAAAAAGAAATGGAAAATGTGCAAAAAGTACGAAATCAAACTAAACATCGTAAAGAATTTTTTATAAAAAAATCTAAAAAAAAATGGCACATCCACCATAATAACCGAGGGTATCAGCCCGATATCTGAGGGAGCATCCCGAGGGTATGGCGGCGTTCCCACGGGTATCCCGAGGGTATCCCGAGGGTATCGACGCCGCTATAGGAGCTGTCCTCACGGCTGAGGGTCTGAAGTGGAAGATGTCCAGGGTTTGGAATCGGGCCTAGACCTTCTTTCTTCTCTCTCATTTTCGTGTTCCTGTGCGTGAACCTCTTCGTCTTCGTGTTTGTGTTCGTGTCTGTGCTCTTCCACTTCGTGTTCGTGTTTGTCTGTGTTCGTAGTGCGCTCGTGTTCGTGTTGCGTTCATGCTGGTGTTGCGCTTATATTCGTGTAGAGTATTGCTCAGTTTGTGTTTGTAGGAGTAGTTTTGATAGAGTTTCTGTTAGGGTTTGTTGCGCACCTTCTCCAAAACGTGTAGGCTTAGGTTTTCTGCTGATAGGGTTTGTAAAGTGTGAGGGTTAGAATTGAGTGAGGTTTGAAGCACGTAGAGATAGAAACTCCTGAAGCTGTGAAGGATTGACGTGGATTTTGAACAAGGAGGAAGAACAAGGAGCTGAAGACGACTTTCGACACGTAAAGGTATGTGTACAGTTCGCGTTCTTGTACAATTGTTTCATGGTTTATCTGGTTTGATGAATTATGTTTGTTGTTTCGTGTTTTCTGGTTTTCTGTTTGCTGAACTTATGGTGTTTGGTGGTGTTTGCTGTGATTGTATGGTTTTTTTTCTTCTTCACGCATTTGTTGTTTCTTATTTCTCTTAGTTTCTGTTTGTATTAGGAGTGCGTGAGTTGATTGTTGTTTTGTGGAAATGGTGTTAATTTCTGTCGTAGTGTTGATGCTAGTTCGGTTTTTTTTTAAAAACTGTAGTTTTAATGTGCTGCTTTGAATGTGGTGCTTTGTGTTCAATATGCTGGTTTTAGTATTTTGTGTTCAATGTGCTGGTTTTAGTGATTTGATTTCAATGTGAATGATTTCAAATTGCTGATTTAAATGTCGTGGTTTCAATGTGCTGGTTTTAATGTGTTGGTTTCCATGTCCTACTTTGATTGATTGTGTGTGTGGGTTTGTTATTATTCATGCAGGACGTCTAGTTCCAGCAGAAATTGTCTCGGATTAGAGTTCATAACAATGGCTGAAAGGTAAAATCCATACTCTAACCCAGGAACCCTAAACCCTACGACTTGACTATCGTAATACGAAAAACAAACATGCACAAACTGTAATATATAACCTTTTCAATCAACACACTTTAGCTCGAGTCGAGCTAAAGTGCGGCCAGAAGATCGCACTATTGGCCGCACTTTAGCTCGACTCGAGCTAAAGTGTAGCCAACAATGTACAATTAAGGCTGCACTTTAGCTCAAGTTGCTCTAAAGTGCGAGCAGAGCTGCATTAGACCAGTACACTTTTGCTCGACTGGAGCTAAATTGTACAGGACCAATGCAGCTTTGTTGGCACACTAGCTCGACTCGTGCTAAAGTGCGGTTTACATTACACACTCCTGGCTACACTTTAGCTCGACTCGAGCTAAAGTGCGGACAAAGATGCAATAGACCAGTACACGTTTGTTTGACAAGTACTAAACTGTACAGGACTGATGCATCTAGAGTAGCACTTTAGCTCGACTCGAGCTAAAGTGCGGCCTAAACTACACGCTGTTGACGATACTTTAGCTCGGGTCAAGCTTTAGTGCTGGTTAAATTACACACTCTTGAATACACTTTAGCTCGAGTCGAGCTAAATTGCGGACAAAGATGCATTAGACCAGTACACTTTTGCTCAACAATCGCTAAACTATACAGGACCAATGCAGCTTTGTTCGCACTTTAGCTCAACTCGAGCTAAAGTGCGGCCTAAATTACACGCTGTTGACTACACTAAAGCTCGAGTCGAGCTAAAGTGAGGGAAAAGATGAGTTAAAACATAGTCTCAACTCAATAACTCTCTATCAAAATAGTTTTCTATCTATTAATCAGAGCCAACACACCTTACCTCGAATCGAGCTAAAGTGTAAAACGAATGACCTAAACCACAACTCGAAGACAATCACAGTCGGGCCAAACACATGCGGAAAGATCATTTAACCAATGACATCGATGATCCAATCCATGACTACTTGTTCACCTCTCAGAAATTGTGCATGAGCTTAAGTCCCGCTCCAACCACTTGAGAACCTCAAAGAGTGAGCTTCGTGAGTGATTGGATCGGTTCGTAAGATTATTCACAGTTTCGGGAGTTGAACGAGAAGTGCTCAAGAATTGATTGTATGGGCGTAGTTAATGATTCAAAATGACTATAATATGTATCAGGGTGTTTCTGACATACTTTGCACTCGGTTACACTTTAGCTCGAGTCGAGCTAAAGTGTAACCTCTCCGACCTAATTGGATGGTCAATTCAACAATCTAATATTTGTGCTCGATATCGTGTGAGTGCAGATCTGAGAGGGACAGGATGGTGACACAGCTGCAGCACTTTTTCCAGCCGAAGGCGTCGATATTGATGATGACGATGGAGACGACAACAACCACTTGGATTGCTGGGAGCTCAAGGACCCATCAATGATTTTGACGTGGATGCTTCTGTGGGCCACATTTACTGATAATCTAGTGTTCGGCCAGACCTTTGCCGGTGATATCGTAGAACCCCAGCACACCGACTTCAAGACCAAAATTATAGATGTGGTCCACGAAGATAACGATCACGTGAAGTTGTCGTGTGAGACAACCATTGAGTCCGCAGAGCCTTATATGGTTACTATTGTAGTAAACAATACTTCATCACCGTTCTGTATCCACGATTTAGTCAGTTCTCTTCGGGGGTCCAAATTTGATGATGTAGTGGCTCAAGTAGACCAAGAAATCTTGCTGAAGAAATGGGAGACTAGTAGTGGTCAGCCGTTGAAAGCAAAGGCTGTAGCGAATAAACTCCGCGCCAGTCTCTCGAGAATGAGTACCTTTGCCGCTCAAGAAAAGGCAAAATTAATCACGAGTAGGCGCTCGGTAGAGATTTCGATAGTTTCGGGGGCCGTGACTGGTAGCCAGGACATGAGTCAAGCGTCGGTACCGGTTCGAACACGAGGCGCAAGAACAAGTCGAAGCACCCTGTGCAACACACTATCAGCTTCGCCCGTTAAGAAACGGTCAACTGCCAAGAAGCTGGAGACCTCTTTGAGAAAGAAGACGAAGCTCGTCTCAGAGGAGGAGTTGGCAAATTCGATGGCCTCTACACTCTCTGAGCTTCCGCAGGCACTCGGATTTGGAGAGAAAATCGACTACAACAACGTCCAACTGATTTATCAAAAATTCTGGACGGAGTGTCAGAGCTGCCTCTTCCAGGGAGACAGAGAGAAGAAGTTCGAGCTCGACGTGATGAGGTTGCATAATGCACCACCGGAGTGGACAATCCGTGCATTCGAGCCTTGGGGCATGGAGGAGTTGAAGCATTACTACCTCCAAATGCCAGACAAGACGCAGAAGCAGACTCTCTACGTCATGCCCAAGCTGGATGCTATGCCGACGACTGTTGAGGAGCTAAGCGACTGCGACTTCTACATCATCAACGGCCAGCACAACGTTATCGCATCAAAGAAGATGATCAATGGCAACGTCCCGGAGCAAATGAGAAAGCACTTTCGGACATGGCAGTGTTACATTGTCTGGACGGAGGATCCGGAGAAGCTGAGGAAGATTTCCGCGTACTGTAATCGCGTAAATCACTTGGTCCAATTCAAGTTGACTTGGGCAACCAATATCCTCGGCTCTCGAGCTCTGTGGATCCAAGCTGGGAGACCGATGCCGAAGCACTCCGCTGCGGGCGTTCGCGGGTCTCACAAGTCAGATCGGAGAACTGTAGTGGAGATTGCCAATGACAAGAAGTTCGAGGTAATATCCAATATCCAAGGTCATGCACGTTAGCTCGACTCGAGCTAACGTGTATTACTAATATACTATCTGTTTAGTGATGAATATAGATTAAAATTGTTTACATTGTATTCTGTCAGGTTTCAAGTTAGCTCGACTCGAGCTAACTTGCAGTTTTTGGACCTTGCTGGAGTTAACTGATGCTTAATAAGTCTTTGGACCTTGCTGGAGTTAACTGATTCGGCCCCGTTTATGCTTTGCACAGCCATTCCTTAACGCGGTTCGCGAGCATTTTGCAATGATCGACGTTGCAAAGAGCCAGGCAGCGCTCAAGAAAGCCGAAAAGGCGAAGGAGCTTTCGATTACGAACGAGGTGAAGATCATCACCTCGTCCGATGAGACCTTTAAGCTTTGGTCGGATGTCATCTCTTCGGCGGCACATGGCGACCTCATCAACGTCGATTCAACAACGTTGCCCTTGTCAAAGTTTAAGGACGCCAAGTCCTGGGTACCTGAGAAGGATGGGGTTTTGACTCGCGAATTTTTCAAGTTTTTTGGAAACATGACCGAGGCTGATCACGCAACACTATGTAAGCATATACTGAATCGATCAGGGCCATCTCGGAAACTACCTTATCCTAAGGTGGTTGTGAAGCAATCGACTTCTGTGCTCGAGGATTGCTACAGCGCTCGGGACTGGATCGATCGAAGGAAGAGGAAGGAGGTCGCTCGAATGGAGCTGCAGTTAATCAGGCCGGAGCTAGCCCTCTTTAACAGCACTGGAGCGTACAGTCGGGCCAACTGGCGTAAATTCAAGAAGGACTACAACGTCAGCAAGGCATCAAAGCGCGCCCTCTTAGATTGGGGTCCTCCGGATTCGTACTACAAGGATTCGAGGCAGACGCAGTTTCGCAACTGCAAATGTGAAGATCTCTCTCCGTATGCGAAGGAGTTCTTCAGAGTCCTCCTTGATGTGCGGTCGCGGTTTGTTCGACCTCAGGAAGCCCTGCACTTCCGTCCATACAAGGCCGCAACCAACTCGCTCAGAGGATGGCCCTCGGATTCGTGGTGAAACATGGGGTGCAACGTGAAGCTCGGCATCATCAACTTCCGGAACCTTCCTGGCTTCGCTGGGAAGGCAAATTCGTCGTTGGAGAAGCCCTTCTTCGACGAGTTCATGACGATGTTCGCCTCGAAAGGGCAGCCTCCCCTCACCGATCCTCCAGCTTGGCTCTTCATTTGCGGCGACGAGCAGTCACACCTGCAGGTGACAGCGTTTGCCGAGGGGCCATCGCTATGCCATGCGTACGATGTGCTGTAGTCGAAGTACCTTCCCTCTGAAAACAAGCACGTGGGGGGGTACGCGCCAAAGAGCAACAACGTTCTCGACCCTGTTCGCCTCTTCTTCCTCTTCAAGAAGGAGCTCACCCAGATCCCTGCAGTGAGGAAGACCTACGCAGCTCCGGACCATGTGTTGCACACCAAGCTTCGAAAGTACAACGAGCTGGCGTACTCGATGAACATGAACGAGCTCAGAATGGAGTTCTTCATCAAGGTCCTGAAACTGTTTTGCAAATCGGGGGAGTCAGTTGTCCAGCTGTTTGGCGGGACGAAATTATTAATTGCAAGTGTGGTAAGTTTTCTTGCAGTTTAGCTCGAGTCGAGCTAAACTGTTGCTATCCATACTGAGTCGTTCATTGATTGTTTCAGTGAGATCATTCGTTTGCTATTTGTTGCGATGCACTTTAGCTCGAGTCGAGCTAATGTGCTGGCTTAGACTTTGATGTTTGTATTGATGATAACAATCACGTCGTGTCCTTTGAAGTTTCAATTGCTGGGTGTTAGTATTAAAATGACGAATCCTGTGACGATTTTAATACTGCCACTCCGTTGGAGTATTAGAATGGCTCCCAGTCTGAAGCTGGAGATACAATCGATTCCTCGTGGCAACGGCTCAATTTCCCAGAGTTTGATTCGCTGGATATCTCCAAGAGGCCTCATTCAGCTCCGATCTTGGGAGGGTCATCCGCTCGGCCCGCTGCCAAGAAGAGGAAAATCGTTAGCGCGAGCGGCCGCTCTCCGTTGGCTCTTGGGAGCAGCGCACAGGACGACAACAGATTTATCACCCTCGAGAAGAAGCTCGAAGAGGAGGCTACCCAGCGGAGGTTGATGGAGGAGCGGCTAGCCGAGCGTGACGCCGAGCTTAGGGATTTGCAGCGGAGGCGTGACGAAGAGATGAAGAGAGACCAAGACCAAAGGCATGCTGAGATGATGCTCATGATGCAGAGATTCATATCGGCTAATTTTCCTGCTGTCGCCACGACACCACCCGCAGTAAATGCTATAATCCCCCAGCCTCCTATCTCAGCGGAAGGCGGGACTGGCAGTCTGTCCCGCGGTTCGCTGCTGCCGTTTCCTGCGGGTTCCTTCCCCGTCTCCATCGGGGGTCAATCGCTTCCTGTTCCCCCATCCCCGTCGACCCGCCCCTCTTCACCTCCGAAGTCGCCCGATCGAGATGTATCTATCATTGATGTCCCCAGGTCATCGTCAGGTTAGTGTAACATAGTTGCGAGTGTATAGAGGCAGAACATTTTGTAAATGTCCAATTTTGTACTCCAGTAATTTTTGTTAATATTACAGTGCTCAGCGAGCACTTCAGCTCGACTCGAGCTAAATTGCTTGACATCTGATGACTCTGACTTGAATCAGTGTCTTTTTTGCGCAGCAGCTGATTAGTTGAAGTTGTTGAATTGTTTCAGATTTAAGTTTCGGTGATGACGCTTTCGCTCGCCCAGTCATTGAAGAGGTCATCCAAACTGCAGTCCCATTCGTAGAAGTGGTCGTCCAAGCTTCGGCCATGCATGTAGACGAGATCAATCATGATTCTGCTATCCCGGAGCCACCTCTTTTTGTCCTAGAGCCGTGCCCCCAAATGGATGTCGGGCACTCCGGGCCCCTTGACAGCATGCAGGGTTCGTTGGGATCGATGGGTGCCCGAGACGAAATGCTACAGGACGATGAAGTTCTCGAGGTATTCTTCTAACACTTTCCATCTCCCCCATGCATCTCCCCCCCCGACTGCCTCTTTCGTTCTACATTTGTGGATCGTCGTTATTTATGAATCTTTAGTAATTTTGTTCGTTCTCCTTGCATTTTCGAACCAGGTCTGCGAGGCATCAATAAGTGGTGCCAATAATTTAGAAGAAATACCTAGAGTCTTTTCAGATTCCGAGGGCAGGTGGTTGAATGTTGTATTGGACCTCAATAGAATTCTATGCACGTGTATGCCATCGTGGCAGTCCAGGGGATCCAAGGACTCTATCCCGTCTATTCACTCGGCTTCGCTGTCGGCCGAAGTAGGCCCTAAGCTAGTTCGGGTGCGCCCTGGTTGTGCTGAATTCCTCACGAAGTTGTCTAAGATTGCCACCATCACGATATGGAGTTCGATGATGGAATCTACAACACGTCAAATATGTCAATATCTTTTTCAGCATAGTTCTTCGTACCCTCTCAGGATCTTTGATCAGGAGAGTTGCGATAGGATTCTCGAGCATCGAGTCGGTGGCAGAACTTTCTACATGAAGGAATCTGGCACTCAGAAGGACATCTTCTTGAAGACCTTATCGAACCATCTCTTCAATAGGTTGGATCGCAAGTATACTCCGGCGAATACGCTTGTCATTGACGATAGTCCGATTAAGTATATGCTGAATTTGCCGGAGAACGTCCTTCAACTTCCGTCATGGTTGCACAGACATGATGGTGCGAGTGATGATTCTATACTGTTGGAGCAATTGCTGCCATATCTCTCTGACCTTCATATGTTTCCGGGTGGCCTAGCGCAGTACCGGGCCGAACATCCCTCGGACCGGGAGATGTTCTATAATGATCCAAAGACGTGTGGTCAGTCTGCGAGTATCTGGAACGCAATCCAAGCGTTTCCGAATCTCCCTTCTTAATGCCGTTTAGAACGCTTTGATTTCTATTACACTTTAGGTCGAATAGAGCTAAACTGTATCGATTGACTGCAGCTCCATTTTGTAAATCTTGTTGGACCATTTCTTGTGTATATATATTTTTTGATAAAATAAATGGAGATGTTTCACCACTTTGTTTGTTGTGCGGATTGGATACGTACTGTTGATGGAATGTCGTCATGTTTTGAATGATTGAAATTTTCATCTATTGTTCTGAGCTATGTGAGCATCACTTTGGTTGAACTTCCTACAGGACTGTGATTGTCGGGCGTCCGTGGATTCCTTGCTGGGCCCAGAAGAGTTCGCCCTCTCCCTTCGGAGTAAAGGGCTTCTGTTGCACTCTGCTGCAACCGCACAGTCAACCATGGATTATTCGACCATGGCAGTGGACGATGGAGTTGTTGAAAGCCCTATTGCGCGGGTGCCAATTCATGAAAGGAACAACTCACCTTCGCCGCAATGGCCTCGTTCACTTCTGGGGTCTCCGCGTCTAAACCCAGATAATTGTACTCCGGCAAAGCGTATTCTCTATGACGGTTCCAGGGATGCTACTTACCAACGCTCGCTCACTGTGCGTGTTATGCTCACCTCCAAGTTATTGCACTATTGAGTCGTTCTTGCCTTGGCAGTCTTGGTTGTTGACCTACATTGTACTCGTGTAGTTTTGCTTCATTTGAGCTTGTTTTTGTTCTTTGGATGTTAATTGTCCTCTGTGAATTTTCCCTTCTGCATTTTAGCTCCATTCAACCTAAAGTGCACTAGGATGGATCTTGATGATACAGTTTTCATGTGTGCCATGTAGGTGTATTCAACCTAAAGTGTATTTGTTTGGATTGTTTGTGGCGCCCATTGTGCAGGAACCATCTGCTAAATGTCTCCGCCCCCGTATTCTCTCAGGAAATGCTGCTGGAATCAAATGCTCTCCTTGTGCTCCCACCCGTCGTCACTCGCTGCCCAAATCAAACAATGACGAGGTGCGTAGGCGGGGTTTGCAGGGTCTTCTGGAGAGTCCATTAATGCGAGAGAATGGCGCAACATGGACTAGGCAACGTCAGAGGGCTTTTTTGAAGACGCGTATAGAGGCTTATGGAGGGACTCCCTAGACCGTTTGATTAGTGATAGGACGATTGTGTTTTGCCTCGGGGTAAATGAGTGTTGTGTGTGACTTTTTCCAATGAAGTTTTGATTAAAGCTTGGATTAATGGTATATGCTTCCTTTACTGTTACCACTTTTTTGGACATCCGGCTATTTTGGTCCATCCATGAAATGAAATATAGTATTCTTGATACATTGTCTTTATGCTTTGCACCTACAAATGTCTATATTTATTGATACTTCAACGACCATATATCTTCATAATCATGGAAATTTCCCAATATAACGAATATGGTGTTTTGTCTTTTGAATAATACTATGAACTCCCTCTTTGGCAACCATTATGCACAATGGTTGCGTTTTTCAAGATTGCATTCTAATTAATATTGGAAACATCGTTTTCATTAAATGATCATGTATGTGAAATTCTCATATACCATGTGACAATTTTCACACATACTCTGTGTTTGATTTTAGTATCTAAGCTTACAACTTGAGCTTAATGCAAAACCTAAACTTTGAAGAAAATTTGTACAACATCAAAACGGTTCAAATTAACGTGTTTGAATATTGAGAATTGCTATTTTAAAATGTCTACTACTTTACTAGCCAATAGTCTAAACTTCCACATAAATTCTTACTTTAAATGGAAGAAGTTTAGACATGCACTATGTTGATATACATAGTATACATGAAAATGTCACTTTTGCATGTGATACTTTCATAGACATGATATTATCATATTAGCCTTATTCATGTCTCCAACCAAAGTGGGTGATATTATGAATAGTTGTCCTTTCAATAGTACTCGAAACTCCTTCTTTAGCTACCATTGTGCACAATGGTTGGCATTATAACTATTTGTGGAGAAATCAATCGAGATGTTTTTATATACCATGTCAAGTTTTCACAAAAATTGTGTTTGATAGCTTTGCATCGACATATACTACATGAAATACACATACATGTTTGCATGATTACTCATGCATTTCAACCTATTGCCTAATTGATTGAATACAAAGATGCTTAATAGCTTACCCAAATCAATGCAATCAGCACAATACAATAATAAGAGATGTAATTCATTGTAAATACCTAAAAAACATGCCATTGTAGTTTGAAAATGCACTTCTCTATGGTAGTGGCTACTGTGCATAAAGATGCCAAAATTGTGGATTTTTCACGGAGGTATTTTTCCTGAAAAACCGTATGTCCATTTATGTTGTACATATGTACAAGACCAACCTCACACTAACCTCTAAGTTTGCCTTGTGCACCCGCACAAGTCACTTGTCATCTTGGGGCCAATGCACTTGGCTAAGGGCACAAATGTATACTATCCAAAGAGACATTTTGTCCCTCGAGGAGGATTTGCTACGTCACTCCATTTCCTAAAGTGTACCATAGTCTTAGCTTCATACAAATAAAAAAAATAAAAATTCAATCGTACCTCACGAATAAAGATATGCTATAACTCTAAGTTCAAATTGTTGGACTACTATTTTTCTAGTAGGATAGCTACAAAGCTTTTGCTACAACCTTTAGTACATATTGAAATTTTCTTATGATAGAAATACATACTATTAGTTAGTTTGAGAATCTCAAATAAAAAACATTGTCATTAGTGTAAAAAATCCATTCTAATGCAAGCCAAACATTACATTTACACATTGTCAGGCAAAGTAC
Organism: Bryoerythrophyllum caledonicum; assembly: GCA_963971425.1. Lineage (NCBI taxonomy): Eukaryota > Viridiplantae > Streptophyta > Bryopsida > Pottiales > Pottiaceae > Bryoerythrophyllum > Bryoerythrophyllum caledonicum. Next base: position 12,749,558 of record OZ020515.1, read on the forward strand.
CAAAATAACATCTTCATTATTACATAAAAATCAGAAGTTTAAATATTTCCCAAAATTAAAACTGATATTGCAAGACGTGGTGTGAATCTTCTTTTTGACCATTTAATTTCTCATACTATAACAAACTTGCTTAAAAAATACTCAAATTATTTATAGGCAATTTGGAATAACCCATGTTATTTTTACAATGTCGCTTGTATAATTTTTACAATAACCCATATCCATCCTCCACCTTTAAAAACGAATGTACAAACAAGTGACATCATTGAAAACATGATGGTATAAAACTAAGACCTTGAACACGCAATTAAGCAATTATGCACTTGGCCAAGTGCGCTAATTGGCGCTCAATAACAACAAGATTTTGAGCGGAAATGTCTTTTGGAAGGAAAAAATCCGAAAATCCCTATTTTTTCTTTGCTATATTTTTGTGACAATTTCATTGAATATTGGTTTCTCAATGTGTACATAAGGAAATCATTTTCACCATTTCGGTAAGATTATGCATAATATATGATTACGGCATTTCATTTTTATTCCATTGACAATATTACATTGACCATGTACTTACAAGAAACTATTCATATACAATTTGTTGCATGAAATAAATTTTATATGAATTTAAATAAATTTTAGTGTTGTGTTACACATACATTTTGTAGGAGATGTAATGATAAAGCACGCAATTCAATGATGAAGTGTCAGGTTTAGAACTCTATATTTTTCATATATATAAAACCATACATGATATAACTATTGAATATTACAAAGATCATATACTACAATCAAACAAATTGTCTCAAAAGCAAATATACCAATCACACTGTACTAGTCACCTAAACATCATGTATGCTTAGCTACAGTATGACCTCAGAGTCTTCATCATCCTATGGCGATATTACTCCCGTAGCGTGTTCCATGGCGATATTTACCATTTCAACCAACTCCTCTTCTCGCACCGGACTATCTCCAAGACTGACTGATGTAGACTGTTCATATCTGTAGCTGCCAGGGTCGCCGTGCCGCGTGTGCCTTACGCCATCTGCATCATAATAGAAGCCATCCTTAAATGTCATTGGTGCAGTGAAGGTCTCCCGAAATTCAGCAACATCTTCCGGTTCGCTCTATCTTGAAACAAATGGAAATATTGGTCCAGTGCCACCTCCAATACCTTCAGCGCTCCCATGTGTCGCAGATCCAAGCTCAGATGGACGAGGCCCCAAAAGCCTAATCATTGCTTACACCTTCTAAGAAAAATATACAAAAGCATCATGTTACAACTCAAATGTGGCTTCCTTGACTTGTAAAGGTAAACCCCTAATTTTTATGACTCTACAAAATGTCAATTTTAAAAATCATTAGTCCCATTTTTTTTCTATTGTACTAAATGAAAACACACCTAAGAAGTTCAAATCCAAAGTCAAAATTCCAAAAAAATTATTATTTGGGAAGTTATAAACTCACTGTTAAGTGAATCTGCCGAAATTACAATTTCATCCATAAAAGATGAAAATAGTAGCACCAATAAAAACACAGGATGACGAATGACGACTGATGGAAAATCACAATGGATGAAATGCGTAAAAAGAACGCATGAGGAGGCAAAAATACAGTGGATGAAAAGGCAAAAAATCAACAAATGAAATGCCAAGAAAGAGATGAAAAACATTGGATGAAAAATTGCAGATGAAATGCCAAAAAGTGGCCTCCGCTCTAAATCTGAAATTAATATGTAATTAAAGAATTACGGACTTGGCTAATTTCAGCAAATAAACCACAAAAATATGCCCGAATTTTTTTACAAATTTTTTACAATTTTTTTGATTTTTTTTTGAATTTTTCATATTTTCAAATTGGAATGGAAAGTAGGCTTCATAAACTTCATTTCATTATTTGGACTCAAAATCACAAAATATCATGTTAATGACTCAAATTCAGATTTAGAGCTGGTGCTAGAATCTACGAAATCGGAAGAAATTCTGCAAATCTTCACTATGGTGATTTCAGCGACCTTTGAGGATTTTTAGAAAAAAGAGAAAAAATTTAAAAAAATCCGAATAAAATTGGGATGATACCTCCAGATTCAATCTACAAGGGGAAAAAAATTCAAGTTGTTTTGAATTGTTGAAAAATACTTATAGGCATTTCAGTTTCGTCCAAATCTATGGAAAAAAAACTTTTTTTTTTTTTTTTTTTTCCCCCTTACAACGATACAAGGTTTGACCGGGCATACGACTAGATCAGGGTATGACCGGATATATGACAAATAATGGGTATCAACGACCTCTGGAAGGGGTATCAACCAAGAGCAACGACATGATTAAGAGCCCCATGCGTACGCACGAGCCGTAAGAGAGTTGAGCGCGCTCAACATTGCCGACGCCATACTCTAGCCCGCCCACACTGCCAATGCCGCTCCGAATTCCACTACGCCGCTCCGACCCTAGCTACTTTCATACTACTGACCTCGACACGCACAACACATGGAGGAGAGAGAAGGAGAGAGATGAGGGTGAAGTCAGGAGAGTGGACCAGTAGATTAGTTTGGACGTTTGCAAGTTGGTGATGTTGCTTGCAAGTTGGTGATGTAGCTTGTAGGTGTTTTGCACGTTGTTCACTCATCTACTCGCAGGTTGTTCACGCGGCTTGGAGCGTTACTCACTCACTCACAGGTTGTACACTCGCACCTTGTTCTTTAGGTGAAACCCTAAAACACCCTAGGAGAAACCCTAAGACACCCTAGGAGAAACCCTAAGATACCCTAGGAGAAACCCTAAGACATCCTAGGTGAAAACCTAAGACACACTAGTCGAAAGCTAAGGACACCCCCGCGTACACACCCCCCTGAGGTGAGAAGTCGAGCCATGAACTGGTGGCACCGCCGAAATTAGGGTTCCAAAACTTAGGGTTTCTAGATCGCCGACAAAGTTTAGATAATAAGGGTTTTCAGATGTAGTGTCTCATGTTTTCCAATTAAGTAATGACCCAACCTTAAACCCTAAACTAAAGTTCATAGGATAAAATGCGAACAAAATTAAATTATAAGTTGTTTAGAATGGTTATGCACTTGAGTAGTTTAGAAAGGACATGCTACTTTCCACTTTGAACATGCAATCACATAAAAACCAGTGAACAACATGATAGGATGAAGTAGAAATCTTGACCATCTAAAAACATGATATGTAGAGCTCACCTTTGGATGATCGTAAAAAAGAGACTCACTATTATGAAATGGCTGCCTTATATGGATGGAGAAACTTTGTGGTTAACTACTCTACTTTTATACATATACCAAATATTACCTTCTTTTAAGAATATTACCTTGTGGGCAAAAAATCTACTATTATACATGTAAAGAATATTATTTTATGGTCAAACAATCTACTTTTATACATATAAATATTACCGTCTTTTTTCTTACCAAAAAAAAATTCGTCTAGTGTAAAAAGTACATTTTAATTCAAGTCGAACATTTTTAGACAATTTGAGGAAGGGGGAATAAAACTTGTTTTCTACATAAAAACTAGAGATCTTCAAAGTCTTTGCTATTATTTTTTTTTACCACAATATGTGGTGAAAACCTTAGTATCAACCATTTGGATTATCAAAGTATTCCATATTTGTGTTAAAAAAAAGGTAAAACGTGAATTGATAATTTTTCATTTGTTTTCAATTAGACGTCAAAATTAGATGCTTTGCCACTTTTTAGTTGTGGTAATTTTGGGGTGTTTCTTGATGGAAAAAGGCTTGGAAATTTAGGGGTTTGTTCCTTGAGGATACGTTCATTGAAATTTTAATATGAAAATGTCCTTCATAACAATTTTTTGGAGGTATTGGCCCATCATCCAAAGGGGGGTTCTTGATGGACATGGGTCTTCTGCACAACGGTATGCAAATAACATGGATTCATTCTGGGAGCCATATGGGGAGAGCCATAGTTGGGTAGAGAAAGATGCATGCATTTTTCATGGGTAGACACACCGGAAAGAACCATGTCCGGGGCCGATGGGTGGAGAAAGTGCAATGTATTTGGAGTGCATGTTGAAAGTAGGATTCGCATTCTTCAATCGACAAAGGCTCACATACTACAATATATTGCAATGTAAACCAAAGCAATCGATGACGACCGTTTGGAAGCAGCCCTAAATTCTATGGAGTAGATAGTGTGCCTTTATGAGAGTATACTAGTTGTGTATGGTAATTGCTATACAGTGTATGTGTAAGAGTAGTATATTCTAAGGGTGATGTAATACATTATGTCATTAATTCTATAGAGTAAAGGTGTTTTTACTATTGGTGCTAAGTCCAATTGTAGAAGAATCTATATTTAGTTTCCACCATTGTATGCATTATGTACTACGTAGAATATCTTTTAATCAACTCCCAATCCTTGCATAAAGTATGTTTTTTGTGATTACGCATGTTTGTATACTACAATCCTTCAAATCTATCTTTGAAATATTGTGAAACTATATTAAATACACATTTATCTAGTATTAACGAGGGTCCACAAAAAATTAGTTGAAAATGCCAAAAAATCGCTTACAATATTAACATCCATGATTGTACGTAATATTGTTGTAGAAGCTCAATTTTTTTTTCCTTTGAAAACATTTTTTTTCTTTGGAAAACATTTTTTTTTTGCAATTTTCCCACTTTTGTTCACAATGGCTGCCATTGTACCCAAGTGCACTTTTATTTGGCTAAGTGCATAATTGCTTAATTGCGTGTTCTTGTGCAAAGCAATTAACCCCTAAAGAACCAAACATTCCCCGGGGGTCATTTGGATATTGGGCATGTACCTACAATTCGAAAAAAAATCCTTTTTAATTGATTTTTTTTTTCAAGATAGGATCTGATAAGAGCTTCGTGGAGATATATATATATATATATATATATATATATATATATATATATATATATATATATATATATATATATATTTGGATTTGTGGCTTGAAAGTTAGTACCACTTAAAGCCAAAAGTAGGACTTCGGGCACCTCCAGAAATTTTGACAAAAGTTTCTATTGACATTGAGATTTTTTACACATATAAAGAATATTTCCTTATTTTTAAAATTTCAAAAAAAATTCTTGTCTTTAGTGTAAAAAGGCAATTTAATCCAAGTCAAACATTTTCACACAATGTCAGGCAACGGGAGAAAAAAACTTCATCTTTTCTACATAAAACCTAGAGATCTTCATATTTTTCACTTTTTTTTTTTCAACAACAATACATGGTGAAAACCTTCTTATTGACCGTTTGGATTATCATTTGAATACATACGTAGTTCACAAAAAAATCAAATGTGAAATGGCAATTTTTGAACCTCCACTCCTTGCCAACTTGTTTTGAATATGCTACACCCCTTTTTTACCTCTAAAAATTGGTGTATTGGGAAATAACATCATGCTTAAGACAATGGTCAAAGATTTAGACCTTGTACAATGCAAAAATTTGATAAAAAGTAAAGTCAAAGTCTGCTGATCTACTCAACGGAGGGATGAAATGAACCATTGTTTTGACTTTAAACACTAAAATCTATCAATCCGTGCGGTAGATTGCAACCAAAATTTGATGGCATGTTTATATGGAAGTCTATTTTAAGATCTTACGGTTGAAATTCAAAATTCACTATAAAATGTGATTTTCATGTCTCATTTTGGCAGTCGCAGTTTTGGACTGATTTTAGAGTGAATTAGGTCGTGGTCCTTTAGGGGTTAAAATCTGTCGGTTTGCAGATGACTTGCAAGTCATGCCATATTTAACTACATCTGGACTTTGGATTGTACATATCATTTGGACACCTCCAGATGAATTTTACTAAATTGAACTAAAATCATCAAGAGATTTCTTAAATCATAGGGAGATTGCACAAAGCCATTCCCCAGATGAGACTTGTATCAGAAAAGTAGCCAATCAAACGCTGCACTTGTTATTCGTGATTCATACTAAGATGATGAATCGTAACAGGCCGGGTCTCCGGGCGCGGGCAGCCTCTCAGTGCTTCCAATCAACGAAGTCTAATTCAATCGAATGTGCGAATATAGAGTATGAGTGAGCAAACCACTACTACAGGGTTTTCGGCGGTGTGGGTTGGGGAGCAATTGAAGAAGGCATAGTATCTACAAAGGGCGACAAAGAAACGCTCGAGGATGGCAAGGGAATCTGTGCCATGATCTGTGACTTTACAGTCGCAATCTGCTGCTCTATCTCTTTGTAAATTGAGTGGTTCTTGGCAGACTTGGGCCGCAACGTCATCAGTGCCGAGTCCAAGGTCTGCTGGATTTCTGCTGCAGAAAAGGGCCTCTCCGATAGGGTCTGCACAACCCACCGCAGCATAAACTTGGAATCAGCACAAGATGACAATCCTCAGAACTTGATTTGAAGCACTGGAAGCGGGGATCAATTTGTCGCACTAGTTTATGCTAGCAAGGGGGTTATACTATGACAAGAGTGGTCGGTTTCAAGAATTACATCACCTGCAGCATTAACAAGGTGGCAACACATGACGTCATCAGTTCCACAGGAAATGTGCAATCCTTGTTTGCACTCGATTGAGTCGTAGTGTGGTTGAGATCTTGCCCTGAATCACTAGCAACTGCTTGCCTTGAACAGGTCCATTTTCATCCGCGTGGGACAATCGACTGGAGCTGGCCACAGTTCCAGTGTCAACTTCACTGTTGTCCTCTGTAATTGAAGACGAGGAAGACTGGACCCGCGAACATGGCTGAGCACCTGAAGTGGAAGCTCCCTGGAGTGCACCACCAACTTCATGACAATTTGGAGCAGAATAAGGGGATGACTGTGGTGGAGCGGATACAGACCCCGGAATGGAAATTGCCTCCAGTGCACATCCTAGTTTCTGAAGCGCATCTTCTCCTGCTTTCAAGCCATCCATTGCCTGTATTTCACAAACAAACTTGGTTTGAGATATATGCTGAGACTCTTACAAATTCAGCGAGTCTAGATCCCAAACATAAGTTGGAGAGGACAGAGACGCACCTTGACAGCAGTAGAGACCATAATGCCGGCCTGCTTTCTGGCCGAAACGGTCACTTCTGCAAGGACCGGGGTTGCGTCTAATGCCCATGGTTCACTAGGCTCAGCCACATCAGGGCTTCCTTGAGAATTTAGCCGATACCAGGGAGGCATAGCATTATCTTGGTACTTGTTCCTTTGCCGCAACTGAAGCAGTGCATTTGTAACCTGCTGAACATTTACAACAATAGAAACCTCAAAATAAGTGCATTTTCCTCCCGCAGGTGGAAAAGCTATTGTCGAAGGTCGACTAATATCCTAGAATAAACAAGTATCTGAACTAGTTGCTATAAAAATAAACTCTAGCCTCTGGAATAACCGTATTAATGTGATATATCCTGAAAAAATGAATCAACTACTGCAACCGAAACTGGAAGTCCATCGAAGTCGCTCTAAACGATCACTTCAGCTGATCGTCGGTGAATCAAAACCCGAATACATTATACATACCACAAACCGGCAATCCTGGCTTAACATGAAAATAGAATAATTGCATCATACAATCCGAGTAGTCAACGCACAAAACTGAAGTTACAAGGTTGTGAATTTCAAACTCGGAAAGCGGGGGTTAGGGTGTTATATAGCTAAATAGTATTGTTAAGGGTGGTAGCAATGTAGGTAAGTTCTTGGCAAACCTCATTATTTATACTTTAAAATGCGTAGAAATTTAGGATTATACCATTACTTGAAAAAATATTATTCTTTACTAGAGGAAAAGATAAAGATTCTATCCACCGTTCATATTTTAGATCCAATGGTTCATTTTTATGAATGAAAATGCTCTTCTAAGTAACTGGCTACCTTTCATACCCCTAGTCATTGCAAGGCCATTTTTCTCATCTAATTTAAATGAAGGGGAGGGACTAACTGAACAAATGAAGTGACTAACTGAACAAATGGATGGATGAGCTTCTAGCACATGCCAATCCAACTCAATATAAGTTACCATGATAGAAATTTACCTCTACCATCAACAACTCCTGATAAGAAAAAAGAACATGCCTTCATTATCAAGAAAGTCTAACATAAGATATGTGAATGGAGAAGTTCGTCATTTTATTTTCGTGACATAAGTGAATCTTTGTCCACAGCCGTAGACACTCAACTCATTAATTTGTTTTATTTCTTTCAGTGTATGTTCTCCATCTTTATCATTAATCACGCATTGTCACATATTAATCCACTAATTTATATCCAAAATTGAGATGTTGTTCTCCATCCTCTAGTGTGCAAGTAATTAATTTCCACTTAACCAAGTGAACTTTGTTGGAAATATCATGAACTTTAAAAAATGAAGTAATATGTTTAAAAAATGCCATTTAACCCTTTAAGGCCGATGAGCTCTTTAGCCAGCGAGAATCTACGAGTGTTCAGGATCATGCAAAACAACATCTACGCACATGGTACAATTCATCACAACCCCCATTGGCCCATTCATGGAAATCATTGTCGCTCTCCAATGCTTGCACCAGGGTTGTCATAACGGACGGGCTGAGGTGATCGGACGGGACAACCGGACGGGCGGTCCAGACGGCACGGACGGACGGTTCGGACGGATTGCCCGAAGAGCGCCCAATAATTTTTTGCAAGTAAGAAATTTTTACTGTGATCGCCACGTCACATACGGACGTGTCACGCCACCGTGGCACTAGGGCGGGGACGTCTCCATGAGGGGTGGAGACGCCTCCCCTGAGGCGGAGACGTCCCCGCCCCTCATGTAGGTGTCCACGCCCCTGCATCATTGAGCGGAGAGGCCTTAATGTCTAAAAGCAAAATCTATTTATTACATTAAAAAGTTTCACGATAAAACAAGAATTCCCTAATCTCATACTTCCAAACGAAGTAATATCTTGTAGTTATCTAAGAAACCTTTTTCTCTCCTAGCTTCTTCTATGAACTATCACAACTCTCTTGATTTCGCATATATATATGTAGTTACTTTTTTTGTCCTTTAATTATTCAAACGGCCCGATCTGCGCACTCCTTCGGTGGACGGGCCACCCATAACCGCATCTCGAAAGACGATATCATCATCATCTCGTGCCTCATCGCAATCTGGACGGTTGTCATCATCAGCTCCTTCACCGCTCTCATCTGAGAACTCTCCATTGCTACCATCCGTAGTCCAAAAGCCCTCTATTTCAGAGTTGTCATTGCGAAGCTCTACGACTGTTTCACCATCGCAATGCGAGCGTCTGAATCTCTTTTGTTGATGTGCGTGAGGATCATCGCCGTCGGAATTTATGGTTGGGCCGCTGGTAGGACAAATTTCTCGATTCGGAACAACAAACGCCGGAGTTGTTGAAGAGCGGCCTGGAACATACGTGTCCAAAAACGGTTGTACAACCACGTTCCAATCTCGTGCCCCTATTCCAAAGAGGGGACGTCTACGATGCCTTGAGGAGGATGCTTCGCCGTTGTTTCTTCCTTCACGGCTTCTAGCCGCTCCACGGCCTCTAGACCCTCCACGAGCATTAGTCCTTGCACTTGGTTGTATATATTGACTCATTGGATGAAGAGGCGTCCTTGTAGCGGCCAAAGGGGGTCTGCCATTTTTGGTAGTAGTAGCGGAAGTGTTTAGACCCATCCCCTCAACGCCTACACTTCGTTGAAAAGGTCTATACATGGCATTCGCCGTTCTAGAAGAAGAGGAATTCCGGGAAGGCGGTGTTGTACATTCTGGTCATTGATAACCGTAGGCAACACCACAACCGGAGATGGTTGTGGCTCAAGGTCCTCTGTGAATGCAAAAGCATCATCGGGGTCTACATATTCCGGGTCAAAACGCTTTCGCTGATTAACGATCCTTTCATTTCTTCGAGTTGTCCCTACAATTGTTGTGTTTACAACATTTGTGTTAGAGTCTCCTTGAACGACTCCAGTGCTATAAAATGATGCACCTATTCCAATAGGGCTCTCTTGGCCATACCGGTTTTGGACCGATGCTTGGTTGTTTCGAGTCACAGTATTTACTGCGTTCTCACCCGCTCCGTTGTTGTCGCCATCTCCATTTCCACCACCATAGTCTGATGGAGAATTGTCCTCGTCGCGAACATTCCCGACATTGCTCCCCCCCCTCCATTTCAGGCTCTTCAAGGTTAGTCACATTTGCGATGTCACTCTCTGAGGAAGTAGACAAATGTTGCACTTCATGAATGCCCTCATTTTTAGGAAGATGAGGCGAAGGACTGCGACGAGGACTTTGATTCCAAGGTCCCCAACGACCTTGAGCCAATTCTTCTTCCACATCATCATCATTTCCGTAATAGTTTCTTGTTTCCTCAAGACGATCGGCGCCTTCCACCCAAAGATTAGGGTGTCCACGGTACTCCAGCGGAGTGCGGGGAGCTGCCATATTGTGCTCCTCCTCTTCCTTGGCTATCAACACATTAAATTCACGATTAGCTTCACCCACCCGGACCGACCCTAGGACATCTGGGTCGGAATCCTCCGAGTGAATATTCGCATTGTACCATCGAACGGAATCGGCCCTTGGTCTTTGTTGAAGGCATCGGCTATTGGTATAAATATACACCAATGACGCAACCTTTTCTGCCGCTAATCAATTTCGGCTCTTGTTGTGGACAAACGAGTATATACTCCAATTTCGTTCGCAAGAGCTAGCTGAACACGTAAGGGCTAGAATACGAACAGCTATTTTAGACAATGCCTTGTCTACGAGCCTGGCCCACCATTGGTGGAGTTGAAGCTTTGTCTAGCGGATGTCAGATGCCTCGGTAGGGCCATATGGTTCTGTGCCCTCCTCGTACTGTGTTAACTCATATTGGACGTCCTCATATGAGACTTCCAATACCTCCAACATTTTGCAAACAACCCGATTCAATGTTCTTTGTGCGATTCCGTCAGCCCTAAGCGCCACATTATCTTTGAGGTATGGATTCAAAAGAGTCCCGACGTAGTGAACATCGGTAAAAACCATTTGCCGCCGGGCATCAAAAGATTGCTCAAGAGTGGATGCTATGTCAGCTCGTAGAGTAAAGGGTGACTCTCTCAAAGAGTACACGTGTTCTCGCAAATTATGCATCACGAGCCACGCACGACCCATGGCTGGTTCGTGGCCATCAAACACACGCAATGCCTTCAAAACATCCCCAGTCATGTGCACGTAATTCTGACATCGTTGCCAAAAGGCCACATCTTCGATGGTGAGCACTACATTACGCGTTGCGGTTGCTGCTTGCTCCCCATTTTGTTTGTTCCGTAGGGTTACAAAGTACTTTACAACATGGGGGTGGTCTTTCAATTGCTCCAACACTCCTTTGAGTCTCACCAATCGATCCAACATAAGGAAATTACAAGCAAAGCGGGTTCCGTGGGCACTACAATATGCAGGTTTGGACTCAATTCACGAAGTGTCCCATTGTCGAATGATGGTTTCTAATATATTTGCACAATTTCTTTGCCCTCTCTATTAAATCTTTAAATTCTTGGACCTTCGCCCAATCTTCCAACATGAGATCCAATGCATGTGCCATGCACCCCTGCTTGTGAATGTGCGGGTATGTGAGAATAATATCATCCATCGCTCCAAGCATGTTGGGAGCATTGTCTGTACGAATCTGTGTCACATTCTTGGAACCCACCTTCTCAATGTAAACTTTCATTTGGTCCGCTATGTACCGCATGGACTTCTTCTCACCACTGGTGTCTATACTCCCCAAGAATACGTCACCAGTGGGGCACGACATCATTAAATTCATGAGGGGCCTCCGATGGACATCATCCCAACCATCCGTACATATCGACACCCCATAATTCTTGATTGCAAAACCAACTTTGGCTTCAATCTCTTTCTCAATTTGCAACCTCTTAAGTTCAATCAATCTAGACCTCAATTGGTGATATGTAGGAGGAGTGTACTCAAACTTTGCGACGGATGTCGCCCTCACTACATCGATGAACGCTTGATTTCGCGCCACATTAAAAGGCACATTCGCTTGATAGAAAAAAGTCGCCCACTTCTCATCAAGCTCCTTCCTCTTTGCAATGTTAAAAGCATCAAGCATCCGTTGTTGATGTAGTTGCCCAGATCTGGTAGAACTCGAGGCGGTAAGACCACCCGACACATGTTCGCGGTCGTTTCCTTGAGAGAGATTAGGCACTCCTTCCTGAGGCCTACTTGTTACCCCACCCGCCACATTATTTTGAGCGTCGGATTGGCTTGAAGTGTCAATAGTTGGTGCCCTCGATGGACCACACGGGCCTGAATCTCCGCCATACATGTCCTCGCCCGTCATTCGTTGCGGAACAATGTTTCCACAATTGGCAAATCGACTTCGCACATAGGGAGGTAGGCTACGACAAATCGACCTCTCTGACTTGGCGCCGTATCCAAAGTGAGCGAACACACGCTCACGTTTGTAGCTAAAAGTATAGTTACAGAAAACACAACTCACTTTGCCCCCATTGTCACCAAAATTGTACCAAGGTTCCCATTCTTTTTATTGCTTCCTTTGACTTCCCATTGCATTTACGGATTATGCCAAATAATGTGCAAGTCCCATCTAAGCCAAAATACGGGGCTAGTTATAGTATAGAATCAGGTGAAAATGTGAGGTCTGATAGCGCTAGTGCACTGCTTGAACCAATTTTTACATCACCTTAGCCGCACACCAGTGCCACTTGCCACCCAAGTAGACTCGCAAGGAGCTCAAACTAAACTGAGGTCCAAGGGATAGAGGCCAAGGTGACAAGCATGAGGACAATCGGCCCTCCCTGAACCTTTTATACACGAGCCAAGAACGGGTGGGACCTGACGTGCCAAGGGCGGGGACGTCTCCGCCCTGCCCTGTTGTGGGGAGACGTCCTCGCCCCTGCCCGGGTAAGGGCGGGGACGTCTCCGCCCCACTAAGGCAGGGCGGAGACGTCCTCGCCCTTACTTGGGCAGGGGCTGGGACGTCTCCCCAACCTAGGAGAAGGAGGCCTTTGGGGCATTTTGGGTGTTTAGGCACTCCTCCTCTCCATGAGGAGGGTGGAGGTTTTAACATAGAGTACCTTATTTTTGGTTCCGACAAGATTGCGACGCACTTAAAATAAGAAGCAGGTTATGTCTACGAAGGAAGGCTTTCGAGAAAGTACTACTTTGGTCCTTTGACCGCATGCTCTCCAATAATGAACACCTTCATTAGCTCCCTTTTAGATCAAGTAGTGAATAGCATGGGAGCTATGTAAGTCCCCATCCATAACGGGTAGTATAAGCCTCTAGTAGAATGTAATGTGTAAGTTCTCTAAATAAATAATTTAAACACAATTGCCCCACAAAAGATTAGGAATGTACCACATACCATTAAAGCAAAAAAATAAATCAAGTAGTGAATAGCATGGGAGCTATGCAAGTCCCCATCCATAACGGGTAGTATAAGCCTCTAGTAGAATGTAATGTGCAAGTTCTCTAAATAAATAATTTAAACACAATTGCCCCACAAAAGATTAGGAATGTACCACATACCATTAAAGCAAAAAAATAAATCAAGTAGTGAATAGCATGGGAGCTATGCAAGTCCCCATCCATAACGGGTAGTATAAGCCTCTAGTAGAATGTAATGTGCAAGTTCTCTAAATAAATAATTTAAACACAATTGCCCCACAAAAGATTAGGAATGTACCACATACGATTAAAGCAAAAAAATAAACCAAGTAGTGAATAGCATGGGAGCTATGCAAGTCCCCATCCATAACGGGTAGTATAAGCCTCTAGTAGAATGTAATGTGCAAGTTCTCTAAATAAATTGTACCATTACAAACAAAAAGGATATTTAAAACCATATAATGTTTAGAGCAAAAGTATTGTTCACAAAATTGATTTGCTACGTCCTAAACCTTTAAATACTCTTAGTCAATAGTAACGTTGGTGAAGGGCTCGTTCGGTCCTCCTCAGCCTACCACGTGCTTGTGCCTTTTCGCTCGCGACTTGGACGTGGGTTCCGTCGGAGTCATCATCTGAACTTGACGTGTCAATATCATAGCTAGGTGTGTCGTCCATCACAGTCATGAACTTGCCCAATCCACCTTCCGGATACTTGCGCCATCCCATTGGAATTATTCCATTTTCAGGGCGAGGAATTTTTACCTTCCCCGGCATCGACTTCAAAGTGGACCAATCCACTATCTTGCCCAACTTCACCTCCGCATGAACACCCCGCGCAATGAAAAGATTTACTTCGTTGCGTTTGACGAATGGGACGTCATACAACACTTGGTAAACTTCGATGCATCGGTTTTTAAACGCCTCGTCGATGCAATGTTTCAAGTTTGCCTTGTGGAAGCGCTGGTGATAGTTGTGTCGCGCCTCTGGAAAAGTTTTGTCGATGTGGTACACCTCGATGTAGTTCGCGCAATCATCAAAACTACATGGCTCCACTACGTCCTCCCAACCTCGAAAAGCCAACTTCTCGGGATTTCGAAGAACGTGCAACCGCTTCTGATGGGCGTTCCCCGCTCTTGCACGGGTCTTGTCTCGCTCTTTCTTGGCCATTTGTCCGGATGAAGACATGGTGTGCACGTGTGAATGCAAAATTGTGGCGTAGATGGATGAATGAGACCTCGCACAACGCCCACATCCAGCTCAATGAAGAGATGGTGGATAGGAGTATGCGAGGTGGGGACAAATGAGGTCCCCCTCCATTAAAATAGTAATCCGGTGGGGGCGGAGATGTCTCCGCCCTTGCCTCGGTAGGGGCGGAGACGTCTCCGCCCCACCAAGGTAGAGGCGGGAACGTTTGCTTATAAATTGGGGGGGGGGGTTCGTCCCCACAAAACTTTCCAAGGAGGCATTTGAGGCCACTCTTGCTTGGCCGAGGCACTCCTCATCTCCATGAGGCGGGTGCACAATTAAATATGGGGTGATATATTTTTGGTTCCGACAAGATCCTAATGCACTTAAAATAACATGCAGATTATGTCTTTCCCTAGTTCTAGGTAGGAAGGCGAAATGGAAAGTACAACTTTTGTACTTTGACGGGATGCTTTCTAATAAGGAACACCTTTATTAGCTCCCTATTAGTTTTGGAGCAAACATAAGAGTGTAGAAAATTATTTCCTTCCAAATTAAAAAAAAAATTCCTTGTCTTTAGTGGAAAATAACGCTTCAACTCAAGTCAAAGATTTTCACATATTGCCAAAAATATAACGGGCAAGGTACCAAAAACAAAAACGTCTTACCACATAAAACTTAGAGATTTTAACTTTTTATACTTTTGATTTTTTCCACAACAATATGTGGTGTAGACCTTCATATTGACCATAAATATACATCAATCTAAAACATATCAAGTATCTAAAAACTAAAACGTTACTTGCCCATTTTTTAGCTTCCACTACTAGCATAGTTGACTTGAATAAGGTACACCCTTTTTCTACCTCTAACAATTGGTGTATAAGGAACTAACATCATCCTAAACTACCATTAGTAATGGATTTAGGCCTTATCTAGTGCAAAAATTTGCTACCAAGTAGTGAATAGCATGGGAGCTATGCAAGCCTTTCAATCCGTGTGGTTAAAATTTATGAAATTTTGTGGGGACATTAACAAAGAAGTATTTATTGAGATCCTATGGTTAGATGTAGAAATAAAAAGGTTTTGTCTCCATTCTTAGGCATTATACTATAGCCTCGCAGTTTTGAAGTGTTTTTGGTGCAAAAATGCCTTGGTCCTTTAGGGATTAAAAATGTTTGGAGGTTTAAAACTTGGTCTACACCATTTTTTTTATACAAACGCACAAATCCTTATGAGGCTTAAGTACATCCATAATCACACGGATTAACACCACTATTATCAAGTAGAATGTAGACAGTACTATTTATATTTTTTTTAGTATCCATAATGTTATACAAAAGTGGAAAAAAATACATTAAACGCTAAAAGATGAAGCATTGTAAGAAAATTGTCTCTTGGCACCGCAAAAACAAAAAATACACCTAGTCAATATTCATCGGGCTATTAGTAGTGCCACTCGCCCCTGCCTCGTTGTTGTGTGCCCCTATGTGCATAGGGAGGTCCTCATCTGAGCCCAATACAAGTCTACGAGACGCCGATCGTGTTCTCCTCGCTGGTCCATCTTCATCCAACACGGCCTTTAGGATTTGGGATTGCATGAGTTGGTCGAGCACTTGCCGTGTCCCTGGACTGTGCACATCGAGCAAGTCGATTCCGTCATTTCGGAAAATTTCTTTCCACTCTGATTCCGATAATTGTCTTAGTTCTTGCGGGTCCGGTTGATCAACGTCGTGAGAAATGCGATCCCCGTTGTCGTCTGTGATGCGAACTCCGTCAACGGCCCACAATCATTGCCGTGGATGAGGTCCGAAACGAAATTGCTCCCCGTTCTCGTCCCAATGGCCATTAAAGCATTGGTAGAAGAAATTTCGTTTTCCTTGACCGTATTTGTCCTTTAACGGGATCAAATTCTTGCACACCCGGACAATCTGCTCCGGGTCCCTTTCCCAACTCCACTCGTTTGAGAGGTGCACCTTATCCAACGAGTGCATCTTGAGTTTCTAGCTCCACACCAAATCCTTTCCCCACATATGTGATTGATCATGAGCGTTCGTCACATTGAACTCCCAATGCGGGGGCATGTATGGAACTAATCCAAAAAGTTTGTACAATCGCTCGTGAAAAGGGGCCTTGCACAATGAGCACCGCCGGCGTACAACCATCAAGCTAATCAAGCAAAATCGATGGTGTCGTAGTACGTGTTGGCAACTATTCACATCTTAACACAAAGATACCCTTAAGGTAATCGTTCCCACAGAGAATCACCGAGAACTACAACGACTAACAACTCATCTATATGTACACCAGGTTACCTATATCACAATAATTACATCAAAAGAAGGAAAAGGGTTAGATTACAACGCCGGAGCGTTTATCTACAACCACCATCCCGCTCTCCGTACGAGTGCTTCCCTTCGGATAGGGACCTTCGGGTAGGGACCTACCTCGTCGGAAGGTAGGGACCTTCGGGTAAGGACTTATCTCGTTGGAAGGTAGGGACATTCGGGTAAGGACCTACCTCGTCGGAAGGTAGAGACCTTCGAGTAAGGATCTACCTCGACTTAGTCCCGGTTAAGGAAAGGGGGGGTTATCTTTACAGCTATATAGACTATAGACATCCGGGGTACACGAGTACCCGGATACAGATTATATCACCACGGATGGTAATCCGTGGGCTCGCAAAGATTTTAGTGTTCGACACAAGTAACAGCTACTCTACCTCCCATTCTCTCTTTCAAACTCTACTCACTCACTTGGATGGTTATGGTGTTACTGAGATCCCCCGAAGGGGTGTTAGACCCGTGTTTCCGAGGCTGCGAGCGGCGTAATGTAAGTGAGCAAGGGGCCTACCCGCCCACTATTCGTCCTCCTCCCAGTCTCCCTCCACCTCCGATGCAGCTGGAAGTGGGATGTTTCAGGGAATGACATGAGTCTTCACAACCGACACCAACCGGTACGCCGGAAGGTCACTCAAGACTCACTTATGACCCTCATACATCCGTCACTCCCCCTCGTCCTTCCCTAGACATGTACAATCTCACCTGTTATTCCCATCCACCCAACTAATCTACTTGATGGAACAAGGAAACGACTGTAACGGTTAGAGTTGGAGTCACGCCCCTACTAGCTATCTTCTCACCTCACCTGTTATTCCCACCCACCCGGACTAATCTACTTTGATGGAACAAGGAAACAGTGATTAGATAGTTAGTATAGACTCGAGGAGTGGACTACTTGAAATGGCACTCACAGTCATGTATGCAATCCGAGCTCTCCAACCATCGAAGGTCTTCTCAGAGCGTAGGTTTAGAATTCAACTGAAAGCAAATACACACATCAAGCAGTCAAGAGAGGTGCCAAGAGACTCCTCACTTATACTGCCAAGAACACACACAAACGCCAAAAGCATAAGATGCCTTCTAATTAAAAACGACGACATTAATTACCCTTGGCGGCCACCGTCCTACCTACTCAACATACCAAGTCAAAAGGCATCTAAACACAAATTCCAAGGCAAATCAAGTCAAATCCAAGTTCAAATCGGGGCCTAATCCGCTAATGAATAGTGACCTACGGAACAAGATTCTAGGCCTACTTCCGAACCAACTCCTCAAGTCTTCTCTTCTCTGGCTCGGAACCCGCTCAGCTCGCACCTCTCGTCTCGCACCTCCGCTCAGTTGACTTGGTTCTCTTGTCTCGAAATTTCTGTCTCGTGTTCCGGTCTCGTGTCTCGGTCTTGCGTCTCGCGTCTCAGGTTCGCGTCTCGGACTTCTGTCTTGGGCTTCCGTATCGCGTCTCCGTCTTGCGTCTCGCGTCTCCGTCTTGCGTCTCGCGCCTCTGTCTTGCGTCTCGCGTCTCGGGTTCGCATCTCGGGTTCGCGTCTCGGACTCGGGTTCGCGTCTCGGTCTCACGTCTTGGTCTCGGGTTCGCGTCTCGGGTTCGCGTCTCGGTCTCACGTCTTGGTCTTGGGTTCGCGTCTCGGGTTCACGTCTCGGACTCGGGTTCGCGTCTCGGGTTCGCGTCTCGGACTTCTGTCTCGGGCTTCCGTATCGCGTCTCTGTCTTGCGTCTCGTGCCTCTGTCTTACGTCTCGCGTCTCAGGTTCGCATCTCGGTCTCACGTCTTGGTCTCGGGTTTGCGTCTCGGGTTCGCGTCTCGGACTTCTGTATCGCGTCTCTGTCTTGCGTCTCGCGTCTCGGGTTCCCATCTCGGGTTCGCGTCTCGGACTCGGGTTCGCGTCTCGGTCTCACGTCTTGGTCTCGGGTTCGCGTCTCGGGTTCGCGTCTCGGACTCGGGTTCGCGTCTCGGGTTCGCGTCTCGGACTTCTGTATCGCGTCTCTGTCTTGCGTCTCGCGTCTCGGGTTCGCATCTCGGGTTCGCGTCTCGGACTCGAGTTTGCGTCTCGGACTCGAGTTCGCGTCTCGGACTCGAGTTCGCGTCTCGGACTCGGGTTCGCGTCTTGGTCTCACGTCTTGGTCTTGGATTCGCGTCTCGGGTTCGCGTCTCACACTCGGGTTCGCATCTCGGGTTCGCGTCTCGGACTTCTGTCTCGGGCTTCCGTATCGCGTCTCTGTCTTGCGTCTCGCGTCTCGGGTTCGCGTCTCGGGTTCGCGTCTTGGGTTCGCGTCTCGGTCTCACGTCTTGTGTAAGCCCAAAAATAGACCCCCTAAGAGAATCAATTTTTAGACCTACAAGGTCCTATTGTTACACCACTTAACCATTCCTTATGCTTAACTATAGATTCTAATTTACTGGAGTTGGATCTTTGGCATATCTATTTATATATTTAGAATTTAATAATACTATTATTTTAACCCAGTTAAGTGGACTCGATTAACCTTTTCTTGGAACTTAAACACTTAACTCCGGATAAATTAATTAGGTATGGGTAATTATTTAATTATTTGTTATCTAATTATTACGGTTATTATTTATTATGATTATTATGATTATTTTTATTTTATTTTATTTTTTATTTATTTTATTTATTATTTTACTTGTTTTATTTTTTTATTTTTTTTTTAGTTTGGGTCGGCTGATCAGGCCTGATCCAGACCCTGTTTTGTGGCAGCAACTTCAGCAGCACTTATCTTTTGATTCGGAACTCCGAATCCAAAAAAAATTCCTCTCACAATGATCAGCAACTCATTTCCAACTTGTCGAGGACCACTTAGAACCAAAATCAGCAGGCCGAGGACATAGAAACCACCATCACAAGCAAGTCTCATGCACCAACGATCTCAACATAACATTATGATCCCAAAGACGATCTTATGCATATCAAATGGAATCAATGGGCTGTGGACCGGTTCAGCTCTGATGGAACTTGTGGCCAAATACCTAATTCTGGCAAAAATTTACCAGCGCTTCCGCATGAGATTCGGCCACCGGAATTTTAACACCTTGCTCCTCGCAGCTCTCCCGCGCCTTCTCTCTAGAGAGCACCGCGCGCGCAGGCTCTTGATCTCTCGCGCAAACACCTCCAGCTCCACAGCCCTCGCGCGCAGCTCCGCGACAAACCGGGTGACGACCTCCAGCAAATCACACCAGACTCACATTCAACCACACCACCTGTGGTCAGAGGCGTTCACAAACGCCGGCACCCCTCCAGATCGATCCTCCTCCTCGAGTCTTCCCAACTCGCGGTACATTCACACCACCGCGCGCACACACGGCTCCGCGATCACCAACGCCGACCTTCAACAACGCCTCCACACCGGAGCTCCCACCGAATGAGCACTCCAGCACGCTCTCTCAAAACCAAAAGAAAAAAAACAGCTCTCTCTCCCGAGCTCCAAACCAGACCTCGTGATCGAAATCACAGACCCCGCAATCCAAGCAGCCACAACACCGACCGCCTCACACACACAAGGGAAACAAAATAAAAACAAAACAACCGCACCTCGCACCTTGCGCACACAGGTGCGCCCTCTCCACCGAACTGCTTCCCGAACCGAGCCCAGCTCGTGCGAGCTCCTCCCGCGCACGTCGACCGCCGACCACTCACTCGCAGGAGCTTCCTTCGCACACGCCGATGCGGCCTCTCCACCGAACTTCCACGCCCGAAGCCCCGGCTCGCAGCAGCCTCACACGCTCAGGCGCGCTCTCCAGATGCCGGCTCTTCTCCACTGGAGCCTAACCGAACTCCCACCTCCGAATCTCCAGCCACACACTCTCGGCGCACTCGGGCGCGAGCAAGAAAAAAAACACAACACCCAAAAAAAACAGAGTCTCCTACAAGAACCCAGCAGCCCCTCGTGGACCGCCTTCTCACAACAGAGAAAAACAGCGAGCTCTAGCTCGCTTGCTCGGAGGAGCTCCTCTCGCACACACCGATCCTCCAAAAACGAACGGCTCTCTTCCCCCCCCCGCACTCCGGCGCTCTCTCGACAAGAACAGTCTTCTCCAAAAAAAACCGGCCCCCGAAAATCCCGAGAGCTCCAGCTCGCGAGCTCCAGGAGCTCTTCTCCCAACAGCTCTTCGAAGAAAAAAAAAAAACACACATCGAGCTCCCCAGCTCCCTCGCTCCCCGGAATTCCGCCTGGCCGGGTCCTTTTTTTTCCTTTCTCTCTTTTTTTTTTTCCCCGACCAGACTGGCTTACCTTAATGAGGCAGCCCATAACCTCTCCCAGAAATGCAGAATTGGCTTCTTACAGCCGTCTTTGCATGTCTTTGGTTTATCACGCATTAATTCGCCGCCTTGCTCTTGACGAGCCGCTCTAAAATTAAATCCATGGTGGCAAAAATTGTCATGTGGCATGTGCATGGAGAAGCACATCCACCCACTTCCTTTTTCTCTTCTTTTTCCCTTTTCTTTTTCTTTTGATCTTTTTAAGGACTATTACACTAGACCTAGTACTAACTACTGATGATTTGCAATTTACTTCTAACTTCAAAAACTAACCACACAGCTGGACTCCCAGCACCCTAATTAGTCTACCTGAATTTTCCTAGCATTTTTGGAGTTCATTAAGTATTTTTCCCGAGTGGTCAAACCGTCGACTAACTAGTCAACCCCTAGAAATAAATAGTAATTCAACTCGGAAAATTCTAGAAATTTTACCACTACTTCTACCTGCTGGAAGACACTCTTCCAATTTTTTCCCAAATTTTTTTTTTACCCATTTCTCAATTTTTAGTCATTTTCCAAGGACTTTTCTTCCCCTTTTTTTATCTTTCTCTTCATTTCCATTCCACTTCCACTACACTTTCAAGCATATTAGTAGGGAAGAGGAAAAAATAGGAACTTAGTGTCGCATCATGGCACTAGGCCTATTACTCTAGGAATTTTGACTTTAATAGGTGGGTTGACCGCTACTTTAACTAAAATTGGCTTAATACTATCAAAAACTCGAAAAAATGAAGAAAAAAGAGTGAGGGCCCACTTTGGCCACTCACATCTTGGTCTCGGGTTCGCGTCTCGGACTCGGGTTCGCGTCTCGGTCTCACGTCTTGGACTTCTGTCTTGGACTTCCGTATCGTGTCTCCGTCTTGCGTCTCGCGCCTCTGTCTTGCGTCTCGCGTCTCGGGTTCGCATCTCGGTCTCACGTCTTGGTCTCGGGTTTGCGTCTCGGGTTCGCGTCTCGGACTTCTATATCGCATCTCTGTCTTGCGTCTTGCGTCTCGGGTTCGCGTCTCGGGTTCGCGTCTCGGACTCGGGTTCATGTCTCGGTCTCACGTCTTGGTCTCGGGTTCGCGTCTCGGGTTCGCGTTTCGGACTTCTGTCTCGGGCTTCCGTATCGCGTCTCTGTCTTGCGTCTCGCATCTCGGGTTCGCGTCTCGGGTTCGCGTCTCGGGTTCGCGTCTCGGACTTCTGTCTTGGGCTTCCGTATCGCGTCTCTGTCTTACGTCTCGCGCCTCTAGACGTCCCCTCTTTCCTCCGTAGACTTCCGGCTCGCAGGTTCCTTCTCTGGACTTTACTCATGGTCCGTCCTCGAAGATGCTGGCCTACTACCTGGTTCGTTGACTTGTACCCATGGGCTTGGCCCTTAAACTCGAGTCCTTAGGCTTGGATCCTTGAGCTTGGGCTCGGATCGGTATGGGTTGGATTAAGGTGCGGGCTCGGGTCAGTATTTATCCCCCTTAACATTTTGTAAGCACTCTCTATTTTCTTTATCCTAATACTATCTAAGGATTAACACTTAGATTCGCCCTAACCTTTCCACCTACTATTTTCTGTATTTTAACCTCTTCTATATAATTAACTTAATTTTTTTTTTAAATTCATGGTACGACAGATGGTACAAGTGCTCACAAATGCCTAGATGCATCCCACCTTCTGGACCAAATGGGTTTAGACAAATTGAGCAAGTCGTACCGTCGGATACGAAGCTCGAAGGTTGTGGCCACAATAACATGGGTTTGCCCCGATGATCGAGGGTAGATGAAACCTCCTTTTTGAAATCCCATTTGTAACGGGACCAATCAATGGTTGTTTGTCCACCAGCGGTTTTCACCATCGCCATTTCATCCATCTTGAAAAGATCATCTACGAGGGCCCACGATGTCAAACCAAACACCCTCTCCTGGTTGTTTTCGGTATGGTTGTTGTCGATTTTTTGGAATTCCGCCACCAATTGTCGGGACCGATCGACCGTGAAGACGCATGCCAACTTCCATTGATAGTAATGTTCTACCAACACATCCAAGCGACTTTGTAGTCTTGAATTCTCTTCAAGCGCTTTAGCGAGCTCTTTGTCGCCGTCACCCCCCGCACCCTCTTCTTTGTTGACCATAGCTTTGTCTGTGTTGGTAGGGGCATCATCAAACGACAATGAATCGTCTTGGGTTGACACGTGTACAAGCCCTTCCTCCTCCCATCGTGGATTCCGATCTTCTATGGTCATTGTACTAGCTTGAAGGGCAAGTCGGAGCTCCTCCATATCACGTCGTTGCTAGTCAATAACAATGTTTTTATCATTGACTTCAACTCTCAACTTGCGAACCTCATCGCGCAATGACAATAGTTTTGTTGTCTTTCCTTCCAATTGGTTCAGCAAGGTTTGGATAGTGTTGGCAAAAATAGCACCAGTAGAGGCTTCTAACGTTCGATCAACAACCGCGGGGGATTGTACCTGAGCCCCAACTTCATTGACGGTATTGTTAACGACTACGTTAACCGTTTGTTCCGCTCTCTTTCGTTTGGTGCGCGCTTGTGTCCTTTGGCTCCTTGTGATTGGAACGTGGGATCCGTCAAAATCTGTATCCGTGTTTGAGGGATTGGTCTCGTACGTGTCAACCGGTTCAGTCTTCGCCATCGATTTGCCCAATCCGCCTTCTGGATACCTCCGTGTCCCCATTGGAATCAATCCATTCGCCGGAGAAGGAACTCTTATGCTATCTCCCATGGCTTTCAAGGTGGACCAATCCACCCTCTTGCCCAACTTTACCTCCGCATGGACACCTCGCACAAGGAAGAGATTTACTTCATTGCGTTTGATATAAGGGATGTCGTACAAGACCTGGTATACTTCAATGCACTGATTCTTGAACACCTCGTCGGTGCACTTCCATAAATTTGCGTTGTGAAAGCGTCGGTGATAATTGTGTCGCTCCTCCGGGAAAGCCTTGTCGATATGGCACCACTTGATGAAGTTTGCGCAATC
The DNA here is from genome assembly GCA_963971425.1 of Bryoerythrophyllum caledonicum. Classification (NCBI taxonomy): domain Eukaryota; kingdom Viridiplantae; phylum Streptophyta; class Bryopsida; order Pottiales; family Pottiaceae; genus Bryoerythrophyllum; species Bryoerythrophyllum caledonicum. The sequence continues at coordinate 12,773,720 of OZ020515.1, forward strand.
CTCAAAACTCCATGGCTCCGGAACTTCTTCCCAACCTTTAAAAGCCAATTTAACAGGATTCCGAAGCACATGCAACCTCTTCCGCTGCTTGTTTCCCGATCGTAGTCGACTCTAGTCTCGTTCTTCTTTATTCATTTTTACGGGCGTGGCCATGGGTGGGGAAAATCTGAATAATGTATGTGATGCAAATGGATGAAGTCCTCACACGACGCCCACAACCAACTCAATTAAGAGGTGGATGAAGAGGGAGTATGTGAGGCGGGGACAATTAGGGGTGTGCACAATATTATATAGCCGATAGACGAAGCATTGGTCTAGGGTCCCCGGGCAGGGACGGGGACGTCATCGCAAAAAGAACCCTACACCATATAAATAGGAGAGATTTTGTCCTTATTCTCTGCCAAGTCTACTCCCTAGGCCTCACGTGTCAGTTCGCTTTGCGGCCTAAAAGTGAGTTTGGTGGGTGATCGGGGTTGGCCCATTTATTGTACCCAGACTCTTTGCGGTTTTTTTTAAAACCATCAACTTGGAATTTCAACCACAATTGGGAGTTGACAATCACATATGGCGGGAGAAGGAAGTAGGTCGATGGAGAAGCGCCCAGTATTTATGGACTTGGATGATGTTGATGAGACGGTTCTTCCGTCCACCAACACGGAGTTGACTTCGGGATCATTGAATCCGTTGTCATCAAGCGGGAGGAGGCGGAAGAAGTCACCAAATCCGGTCATGCCCCCGCACGAATACATGGTTGAATGTAGAGGGATTGCCGTCGAGTTTTACAACCGCCGAACGACAGGGGCGTTGACGAGGAGCTATCTGAACCACAATGAAGAGGGATACCACAAGTTGACCGTTGACATGCGACACGAATTAATGTCAAACCTTGATAAATCTGAGAAATTTAATAATTTCTCAGATTATTGGTTGCATTCGGAGTGGTTGGACACACAAGTGACCGCACTGACCACCAATATCGTTGCGAACTGGGCCACTGGTGTTACGTCACGGGGAAGAAGGAGGATGAGAGCACCTGGAACCTAGAGGAGCGCGCACTAGTGGCAAAGATGAGGATGATCCAGGGCTTCGTTCAACAGTACTCTTCTTCCCGTAAGAAGAAACTAGCTCCTTGGAAAGCGACTATTGAGGAGCAAATTTTGGCTCACTACGTTAGTGGAACTTTCAAGTGGCTTGAAAGTTGCGCTAAAGTGATTCTAATGCCAGGGCACAGCGCGGTGGGTGGCTATGGGGCTGTACGGAAGGTGATGATAACCAAATTGGAAAACATTCCAAGTTGGATTTACTTCGCCGGAAAGACTCTGACCAACACCAACGAGAGGGAGAAGCGCCAAAACATCATCAACAAGGCTGGAGGGTGTTCGGTAGTGCATCCAGGGATCATTAGACTTGCGTACATCCACCCGAAAACTATGGAAGGGTACACGCTTTGGTGGAATGGGGGATCTCTGGCTTCTTTTTGGTCCAAGTTTGACTCGAAAGTGGACGAAGCATTGCCATTTGAACGGATTGAGATGCAACCGAATACCGGGTTGTCAATCCAAGAGCTTTAGTGGGTAAAAACTTACCGCCAAAATCGAGTGAACCTCGCGCTATCATTGCTTGTCATTGTGGGAAAATGCCACGACGCAAATTATATACACAATGACATCTCTCCATCGAATGTTTTGCTCCACTTTGATGAGTGGAAACCCGATACGGTGTACATCAGAATTTGCGATTGGGGGCTTTCTAGTCGGGTAGTGGAGAATGAGCCATCAAGGCATGGTTATCAATTCAAGGAGGAGCTTCAACAAGAGAGAGAGCGGCGACGGTTTGTGGCACCAGAACTGTTCTACAAGAGAGAGAACCGCGGGACTCCACCAACTCGCTTGAAGTCATGCAACGGTCACACCTCTACTCCAAGGCAGCAGATGCATTTGCGGTGGGTTGGATTTGTGAAAAAATTTGGAAAGAAGATTGGGATACTTCGTATTTCACCAGCAAAAACATGGAGCAATATGTAAACCTCAAGCTCAAACTTACAGCGTTGCAAAAACAACTGCTCGAAGAACGGTCTTCTGTGCCAGATGTTTTAGACACATCAATGAAACCCCCTCACAATTGGACTATGCCTCTATGTTGTTACCGACAATAGTTTTTTGTTAATTAGCTGCATTAGTTTCGCATGTGGTGGTTAAATAGGCAATACGGCATCTTCGTAGAAGAATATGTGTACTTGGCAATTGCCATACATTATATTTTAATCAAAATTGGATATGTCCAAATCTTAGATTCTAAATCCAAGATTTGCATTTGTTCAAGCACAAATAATTATTGATACACTATTGATACACTAAATGTGCACAAGTGAAAGAAATAAATTTATTATTTCTACAAAAATTGATACATAGTGTAGTAAATGGCATTTAGTGTCCGGTTATGTCACTACACTAAGTGCCTCATTTGCAATTGGTGTATGGGTTCACATTTAGTGTATACTACAGTAAATATAAATTTTAGTTTACCAACATAGTGTCAATAGTTAAACACTATTAACTAACTCATGAAGGGGCGGAGACGTCTCCGCCCTGCCCGTATGGGGCGGGGACGTCTCCGCCCCACCTCCCTCTTGCCATTAGTCCCCGATCCTACTTAAACATGACCCTCTCCTACGTGGCAGCTATGTGGTGCCAACATGGTTGCCACGTCGCCTATTTTTTACCTAGCGGATAAGTCAACCCTCAGTTGACTTACCCGGACGGGCGAGAGCTCTACCGGACAGGCAAATCGGACGGACGGGCGTACCGGACGTCCGTCCAGTATGACAACACTGGCTTGCACTCATTTTAATAGCGATTGTTTCAATGATGCCCATCTTCCTCTACCTCATTCTCATAGTTTGAGTCTTTCATGGAAGTAGCCTACAACACTTGCTATCAAGATTATTGTGCCAAAACGACCGAAAATTGAATCGCACATCCTTAAAAGGTTAAGATGTGGTAGCATTCTAGTGTTTATGGAGCAGGATGGATTAAGGTAAGCTCCTCCTAACCAACAAACACCCATACCCAACGCCTATAAAATTGAGGTGTATCCAACCCTCTTCCATCCCATTGCCACCAACTCAGCTTCAAATGGAGGTTTGCTATTAGTCAAGACCCTTACTTCTGGTCGTTGGTTATGGAGGGTACCTACTGCTGGCCACCCACTAAACATGGGTGCACAGTTTGAAAATTCATAACTAATTCAATTTTCATCAAAAAAATATGAAATTACTTGGGTTGGAATTGTGATACTATTGGCTATCACTGAAAAATAATAGAATAATTATCTCCTCTCTCCATATATGCACATTCCTTAACTTGTCGATTTTAGGGGGGCTCACTTTATATGGTATATGTAGCAATTAATTAGGTCTGGATGGAATGCGGTGTACACCAGTACAATGAGCTAAGGTTGGATGACCTATCACCACCACCAACCCCATCACCAACAATCTAATGTGGGCCAAAACCACCAGCCGCCCATCCCATTTCCGAAATTTTTGGAAGTCAGTTATGATTGGGTGTCAGTTTATAATTGGTTCAAAGCTCTTGGTTTTTAGTCTCTTGCACAAGTGGTCATTAGCACAACTCAGTGTGGAAGTAGAGAGTTTTGTATGTCGAGAATGGGTCACGACTTACTATCCTCTTTGAAAATTTGTAGCAATTTCAAAATGAAGAAATAAATGGTCACGACAATTGCAATATTCATGAAATCCTATTTTGAATTCCCAAAAAAATTCTTACCACACATACGAACTCTATAAATACGTCAACGAGCTTAAGTTGGTGGTCATAGGTCATCCAACCTTATGGCCACCTCCACGCCTTGTAGGAGTCCTCATCCTTGGCTCAATGTACCATTTGCCAGTTGTGACTTCCACCACAAGGAAAAGGCTCCTTGGCCCACCATGACTCACCACGATGTCAAAATCATACCTGCCTGCATTCCATGCCATGCACTCAACCCCATGGCTCAATTGTTGCTTGTGGTCCAATGTCTACAAATGAGTAGGGCATTGAACTTGCACTCAACCACCATGGGTTTTTACTTTGTTTTATTATAACTTATGGCTTTTTCTTTACCCCGCAAGGACCATTTATCTTTTGACATTTTGGGTGAGTTCCCATCAGGAATTTTGAAATTTTCATGAAAATGAGGCACAAGTGATAATTTTGTGGAAATATGATTTATTTCATAATGTACCTTCAAAAATTGATTTACGTGAAGTTTAGTTGAGCCAAGGCACTTCTTGAATATTTTGCCACATGCAAAATTAATATGAAATCTATGATAATGAAGATGGTCAAATTGTAGTTAAAAGAAATTAAAAATCTCCCTAATGGATATTACTCATCAAAAAATATGTAATATCATGGATACAAAGAACACAATTGTGATTCATATATAACGATATCCAAGTGTAAATATCCGATGTTTGTGATGGGGCAAGGATAGCTCCCTTGGACTTTGTTCTAGTGCAAGACATTGTCCCGGTGCGACACCGTATCCCGGAGATACCATGTCCTGAAGATACATTGTCTCGGAGATAACATGTCTAGGTATTACCACCTAGGTATCAACCACCTGTGGATGTAACTTTGGCACATCATCATTAAAAACTTAAGAAATTGTGATCAAAATTGACATCATGAAAATCCATTAAAAGAATGGCAGTCTCTCAAGGGGCAAAAATGGCATGTAGGAATATTTTTAAAATCTTAAATCAAAAAGCCGGCGTTACTCTTCTGAAGCCTACTATCACTTGCCAGTCGGCCACAGAATCGGTTTGAACGCCAGTCAAGCACAAGAGATTGACAAGGTGATGTTTACCAACGACTTGACATGTAATTGCGCACTTCAGATTCAAAAACGAAGCTCCATTACACTCTTGAATTTAGTAATGAGATGAACACCTTCATTAGAAAGCATGACTCGAAGGGTTGAACATCACAGAGAATTCATCAATTTGCAGACTAGATCTGCGCGCAGTATTTCTGATCATACAAAAAGTGTACACTTTATCACGCCAGGTTGGAATTATCAGACATTTATCAGTATAATGACATGAGTACTCTACAGATGCTACTGTATGTTCTGCTATAAACTTAGCTACGTGCAGAATTAGAGCATGGTTCACGGCCCTGTCCAAAGGCTACTCATCACTACTTAAGCTCGCAGAGGCTACTCATCACTACTCAAGCTCGCAGAGGATTCCTGGTGGACGCTCCACTGTGATGGTAGGAATTCGACCAATTGCAAGTTTGTGAAAACTTATCTTGAAGTGCTACATTAGATCACTACACTGAAGATGATATTTAGTGTTAACCGCACTAATGTGTTTAAAAGTTCTATAAGTTTTTACTCTTAATGAATGTTTTTACCAACTATGTTAACAATGATCACTCTCTTTAGATACTATTGATAGTTGTGCCCTCGGTAAAAATCTTCTTCAAAAGTAAAAAGTCATTGCATTACCAAAAACATAACACTAAATATCATCTTTAGTGTACTGAGGGGATTGAGTGGGAGTGGAAGCGCCACGCATGAACCTGCTCGGCCTTGTTGTTCTCTTCGGGGGCAGCGATGGCAGCCGGCTCTTGCCGCGCTTCTCCTCCACCGATCTCGATGCAGCGCGCCTCTGGCTTCCTCCTCTCCACCCTGGGCACCACCACAGTGAGCACACCGCAGTCCACCTTCGCTGTGACGGCGTCCAGATTGGTGTCCTCCGGGAGCCGGAACTAGCTCCCACTGCTGCGCTCCACGCGGTGCCAACCGGAATCAGACTTCTGCACCTCCTCGCGCTTGGAGGTGCGAAAGACTATCTGAATAACGCTGCCACACAGAACCAGAGACTAGAACTTGATCTCTCGATTCCAAGGCTGACTAAAATTGCTAGCTGAGATTGCTCCGATGAGATTCTCCAAGCTACAGGTTGATGATTATCTTGCGACGAGATGATGAGAGCAACTGCAGGTGCATGATGTATTTGTCCCACTCAAGCTCCGGGCGAGAGGAGTGTGCAGGAGAGTCACGGACAGCCTCGAAGCCGGAGCCGCGCGCGCAATCACCAGAGTGTTCGACAACCTTCGAGAACCTTCAATAACCTCCAGTAACCACTGCGACGCGTTTACACCCTTCGATCTTGCTTCGAGAACCTTCGATGACAAACTAGAACCTCCCAAAACTGTTGACAACCTTCGAGAACCATAGATGATAACGGTATGTCCATGTAGTGCACCCAAACCTTCTGTTTGCAGGAATCTGAGCACATGTGAATCCAATACGGTGAACTTTGGAAGGGACGGGTTTACATGACTGCATTTGGTTACTTCGCTCTTTGCTGCCTCGCTCGGCTCGCCATTGCGTTCTTTTAGTCATGGCTGTGGGTGCGGTTGCAGATTAGCCCATAAACTTTGGCGCCATGTGTCGGACGGCTTGAGTATATGATGCGGGACCGGCATGAAGATCCTCACCTACCTGGGCGGGGTCAATCCATGGACCAGAAGGGGGATGGCCTACGGACGCCTGCCCAATTGCACTTCGGGCCGGGCGATTGTAGTATCTTCCCACGAGAGGTATACACGTCAGAATTTGTGGCAGGGGGGCTCGCGTTCGCGCGGCCCTCACCATTCCGAATGCTCAAACAACGATCATGAAGCCAACCTATTCCATTAGCACGGCAAAATACTGGATAAGTTCCGCAAGCAAGACACACCATTGGTTTGATGTCGAGCAGAATTGTTTTAAGGATAACTAGTTGTGTCGAGTTTGTGCTCTTTCACGAGGTATCATATAAATATATATTTGTGCCTCACTTGGAAGGCTTGAGATTTGGTAGTGCTCGACAATCCTCGGTAAACGTCTTACACTTGGCTAGTTGCAATGCATTTGATTATCGTCCTGAAATTTTGATATAACTCTCTTCTAGTCGATGTTTGTCTTTAGAATTCTCGGCAGAAGAGTTCCAGATCTGATAATGCTTAGGAGCGAAGCGGTTTTCAAAATCCAACATCACTCACCTCAGGGAATTTGTCACACATGTCTCCAGAACGCTGTCCTTGGGGAGTCTTTGCAGTGTGAAAACAAACTACCTTTTTGTTTCTTCCAGGCTCTAACGCATTGCCTGCCCTGGTTCCTCAACAAGTATATTCCAATACCAACTTCACCGCCTCGTCCTTGGATGCTTGAGTATATGAAGTTGGAGTGGCGGTGAAGTCCTCACTTACCTAGGCACAGTCGAACCATGATCCGGAAGGCGGATTGGTTGGAGCAGCCCTTCCCGTTGCACTTCGGCCGGGCGACTCCAGCATCTCTTAGTGTAGGGCATGCACGTCATAGTTTGTGGCAGCGGGGGCTCGCGTTCGCGCGGCCCTTTCCATTCCAAATCCAAACGAAGACAACAAGTCATACACCTTCCAATTAAAAATTCTTCAACTAACATCTTTCACTTGGATGTCATTTCAATTTCTGAGCCTTATCATGTTTGTTTAAATACGACACCATATAGTGGCCACCAAATGTCTTCGGACAGTGAACCACCCTTCTAATAGGTGTTGACTCTAGCTTAGATTGTAGATTAGTAAGAGATTTTTTGGGTTTGCTTTTATTAGTACACCACATGGCACCTAATTAACAGTGACTCCCTCAAAATTGGCCACTTATTGAGATTATACTTGTAAAAATCATGAAGGGGTGTGTACAACTTAATATGCACACAAGTTGTACACACTACTATCTTTTCATTACAAGTGCACTTGTGAGGCTTTTTGTATTGGATTTTTTTGTAAGATTTGGAGAGGCCTTAGGTGATTTGCTATGGCTTCTAGAAGGTCTGAGAATCAACATAGGGCAGTTCTGCAGATGTATGAACAAGGCAACTCATATGGTGAGATTTCAGGAATTTCCTCGAAGCACTTCTTTGACATAGTGTGAAGATTTCGTGAGAAAGAGAGCCTAACTGATAAAACTTCATCCGGTAGACCTAGAATTCTTGATGAACGAGGTGACCGTGACATTGTGAGGAGATTAAATGATCCAAATACTAGTACAACGGCAACTATAGGAAGAGTGTTACGATCTGAGGGCTTGCGATTGAGTGATAATACAATTTAAAGGAGTCTTCGAAGGCAAAGGTTGAGAGCATGTGTGAAGACCAAGAAGCCACTATTGACAAAGAAACATCGAACACGTCGTTTGTAGTGTGCAAAGAAGTGCAAACATGCAGATTGGGAGTTTTGGGCTCATGTCATTTTTTCTAATGAGTCTGAATTCAATCTTTTTGGCTCATATGGACGTCAGTATTGTTGGAGAAAGAGTGGAGAACGTCTTTTAGATCAGCATGTGCAATCTACAGTCAAACATGGAAGAGGAAACATTATGGTTTGGGGTTGTATGAATTGGGAAGGAGTTGACAAGCTTCATTTGATTGAAGGGAAGATGGATAAATTTGTAGATCGCGATATTTTAGAGATTGAACTCATGGGCACTATACAGATGCAAGGTTTAGAAGAGGGTGAGGTTATTTTCCAACATGACAATGATCCAAAGCATACTGCACATTATGTTGTAGGTTGATTGCATGCTCAAAAATTTCAGCTTATTGGGCATCCTCCACAATCCCCCGACCTCAATCCAATAGAACATTTTTGGAATGAAGTAGAATTTCGTCTGAGAAGGTCTAAGAAGAAACCCACTAGTAAAATTGACTTATGGGAGAAGATCCAAGAAATTTAGTACAATATAGAGCTTGATGTTGTTAGGAAGTTGATACGCTCTATACCTCAAAGAGCTCTTAATGTATACCAAGCAAAAGGTGGCTACACACCGTGGTAGTGTTTGTGAGTGCTTATGGGTTGAATCATTGAGTTGTAAAGGTGTTTAGTAATCTTTAGTCTTGTTCTCTACACTTGATATGCAATAAAAATGAGTTTGACCATTATTAAAGAATTGTATAGGCTTGTTGCACATTTGAATTATTGTGAGTTTTTCTAATTCATATTTTCATTGAAAACTTTGTGCTTTATGCTTATTGCAACTATATGTGCTTGTGGTTGTGTTCTTGCTATTTTATGAGAGTTCATGTAGATTTGGTAGCTGATTTTGTAAAAAGCTCCTCTTGTACAACTATTTCTGGTCGCCACTGTACATGTAGACTACCGTGGCCACTACACTAGAATTTATGTTTAGTGTAGTATACACTAAATGCAAACCCATACGCCAATTGCGAACGAGGCATTTAATGTAGTGACAAAACCCTACACTAAATGCCAACTACTGCATTATTTGTCAATTTTAGTAAAGATTTCAACATTATTTTTTTCACTTGTGCACATTTAGTGTATCAATAGTAGAAGTATAAAAAAAGGTATAGCAGTCGAGGGCTGTTAGAGTATCTTATGAGCAGCTTTCAATTGGCCACAACTCATTCATTCTAAACCCCGAATTGGACATATGAGGTGTTTCATGGCATCTATAGAAAATTTAAATTCTATAAACTACCTCATTTGCCTAATTTGGATAAGTTTTGAATGACTTATGACCATTGGAAAGTTGCAAATGAAGAGAAGCATGGGCTGGAATGATTGGGGGATTGATTGGGGTTTGAGTGAAGGTTATATTAATGACATTGGTAGCTAACACCAATTGTCAACTTCTTTACAAACAATGTACTAGGATAAGTACACTATTCGTACCACTACACTAAACATAAATTTTAGTGTAGTGCCACAAACCATAGGTGCTCATGTAGTGGCCACGGTAGTCTACATCTAAGGTGTAGTACCACCTTCTGACGTCTAAGGATTATCCTTGGCTGACAACAATGTACAACATCCCTCGAATCCACAAATTTCCTAGATGGCGAAGTTGATGAAATACCACCAAATCGTACAAAACGCTGCCAAAGCTACCCAATTGTGGATCCTGACAAATCACGCGTGCAAGACTCCACCATCATTATCGCAGCATCATCAAAAGCCTCTGGTCATCGTCTGTATCGAGCACAGTGTGAGCAGTCCAGGTCCGTAAATCAGACGCCATTAAGACAATGGTCCACCCTCAGAGTAACGCTCGAACGACCACAATACGCACGTCCTGCGAGCCAGACCATAATTTCCTCGAAGAAAACACAAACAGTCATGTGCTGTATAATACAGCACCGCAGAGCACCAGATCCGAAGCACTTGTAAAACCAGGCTCCACTCTCCATCACATGCATCTCTTTCGCCTTCCGCTGCACGCTGCAACCCCACCGCACGCCGAACTTGCTGTCCGTTTCGGGAACCTCAGCTGGAAACCGGCATCTGCATCCGCAAGCTTGGATTGTCCTCCACCGTCGTGTGAAGAGTGTGCCATCGTAATTTCTACAGGTATGTATGCAGCTCAACTCAAGTCCGTCTTGCATCTCCCTCGGTGTACATAACTTGTGCACCTAACTTCGGTTCTGGTCGGTGTCCTCGGTGGAGAGTCCTCAAACGAAACTTGTATTCAATCCCAGTTTGTTTGCAGACCCTGTTGCTTGTAAGAGCCTGTTGTTTTCCTGAAATGGTTGGAAATTTTGAGCTGAAACTAGAGATGATCTAGATGAAACGTCTGGAGATACGAGAAGAGAGAGAGGTCGTTGGAATGCATGTTCTGTGAGTTTGTTATGTGAAGAGGCTAAACCCTTTAACGCCGGTCTGGCTATGGCGAGACCATCAATCTACGATCGGAGTAGATGATGCTCTCCAGAGTCTCCTACGCTCATAGATGCTGGTGTCGCCATAGCCAGCCCTGAGTAGAAGGGTAAATAAACACGCTGGTTTAATCTGTTATCCAGTTGAGGGATATCATTCTGGCAACTGTACATTTGACAACGTGTGCGTTATCATGTGCCGCTTTGGCATCGTGGACACCCCAAACCTGTGATTGGATTTCAGTTGAAGGTCAACTTGTGGAGTCAAAAACTGGGACATGTGGATGTACGATCTGCGGATGCCTTGCACGCTCACATATGTAACTTACATGCCTGTGTTCCTTCCTAGGGTTTTGTTCTGTGAACAGATGCGGATCAAAGTGAGGTGCTCTACATTGTGAAGGAGAGTGGAGCTAAACTTTTCTTGGAGCGGTTTGTTTTTGCTTATCTTATATGTGGTGCTCAAGCAAGGACTGCATCTAGCTCATGCCATCATCGGAGTGAGTATTGTCGAGGAGTATTCTATCAACAATGGCAAGTGGAAGAGCTGAGCATGTTCCTGCAGGAGGCGTCATTGCGAAAGCCTCAGAGTCTACCTCACAGTGGTATGAGCATTTGAAACCTCGAGGCAGCTGCGTGCGACTACATGATCTCCTAATGGAGAAGCGCGAGCTGATTCATCAGCTGGGACCGAATGGCATCAGCGTTCTGCACAAGGGAGTGCAACATGGATGTGTTCGCTTGGTGAAGTTCATTTTGGTGAACATGTTTGATGCTAAAGGTTATTGTACTTGCCGGGTGTGTGGTCCTGGAGATTCACGGCTCTCAAGGGAGCAGTTGCTTCGTAAGGCTTGTGAGGACGACATTACGGCAGTGCAGATGGCGGCGGTGAGTGGGAGCCCGAAGATGGTGTTGCTTCTGAAGTGGGCTATTCATAAGAGCGAGGTGGAAGTGAAACAGAAGAAGTCGTCATCAAAGGGTGATGAGGTCTTTCTCTCAGAAGCCACTCGTGTGCGCATACGAAGAGTCCATCATAGGTCCACAGGAAATGCATTGTGGTACTCCGGCGAAGAGTGGGACATGGAAGGAGAAGACATATTTGGGGACTGTGATCCTTCGACACTCACAGAACTAGGCCCTCCAAATGCAGAGGAAGAAATCATGGAAGAGACATTTCCGGAGAGCGTGAATGATACTGGAAGCAATAGTTTCGTGGATCCAGCCGACGTGAAAGATGATACCATTGATTGTGTGTATCGCACTGGTTCTGAGGAAAGTGTCATGATTCCCAGGGTGTATGATCTCATTGAACGTATACTTGAAGACCCAGATTGTTTTGAAGCAGACAGGCAAGAGCAGATTCTAGAGTGGAAGGCCGAGTCCATGAAGGACGTAGACTTCGAATTTGTGCCAGTTGCACATGTCTTTCTACACTTTCTTATTGGATCAGTATCATGGAAATTTGCGCATGGAAACTTGGTGGAGGTTAATATACGCGCAGTTTTTGAGAAAATCGTTCGTGCTTGCAATGAACATGACCTGAAGGAGCTAGGCAACCCTACAGGTAGTGGGTCTATGCTGGCTACTCTATTCAGGATTCTAGATCCTCGCGGCCGAACCATTCTACATGCAGCTGTTCACAACAATGATTCCCATAAGCCATATAGAATTTATCGAATGTTTCGTTGGATGACGCATATGGACCTAAATGGGATGTCTACCGGATTGGTGAAGACGTGTATGAACTCTAAAGATGGTGCAGGTCGCACCATTCTTCACCTCATGTGCATCGATGATAATCACCATATGGAATTGTTGTGTTCACATGCTTCCAAGGAATGCAAGACATGGAATATGGAAAATTTGGATATGGATGCAAATTTGTCCCCACTTTGCCATGAGGAATTGGTCACCTTGCAAAAGTGGTGTTTCCCCCATTATAAGGGAAGCTTTTTTATAAAACCAGTTCATTTTGCAATTCTATTTGGTTCAATATCAGTGTTTAGATTCATCTATTCAAATTTCAACAGAACACCCGACGATATTATGGAATTGAATACTAATGAAATCTTGGAGGGAACAACAGAGATTGATGTAAGGTGTAACTTGGATAATGACTTTGGGCCATTACAAGCAGCAGCATTTTTAGGCAGAGCAACAATTGTTGAAGAGATTTTAGGGGTAAGCTCTGCTTTCTATTCATTTCAAATTCTTTGGAAATTTATGGTGTGGATTTGTATTCCTTTAACTCTCATAGTGTTCACTACAAAAATAACTTACGAAGAAATACGAAATATGCATCACTCAAATTAGTAATGCTGTGTGTTTTGTTGCTACAATACTTTTGATAACGATTCAATTGTGATTCATGAATAGTATGGACTTATTTAGGGTGTATGTACTTTTCAAATAAAATTTTAGTTTTAGTTTTACTAATTTTGTAAAATAAGACTTTGCACTTTGATTATGAATCAATTTTTATGATTTTTTCTATCTTATGTGATGCAAATTGGGAATAAAATAGTTGATTTTTGAAATTAGATCATTTCAAGATAGATAAGAGATGAATAATGAGCATTCAAGGTTCCATTCAAACCTTTAAAAAAATCCACATTGACTTAAAATATGATAAAATCAAATGCTTACATTTTTGTTGTGTCATGTTTATATTATACATACATTATTTTGAATATATCTAAATTTTACTTAATTTTCTATGCATAGTCAATTTGTAAAAGAGAGATTTGAACTTATATATTTTTCTTATGCATACAGCAACAAAAACCAAGGTTCGGCATGGGAAATGCCACCGACGTCCATCATGAGAGTGGTTATGATTATCCAGCAATTCACTGTGCTGCACTATCTGGCCAAGTTGAAGCAATCCAAAGTATCCTCCAATTTCCCATATATGATCCAAACATTCAGCATAGAGGTTACCTTTCGGATGGGACTGCTTTACATCTTCTTTTGAAGAGAATGAACTCCAGCATCTATGTGAAGATGTTCAAGACCATAGCTCTGCTCCACGTGCTACCAAATTCCAAGTCGCATGCACTTTTGAAGGATGAGTTCTCCAAGCTTCACTTCTACTTCAAAGATGAGCCGCAGATGTTTTCAGCAAATGAAATTAGTTGCATCAACCTCCTACTTCAAGCCGGCATTGACATATGGACTCCCCATTGCGAGACAGGAGAGCGTCCTAGCCCTGGACCCATGGCCAATGACAAGGCTAGAGAATGGTGGTACAACAAGGTGGTAACCGAAGTTGTTACTCAAAAAACAAGTATCAACAATGCTTCCAATGCAACCTCCGTCATTGCCGCATTGGTGGCCACGGCCTCCTTCATTGGACCTTTGCAACCACCGCTTGGCTTGGCAAATGATGGTTATCTGCGTACTAGTGCAAGTGCGGTGCGAGTGTACTTCGTGTGCAACGGCTTGTCATTCTACTTCTCCATTGCAAGTATCTTGATGGCGGTCTTGCCCGCAATTCCGATGCCAAAGGAGTCTCTCTACGACGAGCTCTTCAGAAGCCAAAGATGCTTGAAGACTGCTGCTTTGTTGCTACTAGTATCCATCATCTGTTTACTTTTAAGTTTTACATCTGCGAGCATTGGAGTGGTATCCTCAGAGTGGCATGATAAGCAGCTTGTTGGTGCTTATGTAGGGGTTGGAGGCATAGTTTGTGTAATAGTGTTGGTGGTATACATCATTCGTATGCTTCGGATGGTGTTTCACAAGAATGATCGCTTTCGAAGATGGTTTGCAAAGAATATGATCTTTTGAAAATTTTGAAAGCAATGCTCAGAGCCAATAGAGCTTAGATCAGTAGCTACGTCTGGCATAATACAATACTTAAACTCGTTTTATGATCAAATTGGATAGCTTTATAAAGTTTGTCTTCCAAAGTTTTTGTAATTAGTAGTAAGACTTTCCAGTTAGTTGGTGAAGGACTATACAGTGTAGATTTACTTGTTAATTATTTACCTCAAAAATAATGAGGAGTTGCTTATCATTAAGTATTCATGTTGCAATTGTCAGGTGTTGCAAAAATATTGAAAGTAAATCAGGGCCAGTATATACTTTCAATGTATCCATTTCATCAATTTACCTTTTTCAAGTGACATGGATACACTCAAAATGATAAATAGTGTATCCATTCATCAATTTACCTTTTTCAATTGATATGGATACACTCAAATCGACAAATAGTGTTACAAAGTTTAATTTCTTTGCTCAATTTCAATTGTCAACTGAGGTACTATTATAGTGTCACCAACATAATGTCAATAAATGTAATATGTATCGATTGGATATCAAGTACAAAGTACATGTATTCTTGTTCCAAATATAAATACATGTATTAAGTTGTATCATTGTATTTTAAATATGCCCATATACATGATTGTGTAAAGCAGAGAAAGTTGCAAACCGAAGGGTTTCCAATATATGTGCCATTAGCAACAACTTGAATACTACTACAATGTATAGAGTATAATAAATGTGCCGTCAGCAAGAGCTAGAGTACTACTACAATGTATAAAGTACATCTGAATACATGTATTCAATTGTCTGAGTACACATTGTATTCAACAACCTTGATGACAACCTTACTATGGTGCTAGGTAGGTAGAAGATAAACATTGTATGCATCACATTTGTTTATTTCTACTAAGAACTTGTCTCTCCTTTCCAAAATTTTCCTTTTGTTGAATAAACCACAACACTAGGATAATGCAATATAGAAGCCATATGAAAGTCTAGGAACTAATGCTTGGGCGCTTGGGTTTTTGGAATCACTATTGAGTAATGTGTCTCAAAAGTAATTGGTTAATTCCTTATTTAATTTGTCATTATCGTTCTTTGACACACATCAACTTCTTTCTTTTAGTAGCCATTTACTTTGCTTTCATTAGCCCTAACCAATTACATTCTAATGAATCTTCAAAGCTCATACCGCAATCATCCTCTTTAAAGATTATTAATTATCAAGTGCAAAGGGACTTTATGCACAATATCATGATTTGTGTTTATTCCAAATAATTTCTTTTGATGGAAATACAATGTCTATAAACATAGTGTTCCAAAAAACATTACATTTGTATGTGATATTTTCAAAAATATGGTATTAATATATGTGCCTTGTTGGTGTCTTCAACCCACTTAGTCGGTGATGTGTATTTTAGTTGTCTTTTGAATAATACTATGGACTCCCTCTTCAACAACCAATATGCACAATGGTTGCGTTTTTCAAGTTTGCATTCTAATTAATATTGGAAACATCGTTTCATTATATGATCATGTATTTGAAATTCTCATATACCATGTGACGATTTCACACATACTATGTGTTTGATTTTAGTATCTAAGCTTACAAACTTGAGCTTAATTCAAAACCTAAACTTTGAAGAAAATTAGTACAACATCAAAACGGTTCAAATTAACGTGTTTGAGTATTGAGAATTGCAATTTTAAAATGTTTGCTACCTTACTAGTCAATAGTCTAAACTTCTACATTAATTCTTACTCTAACTTGAAGAAGTTTAGACATGCACTATTATGTTGATATACATAATATAGATGAAAATGTCACTTTCGCATGTGATACTTTCATAGACATGATATTATTATATTAGCCTTGTTCATGTCTCCAACCAAAGTGGGTGATATGAATAGTTGTCCTTTCAAAAGTACTAGAAATTGCTTCTTTAGCCACCATTGTGCACAAAGGTTGCGCTTTCTGAGTTGGCATTATAATTATTTGTGGAGAAATCAATTGAGACGTTTTTATATACCATGTCAAGTTTTCACAAAAATTGTGTTTGATAGCTTTGCATACATGTCTGCATGATTACTCATGAATTTTGACCTGTTGCCTAATTGATTGAATACGAAGATGCTTCATAACTTACACAAATCAATGCAATCAATACAATACAATAATAAGAGATGTAATTCATTGTAAACACCTTAAAAACATGCCCATGGAGTTTGAAAATGCACTTCTCTATGGTAGTAGCTACTGCGCATAAAAATGCCAAAATTGTGGATTTTTCAAAGAGGTTTTTTTCCTAAAAAACCATATGTCCGTTTATGTTGTACATATGTACAAGACCAACCTCACACTAACCTCCAAGTTTGCCTTGTGCACCCGCACAAGTCACTTTTCATCTTGGGGCCAATGCACTTTGCCAAGGGCACAAATGTATACTACCCAAAAAGACATTTTGTCCCTCAAAGAGCATTTGCTACGTCACTCCATTTCCTAAGGTGTACCGTAATCTTAGCTTCATACAAATAAAAATTTATTTTTTTCAATCATATCTCACGAATACAGTTATGCTATAATTCTAAGTTCAAATTGTTGGACTACTATTTTTCTAATAGGATAGCTTCAAAGCTTTTGCTACAACCTTCAGTAGGTATTGAGATTTTCTTATGATAGAAATACATACTATTATTTAGTTTGAGAATCTCAAATAAAAAACATTGTCAGTAGTGTAAAAAATCCATTCTAAAGCAAGTCAAACATTACATTCACACATTGTCAGGCAAGGTACCAAAAAAGCATCTTCATTATTACATAAAAATGAGGAGTTTAAATATTTTCCAAAATTAAAACTGATATTGCAAGATGTGGTATGAATCTTCTTTTTGACCATTTCATTTCTCATACTATAACAAACTTGGTTAAAAAAACTTAAATTATGTATAGGCAATTTGAAACCGTTGTTGCTTGTATAACTTTGACAATACGCCATATCCAACCTCCACCTTTAAAAATTAATGTACAATACCCTCACACAAGTATACGTACTTTTTGCATTTATACGTTTCCTCACCACACTGCTGCCAACTTTGGCACCGTCCTGAGGGCTAAAAATTTGTCAATTTACCATGAAAATTTTGGCACAAGATCACTTCTATGTTGAAAATGTGTGTGCCAAATTTCAAGGCCAGAAGATTTATACAAAAATAGATATCCAAGATTTAACAACATGGGGTAGCTGTAATAATAGTTTCACAGCTGCCAACTTTTACACCCTTCCAAGGATTGAAAGAATTTTTTTGCCCATGTAATTTTTAGCATGAGATGACCTCTATGTTGATTATATGTGTGAAAAATTTCAAATCCAAATGATCCACACAATTAAAACTACATCAAAAGCTAGCAACATGTGTAGTTGTGAGAAACATTTCACTCCTAGCCAACTTTGACACACTCCCAAGGATTGGATTTTTTGGTATTTTCCCATGAAATTTTTGACATGAGACTATCTCTATGTTGATCACATGCGTGCCATATTTGAAGGCCAAAATATCTACATATCAAAAGATTTTTTAAATCTACCAACATGTATAGTTGTGAGATACATTTCACTGCTCCCAACTTTGACACCCTCCTAAGGATTCAATTTTTATTTTCTCCCATGATATTCTGGACATAAGACTATAGAGTGGTTTTTCACCACTCTAATAAAACACCCAAACATATCCACACCTCGTAGGATTCATTACGGGGATGATCATACGCCTAGTTTAAGTATTCGAAGCTTAATTGTGTAGTTAAAGCTATCCTCTTGGTTAGTTCTTAAGGTTATCTATCTAGATTTTAGGAAAATAGGGCTTTTAGCATCACTCTTAAGGGGTCCATCCACAAAGTATAACCCTAAATGATCTCTCGTGCCTTAAGAAGGAACATTAGTCCTTTTAAGATTGTGCTTGTGCCACTAACTCCTAAATATATGCCACACTGGGCTAATGAAAGATTCCATTAAATCTCATTGCATTGGTTCCTTAATTAAGCCCTTTAATAATTCAAAGTCTTACCTCATGCAAATCATTCTACTTCTCATGTCCGTCCACTTGATCCACGTGATCATGTTCTTAATACAAGGGTTAGTTTCCAATAAACATTCATACAAGTTAACTTAAGTCTTAAGAAGTTCACCTCTTAAGTCTTCACTTAAGTTCACTCATCCACATTTAATCCTTTAAGACGAATGGTATTCTACACTTATTTTTATCTTTCATCAACCGTATCCTTTAGTCTTTAAGATATTTGATTGTTACTTAAGTCTTCACTCATGGTCGACTCTATATTCTTAAGGACACAACCTTTGGTCTTTAGGTTCTTAAGCACTCACCCTCTTACTTAGGACTGATTCTTTAAGAACATGCACAGTTTAGACTAAATCAACATTCCATGTTCTTAAGTTTCCGACTTAAGACTACCAAAACAGGGAGTGCATCTTACTTAACGCAAATGTCGACCCATGCTCTCGCCCATACAACCTCAAAGTCCTAGCCTTTAAACTTAAGGGTCACTTGGTACTTAACGCCTTAATCTTCATAAATTTATGTTATCCAATCTTGGATTTAAGATTCTTAAGTCTCTATGCTCTCGCTTAAGTCTTCCTTAAGGATTTGTACCTTACTTACTCTCTTATGATAGTTTCTTTAAATGCTCACAAATCAGTCTACCTTAAGGAATCCCCTCCGATAAGGCTAGACTTGATGTTAATTATATGTATCCATATGCCAGTCTTTGCCATGCATCCAGGTATGCCACTCTTGATGTTTATTGCATAAATTCCATTAACATGAATAAGAATTCCACTCTTATTCTTAAGATTCTCAAGTTATGTTTGCTCACACTTGGGATCTTATTAAGTACTTATGCACTACACTCCTTATGCATTAAGTCACTTAATTTTTGTATCATCTCCATTAATCTTCACACTTATAATTAATGCTCCAACACACACAAGGTCACACACACAACCTTAGTAGTTAGGGTATTTCCCTAACTTATTCCATGAAGAATAAATATATAATGCATTCATGCATAGGAATTTTATCCACAATTAATACCTAATCCATGCACTTGCATTTACAAAACACAATGTCAAATTTAATCAATGAAGATCACATATTATTGCAATTATACATATGACTCAAGTCACACACAAGATTCTACATATGCAAATTCAATAATAATTATATATATAAAATAAAATACTCTTACAACATTAAGAATCATCAACTAGCTTTTTCACCTAAAGCTAGGGCTCACTCCAATCTTCCTCCAAGGAATTTCTATGGTAATGGCCAAGAATGCTAAAAATTCAAGTTAGTCATTCTACTCAACATCCAAGGGGTACACCTCTTGGTAAGAGATTTTTCCTAGTATTAACCATTAAGATTAATTCCACTAAATCTTCACATCCCTTCATATCTATTCATGAAAAGGTACACCCTACCCAAAGGGTGCGAGTTCAACCCTTTTCCCATTATTTCCTAATTCTTGGATATGAATAGGTACTTTCCACTTAATTAACTACTTAGTGTAAACTTAATCATTATTTTTTAATTCTCCATATATCTACAACCCTTTTTACACTTAATTTTTGGAAAAAATCTATTTTTGTCATTTTGGCTCTACATAAAATATATAAGGTTAAAAACGTGGGTCGACTTACACAACACCCAAGACTCACACACACTAGATTCGCTCTAGGGGATGGGCTAACATCAGATACTTAAGTAGTTTTCCCGAATATCTATCCTATAATACAATTCCTACCTAACACTTAAATTGCCAATCACTCATGCATAGACTTCCCAGTCTAGGAAAATTAAAAGTTCTTATTCAAGTAATCATAAGCCCACACTCTTTTATGATTAATTATGCCAACACTCTAGGCTATCACAATCAATCTAATCAAAGTATTTCCTCAATTTCTAATATGAAGCTCTCTTACTCAATGCAACAAACATGAGACTCAAAACACATAATAATGACACATGTATGTTCAATGAATAATTATATATATTAATAATTTCACACATAACACAATACTCTTACAACATAAGAGATTTCTTCAACTACTAGCTTCCAAATCTATGTCGCACTCCAAATCTCTACAAACTTTTGGAAAAACCCCATCATCTCAGACTCACAAATAACGTGCCTCATCAAATTCCGTACGGGTCAATACATGGGAAACGCTCGCAAACAACTCTTCTTTGGAATAGAAAGATTCCCATCCATAACATGCCCCATATGCCCCTCAACGGACCCGGACACATGGCTACATGTGCTACTCAAATGCCAAAACCACCACATACACTCTCTAATTGTTAAAAGACATAACAAAGCGGTATGGGAAGTCCGAAAACTAATCACCTCCTACAATAAATCGAGATGTTTCATACTTATGAACGCCGGCACTTTTAATAGCAATCCACAAGAAAACACGGTCCCCCCATGGCTACTTCCATGCTCATGTATGACCCAAAGATGTCATTGCAATGCTAGGTTCAAACCGGACATTCTTTGTGTCAAAGGTTTACCATACAACGACCCACCACCCGAGAACATCAACCAAGACTACACCATTCAATTCATCGAATTTACATATTGCAACGATAGATTCTCCCCGGAAACAATACAAAACAAAATAGATAAATACCAACCCCTCATAGACGACATCATTGCCCTCGGCTGGAATGTGGACCCCCTTATTGTTATCACATCCGGCGCTCGTGCCACCACCTTTATCCCATCTATGAAAACTCTCGAAGATACCTTCAAGATACCCATTGATACAATTAAAACTACCTTTAAAAATATCAACACCATCGCTATTCAACATGCCATGTCTATTTTACTGCATAAACGCAAAATCGAAAACAACCAAGTCCTCCCTGATAGGCAAGACCCCCCTTAGGAACTTCGCCACTCTGTCTCTTCTTGATTGGCTGCCTGTTTGGTTTTTTTTTAATTTATTTTTTTATTATTATTATTTTATTTTATTTTTTTTATTTTAATTTTTATTTTTTTAATTTTATTTTTTTTTATTTTTTTTTTTTAATTTTTTAATTTTTTTTATTTTAGTTAGTTTGGTCGTGGTTGGTCGTTGTCGGTTGGTTTCTGGCTACTCGTTACATAGTGTCTACCTTCGAAAGGGGGAAGTAGTTCCAGTTCGCTAATTCCTTGTCCGGTGGGCATGGTCTTAGCAATGGAACGAACAGACACTTTATTCACGCCGGTTCCCTTCGGGAACCGGCGTTCTTCTTCTTCTTCTTCTTCGCACTCCAAGCTCCAAGATGGTAGTGGTGAAGTGATTGTAAATTTTAGCCTACTTGTAATTCTAAATTTCTTGGGAAGACACCCTTTAAGAAAAGGCATATCCCTAGCCTTAACTAATCATTTCACTATATCAATAGCTACCACCTTTTGATTAAAAAAGGTCTATCTCTTGGAATCCTCAAAGGGCACTACTTTAACTAATCTCAATGAATCACTTATTTAATTAGTTCTTTTACTACTTTAACTGATTAACATAGACTTTTAACACATATTACTAATTTCTAAATATATCCACAACCCTTTTTATACTTAAAATTTTGAAAAATGCTATTTTAAAGTTTTTGGCTCTACAAAGACCATATCTATGTTGGTTATACATGTGCTTAATTTCAAGTCCAAAAGACCGACAAAAGAAAAGAAACAAATCTAAGTCTTTCATGTGTAGTTGTGAGAAACAATCAGCGAAACCATTTCACTATTGTCAACTTTGGCACCCTCCCTAGGTCGGAAAAATTGTTAAATGACCATGAAAGTTTTGGCACAAGATCACCTTCATATTGATAACATGTGTGCCAAAATTCAAGGCCAGAAGATGAATACAAAAAACCATCTGCAAAATCTACCAAAATATGTAGCTATGAGAAACAATTTTGAATATCTTTTTTTCTAATTAGTATGTGGCCTTGGAATTTGGCACACTTATTATAAACATAGAGGTGGTCCCATGCTAAAAATTCCATGGGCAAAAAAATTCTTTCAATCCTTGGGAGGGTGTCAAAGTTGGTTAGCTGTGAATGGCTCACAACTACACATCTTGGTAGATTTTGAATATCTTTTTTTGTATTCATCTCCTAGCCTTGAAATTTGGCCCACATCTTCTCAACATAAAGGTGATCTTGTGCCAAAAATTTCATGGTAAATTGACAATTTTCAACCCCAGGAGGGTGCCAAAGTTGGTAGCAGTGTAGTGTAGAAACGTACAAAATTAAAAAAGTACATATACTTGTGTGAGGGTACTGTACAAACAAGTGACATCATTGAAAACATGATGGTATAAAACTAAGACCTTTTGCAAAGCAATTAAAATCTGTTGATTTCGAGATGATTTACGAGTATGTCATTGTCAGGTTCGGCGCGTTGGAGAGTCTGTGGAGGTTGGTTTGTGTGTTGTAAGCCAACTAGGACGTTAAGCGGCCAAAGGAAGACCTGGACTCTAGCTCTAGTTGGTAATTAGAGTTAGTATGAGAGTCTTTTGACTTTTAGGGCATTGGTGGTGTCTTTGACACCTCATTTGGGACTTGGAGTCCAAATGGCCTCCACGTGTAGTTGAAGGAGACTCATCTTTCTCAAGTTGAATCCCCCACGTGATGGAGTGAGGGAGTGTGTGCGTGCGTGCACTTCATTAGCTTCATTGTTATTATGCGATCATTCTTTAAGAATGGCATTGACTTGACTTTGTTGTATGTATACAAGTGGGTTTCACTTGTTTCTTAGCAAAGGGGTACTTGTAGACCGCTTACTACTTCTTGGTGTATGGGGTTATG
Source organism: Bryoerythrophyllum caledonicum (assembly GCA_963971425.1). NCBI lineage: Eukaryota > Viridiplantae > Streptophyta > Bryopsida > Pottiales > Pottiaceae > Bryoerythrophyllum > Bryoerythrophyllum caledonicum. The sequence continues at coordinate 12,797,079 of OZ020515.1, forward strand.
AGCCATTTGTTTCTTTTCCCTAAGTCTAGATTGTTGATAGTGTGTAAGTGTGTGTTGTTTTATAGTTTAATGGAAGTAACGGTGGTGAGTTTGCCACCGTTACTCTGGATTTGTCTTTAACTGTGCGCTCTCACCTGATTAGCTCGATGTTATCTTGGCACGATGCGGTTGTGCACGACACCATATTTAACTACATCTTGACTTTCACGTTAAATCTGGATTTTGGATTGTACATAACATTTGGGCACCTCTAGATGAATTTTACAAAATTGAACTGAAATCATCAAGAGATTTCTTAAATCACCCGGAGATTGCAACAACAATCTTTATTTCTGGACTTTGCGTAGTCTGTATTTAGTTGAATATGGCATCAGTGCACTCCTTTGGTTACGATGCAAGTCTCTGTAATTGCTGTAGAACTTCGTTGTGTAATTGGTTGCATCATTGGCTCTTTCCAGTCCTGAAATCTAAATGATATTGTACTCTGTTTCTTGTGAGCGCAGCATCCCAAGGGAAGAGAAGTGGAAGATGAAGACACATAATTTGGCTTGAATGAAGACTTCGTTCCGCCCCTCTTCTGAATCAAGCTACTGTCGTGGTCCTGCTACTGTGCAAGTTTTCCTTTCGCTTTTGTAGAATATATATGTGGAAGGGGTTTGAGGACTCCACGCTGACAGTTAGTCTCGTCCGAACTCAGGTCAATGCAATACAATTAAAGCAGACTGTAGAGGAAACTTACACGAGTACAACAGAGTGTGTTTCACGACCGTCAATATCATCTACGGGAAATTACTGGGCTTGGTTAGCTATGAAGTTCTTTCTGGAATCTCATCCATTCTGGAATCTTTGGTTCATGTAAACCAAGAGTCCCAGTTTAAACCTTTGTGTTATGTTATGTGATAAATTCCACTTGTTTGGTGTAGACTGATGCCACGGATCATGAAAACATGGAAGGTGTTGAGTCATACACGGTCTCTCGATAACTGATTCACTATTTGAGCAGGTGAAGATTCCTTACTCTCTTTTTCTCTCGCAATCTAGAGGACACCATGGTCATGAAATATTCCAGAGGTTTGTGCCTTGAATTTACGTTGATTCATAAGCTCGAACACGTTTGTTATAATATGCAGCTAAAATGAATCCTTATGAAACCAGCGGACCTACCTGAAGAGGAGGATCGAGAGCCTGACCGAGTGGGAGCACCTAGAAAGGGACAAAGCCATTCCCAAGATCAGACTTGGACTGAATGGATCAGAAAAGTAGCCAATCAAACGCTGCACTTGTTATTCGTGATTCATACCAAGATGATGAATCGTAACAGGCCGGGTGTCCGGGCGCGGGCAGCCTCTCAGTGCTTCCAATCAACGAAGTCTAATTCAATCGAATGTGCGAGTATAGAGTATGAGTGAGCGAACCACTACTACAGGGTTTTCGGCGGTGTGGGTTGGGGAGCAATTGAAGAAGGCATCGTATCTACAAAGGGCGACAAAGAAACGCTCGAGGATGGCAAGGGAATCTGTGCCATGATCTGTGACTTTACAGTCGCAATCTGCTGCTCTATCTCTTTGTAAATTGAGTGGTTCTTGGCAGACTTGGGCCGCAACGTCGTCAGTGCCGAGTCCAAGGTCTGCTGGATTTCGGCTGTAGAAAAGGGCCTCTCCGATAGGGTCTGCACAACCAACCGCAGCATAAACATGGAATCAGCACAAGATGACAATCCTCAAAACTTGATTTGAAGCACTGGAAGCGGGGATCAATTTGTCGCACTAGTTTATGCTAGCAAGGGGGTTATACTCTGACAAGAGTGGTCGGTTTCAAGAATTACATCACCTGCAGCATTAACAAGGTGGCAACACATGACGTCATCAGTTCCACAGGAAATGTGCAATCCTTGTTTGCACTCGATTGAGTCGTAGTGTGGTTGAGATCTTGCGCTGAATCACTGGCAGCTGCAGTACTTGTCGTTGCTTGCCTTTGAACAGGTCCGTTTTCATCCGCGTGGGACAACCGACTGGAGCTGGCCACAGTTCCAGTGTCAACTTCACTGTTGTCCTCTGTAATTGAAGACGAGGAAGACTGGACCCGCGAACCTGGCTGAGCACCTGGAGTGGAAGCTCCCTGGAGTGCACCACCAACTTCATGACAATTTGGAGCAGAATAAGGGGATGACTGTTGTGGAGCGGATACAGACCCCGGAATGGAAATTGCCTCCAGTGCACATCCTAGTTTCTGAAGCGCATCTTCTCCTGCTTTCAAGCCATCCATTGCCTGTATTTCACAAACAAACTTGGTTTGAGATATATGCTGAGACTTTTACAAATTCAGCGAGTCTGGGTCCCAAACATAAGTTCGAGAGGACAGAGACGCACCTTGACAGCAGTAGAGACCATAATGCCGGCTTGCTTTCTGGCCGAAAGGGTCACTTCTGCAAGGACCGGGGTTGCGTCTAATGCCCATGGTTCACTAGGCTCAGCCACATCAGGGCTTCCTTGAGAATTTAGCCGATACCAGGGAGGCATAGCATTATCTTGGTACTTGTTCCTTTGCCGCAACTGCAGCAGTGCATTTGTAACCTGCTGAACATTTACAACAATAGAAACCTCAAAATAAGCGCATTTTCCTCCTGCAGGTGTAAAAGCTATCGTCGAAGGTCGATTAATATCCTAGAATAAACTAGTATCTGAGCTAGTTGCTATAAAAATAAACACTAGCCTCTGGAATAACCGTATTAATGTGATATATCCTGAAAAAAGTAATCAACTACGGCAACCGAAACTGGAAGTCCATCGAAGTCGTTTTAAACGATCACTTCAGCTGATCGTCGGTGAATCAAAATCCGAATACATACCACGAACCGGCAATCCTGGCTTAACATGAAAATAGAATAATTGCATCATACAATCCGAGCAGTCAACAAACGTGTCAGATTGAAAGAGAAGGAAGCTTTAGCAGGACCTGCTTGTTGACTTCCTTAAGTTGAAGTACGACAGTAGCGTATTGACGTTGAAAGGTCTCAGTAGATCTAAATCCTTCCCGACTGTTACTTGCTTCCTCATTCATTTGCCGAAGCTCCATAACCAATGCTTCCTGTTCAAAACCATGGAATTTTCGTCACAACACGAAACGAGTCTGCTACGAAACCCAGTATCTTCAATGTCTTTGATCAGCTACGCAAATTCTGATCAGTTTATAATGCCTCCCAGTAAATGAGCGCTCATTCGACAGTAAACAAATGGCATTGTTCCTACCTTCTTATCAAGTGCCCGTGAAAGCTCAGCCAATGCTCGAACATCTGCTTCCCTTGCTTGTGATTGCAAACCACCAAGAGGTTGGTGTGAACCGGCTCTTTGAGAGGCTACAGCTGACTTTATAGTCACTTCTTTTGCCTCACGCACTGCCCTGTTTGTAACTTCTTTTGCTTCTCGAACGGCATCTAGGGTATCAGCCTGTCCAGAGCAATGTCACTAATCAGAAAGGCAATTCAAATTGTACTGAAAAAGACACAAAGATGTTAGACAATGAAACCAAAGTATGTATCAAAATAGATATCGTTGATTACACAAATTCGACAGCCCATATACATGAAATGAAAAGTGAAGGAAAACCTTAAAACACATATAAATCAATCAGTCTTAATAGGTGTCCGAACTGAAATCTAACAGCGTCCATATCCAAGGTCTTTGAGTTCCACGAAGGGATAGCCATCGATAGACTTTAAGTGTCACAATTCAGTTCATTTCATGCCGTGAAATATTTATCCTGCCAGATACTGAATTCCTCTAGTGACTCAATCACACGGAAATTGCAATCACATAGCCGCACACCTGTGCCCGTTTCGAGAGATCGCTAAGAAAACGTTGTGTAAACATAGAAAACCGACGCTCCAGGCGCTCATTGAGGGCTGCACGAGCAGCACCCCCAACTCCACCTGAAGCATTCCACGTCCTCAACTTGGAATCATCACTGGGTGCGCGATCCAACCCTTCCACTGACGTGAAACGTCGTCGCATAACTTCAGGCATATTGTCAAGAGGATTCGCTGGCATTGCATCGATATCCTGAAAATAAAAGCTGAATTAGACCTTATTGACAATCAATTACTCTACACTAAGGTTCTGGGCATTGCTAGTTAACAATGTTGAGAGCTTGAGCAAATCTCGAAAGTAAATTTACATTCCTAGTGTTCATATTTACCAGGTCAACCGTATTCAGGATATTAACTAAGACAAAAAGATCCCTGACAACTATACTCAACATAAAAATTGTGAAGATATATCAAAAACCGCTTGCCATTACCTTTCCTCAGAGAGTGTGGCTGACTTACTCTCATACAATTTCAATAATATAGCAAGAAAATAACTAATTTATGAGTTCTGTGTAGCTACTGTAGAACTGCTTTTTCCTACCGAAAGTAGAGCTAACAGGGTAATGCATTGTACAGGATTGAAGAATAAATACCATGACCAGCTCCACCCCTAATTCCGGTCGATCAAACTGCACTCGACACCGCGATCGATCAACTGTAAGGATACTCCCATCATGTATCTCGCGCGTCTTCGGGTGTCGAGCAATTACTTTTTGTCCCACCGTCAAGGGACGTGCTAAATCTGGAGGAAGCCCTTCTCTAAGACCGGTTCGAAGCTCATGATAATGCGTGCGCACTGACTCACGATATGTTTCCAACTTTTCTCTTTCTTCTTGAAGAAATCTTTTGGAGAGTCTTCTGGGTTTCCCTAAGGAACTGCATTCAAAGAACAACAGGAAAAGTGTAAAAATTATGACCCAAAATCATGACAACGAGCGCCAGTGAGCATCCCCGACTTTCACCTCGTTTACCCAACTACTTACCCTCGTATGACACCCCATTCAACGCGAGTGAGCCTAGGTACATGTCCAAGCCCTGCATGGTTCAGATATTCCACAAATTCGTTGCGCGCAAACCAAGGGAGGTCAATCGCACTGTAGAACCATTCACACATGCACCATCGCCGAACCTTAGGACAAAGGCAGTGAATGATCTTTGCCTGCAAAAAGCCAAACACGCAAGTAAGCTACGTCGTCAAGTAATACTTAAAACCAAGCCATGCAAAAAAGTAATTGAACGCTTTTGAACCAACAACGTAAGTTCAGCCCTGACAGTGCGTCAACTGTACCTTCGCACTCGTAGTTCCAAGCTCAGGGGTTGTATGTGGACAGAAGGCTGGTTCTCTTCTTACAAACTCCTGGTGGGGAGAATTTGCCGCGCTGACTGACTTGGTCGGAGTGCCAGCTCTTTCTGCGGGTAATTTCTCCGGCACCCCTTTCTTCTTACTCCGTAGCTTCAGAGGAAGAGAACTTTCATCAATGTCCATAGAATGGTCTTCTCCGCCCTCCATCACGGCCTGCTTTCCATGGCTGGGAGAATCTCCACCATCTACTACACCAGCTTCTGACTGCTGTTTCAGAAGCTTAAGCCCCTGCTTTGAAGATAATAATTTGGTCTCAGCTGGTCTCTTTGCCTTCGTACGTGTCGTCAGCAGAGCAAAAGCCTCTCCTTCAGGAACTGGAGGAGCAACCTGCAAGGCAAAAGAAAGTCGAAACAAAAACATGTGAGCTTAAACGTGCAAATCATCTGAAACAACCGCTAATGATCGAGGTAACACTCTCTGTCCATATTAAGCTGTGAAAATAAGCTAAAAGAATAATCTACTTATCACTATAATATCGACTGCAATATTTAGCATTGTGTAAGGCTCTCAAATGTTACCTTCGGCGTCTTATCACCAGAGAGTTTTCTCTTCCTCTTTCTGGCACCTGCAGGGGAAGAGGACGGCTGTCTATCTTCAGAGGCTGCTTCCTCTTCCTCTGTCTTCTGATCTCCTTCCCCTTCCATGTAACCATTTTCTAAATCTTGTCTAGCTTCAGCTGGTGGAGATTCCAAAACATGTTTTGATTCTGTGACCTCCAGACTAGACCGCTTTCTGGCCTTAATCTCGACACCCTCGGTTTTGCCTTCAAAAGTGGCTGCAACATCTAAATAGCACGCACCGTCATAAATACAAACTACTACAACGACCGTCAAGCAAAGAATCCAAACAAAACACTTAACTACACACGCTAATCACAGCACTTATTTGACAAATGCAAATTTCCCTCTCCACAACCAAGGTATTTCCTCACTTACCTTGAAGATAAGCTAGAAAATGAAAGATACTTACTAGCAACAACATTTAAATTCTCACCGAGTTCCAGACCTTCCAACTCCAAAGACGAAGCCGCCAGAGTCGCTAAAGCATCCAGTCCACTGTTGCTATCTGCCATACGTAAGCATCAATATGAGATTTTATAATTTGACTGAAAATATCTGTAGAAGTTATGTAATTGAATTCATATGCAAACAGGCGGTGGATATCTTTATTCTGTACATGTTCACTATCTTCCGAACAACAAAACTTGACCCTTTGCCAGCTCCGCCACAGTATATACCTCCAGAGAAGAGTTGACGACTCCTCTTCTTCGGCCTTATTGGTGGAGAACCAGGCCGTCGCCTCCTCTGGGCAGAAGGTGGTTGACTAGACCCCTCTGCTGGCTCATCAGCGCCACTGCCTTGCCTAACTGTTGCTTCCAGCGGCTCTTTAATATCTTCCTTCTTCTTCTCTCGTGTCTTAGAAGCTTCGAGCTTGTTATCCAAATTCTGTAACTTAGAGGTCTTTGCCATCGGCTTCTTCAACTTACTCTTCACATCCGCAACTGTAGGAGTTTTCTTATCTCCGTCTGACCTCAGAGTGCTGCTGCTTGCTTTGGTAGCCCCCTCGTTCTGGATGTCTTTACTTTCAGGACTTCCTTCCAGCTGGCTTGTTGAGACGGTAGGTTTCACAGATGCATCAGACTCTGTCCTCCACAATGTCTCCTGCCAATGAGTTGAATATATAAACCAAGTGAGTTGACAAAATCGGATCCAGCTGTAGTCTTACTAATGCTGTAGCCTAAAAGAAAAGGAAAGTAGATACAGATGTAACAAGAGAAACTGTGAATATACAGCACAAGAAAGTCACACTAATTACCTCCTGCTAGTGAATAAAACTGCAATAATCCCTAAAGAACATTTTGCCCTTCAGTTGGCAGCTCCAAAACTTTTGATACGACCTTCTATAGACGTTGAAATTGTATATACAAATAAATTAATCAAATTTCTTTAAAATTGTCAAAATAAAAATCTTATCTTTAGTGTGAAATTTTTATTTTTAAGTAAGTCAAACATTTTCGCACAAAGTCGGGCAAGTAACAAAAAAATTCTCTACTTCCACATTTTAAAATAGAGATTTTATTTTTATTTTTATTTTTTGTAACTGTTAAAAGTGTTGAATACAAATTTTTCTTGACTATTTGGTTTTCATTCAAGAACAGATTCTGTCACAAAAAATTAAAATGTGTTTAGGCAATTTTTAAACCACTGCTCCTTGCACAATTTTTGAATATGCTACACTCGTCTTCTACCTCTAAAAATTGTGTACAATCAACTGACATCATGACAGGATGATGGAATAAAACTGACACCAAGTGAAGTCAAAGTCAAAGTATGTTGATCCTCTCAATGCAAGGAAGAAATAAACCTTCCTCTTCGCTTCAAACACTAAAATCTTGCAATTCGTGGAGTCAAAGTTTGTGAAATTATGTGAGCATGTGATTGTATTGATCTAGATTGAAATCCTACGTTTGAAAGTTTAAATGAAACTATTTCTCTCCTTTTTAATTCTTTACATTAGAATTGACAGTTATTTAAGTGTCTTTGGTGTGAAATAGTCAAGGAACTTTCGGGGTTAAAGCCACATGACCAGTATCTTAACCTCTCCAGCTTCTGAAATTGACGAGAAGCGGGTCAGAAGTACCTTGTCCCCATTCTGGTGAACGGAGTTTTGTCGAAGGCTCCTGCGTGAAGGAGTATTTGAAGCCGATGGTGATGCTGTCTGCTTTGACACTAAGGTGCGAGCAGCTGCGACATCAGAGTCAGAATCCTCTTCAACTCTATTCTGAAGCTTGGGGACCGGGTGTTTAATGGTCTGTATTCTCTTCTCCAACGCATTACCGGTCTGAAACCGAGGAGTCCGTTTGCCTACTGGTCGAGTACGATTTGCTGTAGGGAAACATTCATACATCAGTTAAACAAAGTTACTTTGACCATTTCCAAATACCCACTCGAAGTAAAAGGAGATGCGCATGAACACCGACACGTGAGAAAATCCCACTCACACTACGCTACGAGCAAAGCTATTCAAACAAACAGTTTAAAAGTCATGCTTTCACATTGCTCTTCTAGCTCTACATGTCAGCTAAAATATCCACTGTATGGAACACCGCAGCTGAAGAAATGATGCAGCTTACTTCTTGGTCTTTTGGCAGGTGAAGGACCCCCGACGCCATTGGTTCCCACAATACTATCTGAGCGTATGCTGCTGCTTTCCATGGCGAGACTGATGACTGTTTTCTTCAACTTTGAGGGTTGAATATAATTCGACGGTTCATCTGAACCCACGCCATCTTCACTACTTTCTGCATCTGCACTCTGGCTTTCATCCTGCAAAAATTATGAATCAGTATTGCATAATCGTAGCCACTCAACTCTATTGCATATTTCATATATGAGTTCATTTTCAGCATGATGTAAGCAGTTCATGTTTCCAGACCTGAATAAACCTACAAGAAGCTTAGTCATCGATTAAGCCCTGTGATAAATTGAACTAAACGATAAGATAAGAAAAACAATTCCTCGCTTGGCTGTGTGAATATTAATCGATTGTGTGAAGGGTATTTTAAAATACATAACCTCATTCAGGACACAACACATACCAGCAGGTTGTAATGATCCGTCATCATGGCTGTAAGTCCAGCAGCAGATGCAGCTCCTTCAGGAAGAGACAAATATGCCTGCAATGCCCGAGTATATTGGAGATATTCCCTTAATAATGAGTGATATCAGACAAACTACTGAAAACGCTTTAAAAAACTCAAGCACAAATAAAAACAGACAAAAATTAGAAATTTAAAAATAAAAATAAAACTTCTAGCATATTTGGATATCTATACCTTGTTTGTGGTATAAAGTGCCTCCACCATTTCTGCCGTCCTCTTGTGTAAACTCGCAGACACCTGACACAAATAAGTTCTTCGAACCTCTTAATGGACATTGATTTGACCCAGATACCGATGACTGCCGCAATAAAGTCGTCAATCACGTGGACACCTACAATCTTCAATTCGCTTTTTTGGTTACAAAATATTTCTCTCATCTACAACATTCGATGTTTGCACATTTCCTGAAGAAACTGCCTTGTAATTTGTAAACAAACCGTAATTGTCAAGGTGTCGCAAAGAAGTACAAGTTCTGCACGATCTAAGACCAGCTTAATATATTCTGTAATTTGATGACATAGAACCCTATTCTAAGCTGAATACCCCTACCTTGAGCTCCAGAGGGATGGATGGGTGGATTGATTACCTTCTTCCACTCCTTGCCATATTTGCGAAAGGCTTGATAGAACATCTCAAGATCATCTTCACTCCAAGGAGGTCCCAGCATATCTGTCAATTTTCGCTTCTGCATCACCAGCCATTTTACAATCATCACCTCCACATCCATGGTTCTCAGATCCCACGATACCCAAACATGTATCCGCAAAGAGATCTGAAAAAACATAGCTAGGTGAAAACAATCTGCATGGACGAACTTTGTAACAACCGAAACCTGCTGCACCTATGTTTATGACTACAAAGTTATTGATGCACTTGCGGTCGATATTCAATCTAAGAAGAAGCAATCTTCACATTGGACATTTTAGCAGCTGGATGTGAAAGTTCTGTATCATTACCCTTTGTTTGCCTTTTTCCGCTCCATCTTCGTCTCTATCTAAACCACCTGCAGTTTTTATCGCAGGTTTTGAGGACGTTCTTGGCCGCCTGGCCGATGCCATCTTGGTGCTGCAAAATTTTCTTAATTCTCCACTTCACAAACGCTAAATGCACATAGTCCCACCAAAATTTCTGACAGGAGCATTGGAGGGGACTCGGACGGGAACCTGTGCCCGTTCAGTTCGCTTCTGGTGGTCAATCGTGCCGACAATAGAACTTCTAGAGGATTGGAAAGCCACTTTCTTTGGTGTAATCAAATGAAGAACATCCGACCCAAACTCAACGCTGCTATTATCGCCTACATATCTGCAGAACCCGAGAAGGAACCATCAGAAAATCATACTCCTCATCCTGTTATTATCAGCCTAGTCAACAACGGAGTGTACAAAATCCTTCTCAAACTCATCAACTACACCGTATCATACTTTTGCTGGTATAAGGATTGACAAGAGCATGCTGCATCATGCAAACTGCAATAAGAGTACAGAGAAACAGTTTCTGCACAGTCTTCAATCTTACTTGACAAGGAATACCACCATCCACAAAATGACCTAGTCACACTGAAAATGCTTCGTAACGTAAAATCTATAGAATTTGCAGAAATACAAAGCAATGCAAAAGTATGATCTAATAGATTCGTCTCCAGTAATGAGCCACATTCATCAGTACAGACGGGACAACGACTACCAAGTTATTGTCTCTCCAAGACGCTTGAAATCTAAATTGTATCCAGAAAACAAGGTGATACAAAACCAGAAGATCATATTCTTCAGACTTGCAGAACGCATATACAGAGTGGAGGAACAAAGACGAGGGGGAAATTCATGTGCAACAGCTAGGAGCAGAAACGAAGGACACTCTCGGAGAAGAAAGCTATAGTAGACTGTAAGAAGGAAACCTATCCCCAGGCGATAACGAGTCGATACAATCGTGGCGACAACCTAAGAGATGAATCCAGATCCCTCAGGAAAAAGAATCGCTGCGATTCATTTGCAACACAGCACCAGAAAATCAAACCAAGTGACTCTTAAAATCGTCAAAACGGCCGATATCGCTTCCTCTGTCACAAAACGTGAAGAAGACAGCAAAAGAAATCAGGAAGACTTCCTCTCTTCGCCATCGATTACAATCTATGTTCTCCCTCGAAAGCTGAAAGGCCAGAAAAACAGAGCATTGGTTCCGATACGCGAAATAATCCACTTTCCGACCACGTTAAACAAGTCCGAACTACCTAAAGATCAAGCCGAAACGTGGCAAGACCAGCGCCTACAAACCACGGACCAGAAAATCAGAGAAGCCTAAAGCGAGAGGAACGCATCAAGTTCCCTCCATTTTCCAAATTCCTCGAACAAAGGCCTCCAGTACCTCGAATCGTAACCAAAACGCCTCTCCACACACAACTCCTCCGCTACGCTTCCGTATCCAAACCTCCACGAGCCAGAAAACCTCTACCGCACACGAAACACCTCCAAATTGCGCTCTCTCTCTCTGCGCAACCAAAACCAGAGACGCAATCGCGCCTCGACATCAACGACCGCCACAACCTCCACGCGATCACACGAAATCCATCCAACCAAAGCAGAATTCCGCTCTCCAAACCTCTTCCCCTCTCGCTAACCCCGCCCGTCCAACAACAAACTCCGGAAGCTCTCCCCGCTCAATCACACAACCTCAAATCCACACGCGACCAAATTACGTCTCCGCTCTCGCCAAATGGCGCAAATCAAGCCAAATTCCGCCGCGACCAAACTCCAATACCGCAGCTGACGAAACCCCGCGAACCACAACCAAAACCTTACCAAATTGCGAGTACTGAACCAAAACGGGCGAAATGGAGCTCAAACGAGAGCGCAATCCCGCAGCGACGGCGAAGGCGGGGATGCGACGCTGCCCATGGCGGCAAAAGGCGGGCCGGAGCGCATCGCCGAGGGGTGTGTGGTCAGAGCTCCGGAAGGAAGGCCTGTCGTCAAGTTCCATAGCATTTTCAAAAGCCTTGGTAACCTAGCCTTGTTCGTCGAGCTTCGAACCCCAGGCGCCGGCGACTGGCGGACGGCGGGCGGACGGAGGGCGGCGGCGTGGGCAGCGGCGGGCGCGACCGGGGGTCGGGGCGGGCGTCGTCCATCTCCGTCCTGGACTCCGTCGGCCTCCCTCCGTCGCGGGTGATGAAATTTTGAAATTGTGGGACTGCAGTGGTCAAGGGGCCAATGGGGCCTCTCCTTCCTTCTCTCTTGCTGGCATTATTGGCACTTCCTTTTGGGGGTTCCACACTAGGACCAAAGACCAAACTATTCTAACTTAACCTCAAGTTCAACACCACGCTAGGACCAAAAGACCAAATTATTATAACTTAACCTCAAGTTCAACACCTCCATGTTGAACTATTTATTAATTTGGGGAAAGGCTGTTTGGCATTCAAAATTAAAATAAAACTGAAAGACGAGAATATATTTTAAGCGTGTTTTGACAACCATAGGATTTGAACTCGAGACCGTAGGCCTCCAAGTTGAGTCTTTTATGCATATTTTTAAAATCCTAATTTGGATTGAATTAACAGAAACGGTATGGGAAGAGAAAAAAACCTCAAAGAGATCGAGACGGGAAACACACCATGAGGCAAGCACTTAGCACAAAACCAAAGAGGGGAGAAGGGGAATCCGGAAGGAGTCAGAAGCAACTCCCACAAAGAGAAGGAGACCCACACCTAAAGTGGGGACTCAAAAAGATATTGATGCATATTCTACTGTAGATAAAAGCTTTTCCAAGCCCCACTCCTCGCTCCATGTTGCAAATTTTGTTCATTGATATTTTCTTCAATTTTGACATTTTCAATCATTTTGAATTGATTTGGCATGCCTTTTTTAATTAATTAAGACCGATGTGTTGAGAGAGGCTCACTGGGCAAGTTATGTAGTTAGAAAAAAACATTAAATACACAATTTGCAGATTTTGGATTCTCGTAGTGTAAAAGTCCAAGGGCTGAGTTGAGAGGTTGTGATCTAAACTATTTTAAAATTTCCAAAGTAAAATTTTACTTCAGAGGGGTCCTAATTTTTTGAAATTTTCCTCTCACTTTCTTCAACCGGCGCATTTTTCTGACCAAAGTGGCAGTTTTCTTGAAGCTCTAGCATTTTTCTTGACCAATCAAATTGCTAGTAGTACTTGGTCATAAATTGCTAGTAGTACCCTTGGTCTTAAAAAATTCTAGTCTTGGCTATTGTGGATTTCTCTTATATGTCATACAATTCTCTTATCTGACATAGATTTTTCTTCTTTGTTATAGAGTTTTTTAATTACTATGGATGGATAGCAAGTTTATCTAATTAGTTGTCTATAGTACATGTATTATTTTCATCTTTTTGTTTGATATTAATTACAATCCTTGGTTTTTTCTCGTGTCTTTTCAATAAAAATATTTTTAAAATAATTATTTTTGAAAGGATTGGGTGTTTGATTATGATATTGGGAAATTGAAAATTGTAGGTTGTGATAATTTTGACTAAATTTTGGTTTTTATGTTTGGTAGTATTTGAATTCTACAAGACACATTAAATTTTTGAAGACTTTAGAGTTATTTGTAAAGTCACTTGAAGTATGGACAATATTTTTTCCTTTCTTTGAGTTTATAACACTACTATTTTTTCACTTTATGCACTTAGTAAATATAGAAAAACTTGATGGTTTGTCTTAGGTGTTGAAGCTAGTGTTTGTTATATTTTGTTTTTGTATCCTTTTTTTTTTCTTGACTTCATAACAGCAAAATTTTTGGTAAAATTACAATCCTTTACAATAAAAAGTAGTATGATGTTATTTAAGAAGCATTAAATCCAATGTTCTCATGGGATCGGTAAAATGTGCATAAAATTGTTTATTGTAAAAGGACATTTGCAAGTCCATTGTTTTGTGTATGATGACATCTTTTTCATGTTCCATATTAACATGATGAAATATAACATCAATCTAAAAATATTTCAAGATATCAACTAAATTCAATCTTTAATTTTGGTTTGACATTTCAAGCCAAGAATCTAAAACAAGTTTTTAATAAAGACTCGGCACTTATTTGAATTGTGAATAATATAACCTTTTTATTTCCTTTTCATTAGCAAGGCAAATGGAATCAAAAACCTTAATTCTAGATTACCAAAAAAATCAGAAACTTTCCTATTATTTACATCCTTAAAAAAAGAATGAAGAGATGTAAATATTGAGTTTTTTACATGACATGAGGGTATGAAGTCAAATAATGACTTGAAGTTTGAAAGAGGGATCGTAATTTGTTTGAATTTTTTTTAATTGCTTTCTATTATAGTTGAAACATTGCTTCAAGTGCACTTAATATAGATTATATTATTATGTTTTTGTTCAATTTTTAAAAATGATTTTCTTTAACACCAAATACTCATTTTACAGTGATAGTATCAAAAATTATGTATACTCTCACAAACAAAAAGCGGCATACATGGATGTTGTAGGAAGAATGCAAAATCTTAAACCCTAAACCCTACATATAAAGACATATCATAATGTCTTAATAAGGATGTTTGCAATGCATCTAATCAACAATTAAATGACTAAGTGATATTCAAATAGATAGATTTAACCTATCACAATTTGTATACAAAAGAAATGGAGTGAAATAGAAGAAGAAGAACTCTAGTCTCCAAAGGAGGCCGGCATGGATAGAGTGTTTCTTCTTTCTTCAGAGTTAGCTCCCAAGGCATGTAGATAATACTACTTTTTAAAGAGAAAATGTCTTTATTTATAATAATGATCAAATTTGGTGAGCTTGAACATCCTATAGGTCTTATTTAATAACCAAGTGGTGTTGCAAGGCGAGGATTTTATGAAGAATTTTATATTTATTCCTCAAGAACAATGATGATCATTAAGACTGTTGATTCAAAACTCATGAGCATTTTTTAATGCAAAACATCAAAGAAATAATTATGTTGAAAAGAGTGGATTGTGCAGGTTTATAATTGGGCCTACGTACCTTGGCTTAGATAATATGATGAACATTTGCTATGATGGAAGAAATTATGATTATATGCAAATTTCTTTTACTTGATTTCTAACCAAAATTAACTTCTAGAGCTGGGTACCTCTTGTAGGGAACATAAACATGTTTTGTCTCTAAGATGATAGTCTATTGGTACTTTAACTTCCAAGTAGCTTTGGGAGATAATAATAAATTTGAATGTTGCCTAAATTTTTGGAAAATTTAAGTCCAACCATACCTCCAAAAGAATCATATAAAAAGGATGCTTCAAACTATAAAAATAAGCAATAAGGTAATAATACAAAGATGCTTATATGATCTCAACATTGTTACCAAAAGAACTTTTATATACACAACTGAGACAATTTAGAGGTTCTAATGGTGGGTAATAGAAATGTTAAAGGTTTTTAAAATCACCATAGATGAAAAATGAAATTTCCTTTTATGAAGAATAAAAACTATTTGAATAAATGCCTAACTTAATTTAACTATCCTTGAAAGGTGCCCAATTTTAAATTTAAACTCTTTATGCTAACTAACTTACTCTTTCATTTGATTAGATCGTTAGATAGAAAAGTCTTAAACCTGTTTGGAGGCTAATAATCCTTATACATGAGCGGTTGGTTGACTTGTGGTTCTTTGGTTTCTTGTTACATAGTGTCTACCCTCAAGAGAGGGAAGTAGTTCCAGCTCACTAATTCCTTGTCCTGTGGGCATGGTCTTAGTAGTGGAACGAACAGACACTTTATTCACGCCGGCCTCCTTCGGAGACCGGCGTTCTTCTTCTTCTTCATTTTATACATGAGAAGGTGCTATAGGTGGCCACAATATTCTACATGTATGGTGTCATATTGAACATGATAAGATTCAAATGTTGAAGTAACCCCGAAATAAAAGATGTTAGTTGAAGATGTCATTGTCAGGCCAAAGGTGTATGCATCGCTATACATCAACATATAATTTTTATTCTACAAAGTAAAATACAAGCATGTAATATGGAATCCAACTAACGCTGAAGGCTTAACTTTGAGTGTGGAATAAAAAAACTTGCACTGATTCCAGTGAATGCAAATTATAGTGGTCCACCTCAATTCCCAATCCACATCAAATCATGCACCTCGGAATATAGTGTGGGATGAATCAAAATTGTAGACGCAAAATTACTGTGGAGTGATGGAGAAGTGGCGGTGAATAGTGGTGAGATGGCAATAGGAGGCTAGGAGTGGGAGATATTTGGAAATGAGCGGTGGTGAGGTGGTAGTGAGCGGCTTGACACATGTTGAAATGTGTCCACATTATCTGTGTTCAAATACTAGAATTGATGTGGTCACATATTTTCACCCACATTACAAATGCATTCACACTGTATGCAATGAAATGTGTGGTTCCATACTACTTATCCTTTATCCGGTGGACATCGACTTAGTAGTGGAACAAACAAACACACTATACACGTCAGCCTCCATCAAAGTCTAGAGCTCGTTTTAAAATTGATTTCGTGCATGCGTGCACGCGGTCAAGCTTATATATCTTTTTCGAAAATTTTGGAAGCTCCACTTCAATACTTTAATTTTATATTTTACTTTAATACTATTTATAACATTGTACTAGTATCCAATAAATATAAGCTCAAATGATGGAATGAACATACGCTCTACTCACGGGACTTATTATTTTGAACGAAACTTTTCATCCAAGTAACCAGATATCCGGGCTTGTGAGATACCCGTAGCGACAACCTAGGTCGTGGGATATCCGGATGGGTCACAAGATACCCGGGGAGATACGACCTAAAACTGTCACTGGAACTAAATATCATTATCTACGTTAGTGGTAGATACCAGAAACGAAATGTACGTCTCTGGTAGACTAGACGTGGGACTTGAAAGTCTTCGCGATGTGGTTGTAAGAAGAAGGTTGTGGTTTTGTTGCAGGGCCAAGCTCGCATCGGCCATTGCCATAGCCATCGCCATCGCACACAACGACCTTCGCTTACTCTCACATACGAGCGCCTTCTCCTTCCACGACTCATCAACCATGGCGATCGGATCCGTAAGTACACTAAACTCTTGTTTTCAATGCAGTGCTTGCAAGGGTTTTACCGACTTGCTTCCACGCTTTAGACTTGGTGTTGGGGGTGATGAAGGAGCGTGTTTTCATGTCGGAGTTTGCTCAAGTTTATGTGCCGCGCTCTCCTTTTGAGCCGATCGCGTGAGAATACTGTGTTGTTACTGGGATTAGGGTTTCGTGGTAATGCCTTGATTAGCTTTCAGGTACTTGATTGCATTCCTTTTCTGGTGTTGAAATGCAGGGTGAGGTTGGGATCCCTATTTACAGCCCGGTTCCCGAGTCTCTGTACCCTCTGTTGGCGGTGCTCCTGCTTACAATCGGGCTCCTATTGACGGCGTCCTTTTTCATGTAAGAGATTGGTTTTCGTGTTTTGGTTATGACAGAATGCAAATTGGTTGCATCTAGACCTTTCATCGTGAGTTTGCACAGCCATGTCTGCTGCTCACACCTTTGTTGACTGCGGCACCTTTCTTCGTACTTTTCATCTATTTGCATGATGTTTATGGATAGACATCAAAATTATGTATGTATACAAGCACTGACTATATTTAACTTATGGAATTTCATGAGCAGTTATGAGGTGACTTCGACTAAGTTGAGTCGAAGTCTGGTCCAGGAGTTTGCAACCGGTGGTGCGGCTTCCGTCTTTCTGGTATCATACCTCACACTCACATTGCTGCTACGAGGCTTTGATGTTCTTTTTACACATTCCTTTTCAATGCTGTGATTGTGTTCTGTGATGATTTATGTTGAGTGGGAGTAGGGCCTTTATTGTCCTGCACTTTGATACTCTGTAATATGTCACCGAGACTGCTTCTGCCAAGTTTTTTTCTTATAGATTTTTCCGGCTTCATAGGATACTGGTATGGTTTTGGAGACATTCTTTGCTAACATATTCTCACGTGGATTCTCTTACAGGGCTTTGGGACGCTCTTCTTGCTGCTATGGACGGGAGTTTATGTTTGATGTGCTTGGGCATATACCTTCTGTGATGAAGTTTCTAGGGTTTTAGACTCAGTGAGTACAAACATGAAGAGATTTGGTCTTCATGAGATCTCAGCTGCTAGAAAATTTTCAAGTAACAAGGTCGGGATTTTCTTTGTGAAATATTGGTTGTAGCAAGACCATGTAGTATCTGAGGGAACGTGAGACTGCAGCTATTGTTTGCGCCCATACTCAATTCTATCGGTTACTCTTTTGCCTCAACCTGTGTTCATTGCCATGTTATGCAGCATCTGTGTTGATTTCTTCTCCTAAACTCATCTTGGTGATTGGAAAGAAGGGTCCATCTGTTGCGTGTTGTGAATGCCTTTCAACTTGCTTTGCAGGAGACGTATAGATGTTCGTAGATGAGTGCCGATTGAAATAGTAGAACATTTCTGTCGTGCAATGTACAATGATTTCTGCTGTGTGTAAATTTGGGAGTGGTTTTCTCTCCCCACTGGAGCCTGTAGATGCTGTTTTTGGCTCCCAGCTGGTCTGGTTTCTTCCGCCAGAGAGCAATTCTGCTCTGCATTGATATTAATGTTGCTTTACTTGGAAGTGTCTTCAGAAGTGACTCGAGTCTCTACAAGACTCTAGATTGTACTGCCGTGTCAAAGATGTAAGTTTCCAACCCTAGTGTTTTTTTTTTTTAGTTTATTCTCTACAGTTGTCCATGCTGTTCCTAAAATGTTCTAGAATTAAAGAAGACTAGATTGCTCCTTTTTTCTATCTTGTTTAGTAACCCTTCTCGTGACTCTGCCTTACATTAACGGCAGAAAACCTGAAAACGACGTGGATCGGTTGCGGTAAGCACCTCACTAGACATTACTGTCAGCAAGCAGTGCTTTTTTCAGTTATTCCATGATTGAGATAGTCTTTCGCTTCACCAATCATATTGCTCTGCCTCCATTGAATTTGGCCCGCTGCTTTTGGCCTGCTCAGCACTTTCAGCCGCTTCCTGTAAATCCTTGCCCTGTCATTGATATTGGAGCCATGGAGGTGTTGGAATTCTTAGGTGAGCACCTGCACTCACTGTTGTGACCATACTAACGTGTGCTGTTCTCAACTGATGAAGGTCGCATATCAGAGGCTGAATCCTCTGGTCAGACTTTCAATCCACGACGAAGACTGGAAGATGATGCTGTGCATTCGAGCCTCATCTTCCATAAGCCGCCTCCGTTTCATCCGAAGCTCTTCTTTTCTTCGCTGCACCTCGCGGCTCACCTCCTGCAAGCTCACCTCGATGTACTGTAAGGACTTCTCCTCTTCCTCTAAACTGATCTCCGTCAGGTTTCCGCCGGAGTTGAATTTCGGATCCACTGAGTCGTTAGTGCAGGCTCCCATGGGGTAACCCTGCAGCATGGATTCCACTTTCTGCTTGATCCCCGCCGGTGACGCTGACCTCAGTTGCTGGAGCCGTTCCAGAAGGGCAGTGTGGGAGGAAGTGGGACCTTCGCACGCGGTCGCTTGCTGCAGGTGCCGCTTGAATGCTGGAGGAGGGCTGCCGGACATGCCCAGCTGGAAATCCGTCATGGGGAGCTTGCACGCTCCCACGGTGGCGTAGGGGCGGAAGGGCCGGTTGACGGGCGGCGACAGGATGTTGCCCATGGGTCTGCTCGCGTCCAGAGGCGAGGGCTGTGTTCTGGAGCTTGGGTCCTTGTTCTCTATGCAGCTCTCAGACGTCAAAGCGCCGGAGGTGGGGCTGCCTGACTCCGGGGAGAGACGCAACGACAACGTGCTTCTGTCGAAAGCCTGCATCTTGCCTAGATTGGATTGCTGCAGGGAGCAGAGCTGCGTGCAGGAAAGCGACCCCAGGGCCCCATGGTGGTCGTTCTCGCCTGCAAATCTGTCCATGTTTGTCATGTGGTTTCTCAGGTTGCTGGTGATGCTCTGCCCAGGTGAATTCTCGTACAGTATCAGAGCAGGCGGGCCCTGCCTCTCCGTCCCTTGCTGCCCCTTGGGAGACAGGTAGTGCATGCTCGTGACGGAGCTCGAGCGGGAGGAGTTTTGGACCTGCTGGATTCGTCCTGGCGTTGTGGCCGCCTCGTTGTCACTGCTGGAGGCCGGGGAGGTTGATTTCGGCGGACTGTGGTCGATGTTCCCGGTGCTGCGAGGCATGGAGCAGGGGGACACAACCGCGGAAGTTCCTTCACTGTGGTTGCCATGCAAGGAAGGGCCCATGGAGATGGATGTCACCTGCGTCCTCTTCCGAGAGATGCTTCGGATGGGCTTCGAGTAGCAAGGCTGGCACACCGGGGTGGAGTCCGGGGGTACTTGTGGGGTGAAGCAGATGCAAAACAGCCGGTTGTCGCACTTGGACGACAGGAGCGAGATGGCTAGCTTGAACGACGCCCGCCCGGACACCATTCGAGTGGGCCTGTCCTGAGCCGGAAACTCCACCCCGTTAAACGTCGTGAACAGCGGCGGCTCCGCCAGAAAGGGCTTCTCGTCTCGAACCACAGGGCTGTGGTCATGGGCGTACGCCACCGATGCGACGATGGCCATGTCGCGCGACATCAAGCTTCCCTGCTCATCCAGAAGGTGAACATTCAGCACAAACTTGCGCCGGCAAGAGGCCTTCCCTCCCAGCACCGTCAGAACCTCGGAGCTCTTCCCAATACCCATCGCCTCCGAAGCCACCGACGACACCAGCCTGCACATCTCGTTGGATGCTATCTTGGGACCTTGGCCACTTCCGGAACCGCAGACTGCCACCATGTCCTCAGTTTTGTCCACGTACTTTGTTTTGCACGTTCAGAAGACGCCTCTCAGGCCACGCAACTTCTCAGCTCCTCTAGCTGAAAGCCCGGAACTCTGGAGCTCCTCGGGAACATCGCCTCATATTATGGTATTTGTGATGCTCCATCAAATGCTGTTCAAAGGTAGTCATGCAGAGAGACTAGTCGTGTAGGCTCCCAATTATAGGCACTTTCAGAAATTTCGCTTTTCTGTTGCGACATCTTCACTAAGTTCTCGCATCGAAGAAGGTCGTCAATATGCAGTACGTATATTTATTTTCTTCTGGAGCTGTTTGCATTGATGACATTGTCAACGCCTTGCTCGCAGACGCAAAAGCGAAAATTGACGGGGCTCGTTCAAATATGACACGAGCTGGACTCGGCATCATGTATTCGACGGCTCTGTGTTAAACGGAAACGACCTGGGTCAGGATACAGCAAGACCAGCACTTGCGTCTCTTAAGGTATAGGACTTTCCCGGACTTTAAGGTATATGCGACAGTGGTCTGTTTTTCTATGCTCAAAATATCACAACTGCAAAAGTTTTCTGTTTTCAGCTCTGGGTTTATCTGTTCTACCAACTCATGAGAGCCCCGATTTGGAGCATGGCGAGAAATATTTATACCTGCGTCTCATGAAGCTGTCGGAGGATAAGTCATTGATTCGCTCCAAATTCTCAGGAAGGTGGATAATTCTTCGAACGAGTGGGTTGGGACGCAGAAACTGGTCAGGCTCCTAAGCTGATGCCTTCCGTTATCTTACAACTGCTCCGTTGGGGAGCGTTTTGGAGAGGGTGCTTCTGTCTCTGGCTGCCCACTTCTCCACCATGACAATCTGGAGGTTTGGCCGGATTTTCCCAGACCGCAGGTGAAGAAGAGAGAGGGACCCGGGGGAATGTTTCTACAGCTCTCATGAGACGGAAGGGCTGTCACACTGGATGAGGCTTCGGAGTTTGGGAGTGCGACTGTTCTCTTCCTTGCCCTTCTGAACGGACAACTCAACCTCCGAAGATAAAGGAACTGCAGAAGTGCAACTGTAAGGCTGCTACATGCAACTCCGAATGATTCCTGTACTCGCCTGTCCCAGCGATGGTTGCCCTCGGACAGTGTGATGGTGTATTTGGACCGGCTGCTTTGTTGGACTGCCCTCCCACCGTGGCGAGCCAGGTGAAGTGGAAGCTCTGGATTGGGCCGTCTCCGGTGTGACAACCCTTGGTTCTACTGGTTTACCCAAGTGCTGTGGATTGACAGAATGTTCTTGCCCCGAACACTTCAAACTACCATGTGTGTGGCCATTCACTGGGAGAAGCAGCACTGGATGGATAGAGAGAGGTTGACTTGATCATTCATTTGCGTGGTTTTGGTGCCTGGTGGGTCTCTTATTCATTTTTTGGTGTCTCCACCCGAATGGATGGATGGATGGAGTAGCTCTCGGTTAGGTCATAATCGACAAAGGCAAACGGCAGCACTGGACATCGTATCACATGTACGGTGGCGACTCCGTCTCCTACTTGGTGATCTCCATGGAGCTGTGCAGTGGCCGTGACGATGGATCTCTTCACTAACCGCGGAGCCATAGTGGTGGTGCAACAGTTAGATTACAAGAAAGTGGATTCCGGGACAGTTATAGTGCTGGCCTCACCATTCCTGCAGTTGCAACCGTGCTTGCTAACTGTGCGCCTTTTACCCCTCCTGCCCTCGAAACCGAGACAGTTTCCTTTAACTGTAAGCCATTCAACCTCGTTCACACGTTAGGGTTTTTCCCAAGGCCGAGGTTTGTCGAAGAGAACGAAGATGGCATTCCGTTTCCTTTCACTCGTGAGGTGCTCTTCGCTGCAAATCTCTTACGTGTTTGAGCTCATGCATTTCAGCTAGCGTAGAGAACATGAGATGCTATGGTTGAGTTCATTGGCGTTTACGCATCCACAGACCACCCCTCACTCAAAGCCCGGGATGTCACCCAGTTCCAGGAAGAGGTAGACCCAAATTTTCCAACTGGTTTTTAGCTTAAACCTCCTATGTTGTGCATCAGGTTTCCGCACCTGGGGGATTCTGTTACAGCAACCTTAAGTGGAGCAATTGGCAAGGGAACCCGAGCGATGGGCACACACCTGGGTAGCAAATGAAACACGGCCATCGTTGCGCTGATCGCCATCCATCCAGCAGCCACTGCCCCAAACCGCCAGTGCTAATGAAAACTGACACAGGATAACTACTTTGGAAGTCTGTCGCATTGAGTGCCGTGGCAGGTGCTTGGAGTGGCAGTTGGGAGACTCTGGCGAACTCGCATTGGCCAACTCAACTGCAGCCTAACCGCACCATCGAGCTTCGCGGACCTGTTCAGTGTTGAGCTCAGACTCAGACACGACGACCACGCACTCTTGCAGCGCTTGTGAGTTGCTGACTTTCTCATCCATCGTTTTACGTTGGCTAGTAATTACACAATGCTGTCCTTCAGTTTACAAGTTTGAAGTCAACGTAATGTGCAAGCTGGGTGAGACAGGTTGTTTCCATAATCAGGCCTCCTTGCACATTACCAGGCATAAAAGAGTTTTCCTGAAAGTCGTGTTTTCCTAGGGTGGAACTTGACCTGTGTCAGGCAGATACTGTGTCTTTTTCTAAACACAAACTCAGTTTGAGATCTATAAGTTGAATTTTTCGCAGGGTGAGAAAATCTCACCCTGCGTATTTCCTAATAAAAACTGACACAGGATAACTACTTTGGAAGTCTGTTGCATTGAGTGCCGTGGCAGGTGCTTCGAGTGGCAGTTAAGAGGCTCTGGTGAACTCGCATTGGCCAACTCAACTGCAGCCTAACCGCTCCATCGAGCTCAGACTCAGACACGACGACCACGCACTCTTTGCAGCACTTGTGAGTTGCTGGCTTTCTCATCCATCGTTTTACGTTGGCTAGTCACAGTAGTAATCACAGAATGCTGTTCTTCATCATCGGAAATAAGTATTTTGCTCAGTTTTAAAAAGAAGAAGGGTATAATTAGAAAGAGAAGGTAACTCTCAGTTAGTAAAACATTTATTCTAATCACTCTGAAGGGAGTCTGAATATGGACTTGTAAGTTGTTCACTGTTGGTTTTAGGCTGCAATTCGCGAGCTTTATATCGTAAGCACTGAAGGAATTTTGCTATGGCGACCTTGAATTTGGTGGCTTGTTGGCACTTTGATAGGATCCCAAATTCAAGGCTCAAAGTTGAATAATTTCCAATTTCTTATTTACTTGCTAAGTACGGTATTCCACAAAACTACCAGACGCTCTCTTAACAATCAAAGTTCAAGAACTTTCACCTTGACTAACCAATTCCATCTTTCAAGAGCACATACAACTCACATTTGTGACATGAACACCTTATGTTGTATATCATTCCTACACTAGGGTTGGTACCCGTCGGAACCAACCCTAGTGTGTTAAATTTACGTTTGTATGTTTTGTATTTTAAAACCTATAAGCTCAAATCGAATCTAAATCGAATCAAGTACATTCCCCGTTGTCATCAACTCACCGGGGCAATCCCAAGTTAAATAAACATATGTAAATGCAAAAATAAAACTTACCCATTATATATGCATTATTTATTATATATACCTACTATTCACTTTAAACACCCATTATTTATTTTAGATACGTGTTATTGTCTTTAGATAAGTATCATTTATTTTATGTACCCGAGGTAGTATATTGTGTAGTTTCAATATGTTGGAAATTATGGTTTTATTTTTCTATTTTTGATATATAATACAATTTTAAAACTCAATAAGCCAAATTTGAATAAAAAGGCACTATTAAGGATTCCTCCAAAGGGCACTGTAAAGGATTCTTCCAATCGGCACATATGGAGGATTCTTTCAAAGTTCACATTCAATTCAAAAGGCACATTTGATTCAAATGGCAATTCCAAAGATCACGTGACCAGGAGCGGCGGACGGATAGGTTGTCGCCTATTATATAGGTAGAAATTTGATGTAGTGAATGAAAAATGAGTTGCCGAATTTGGTCTTCTAAATATAAATAGAAGTATAGAAATAATGACTTGGATTCGTACATTTCTTGGAAACAAAGATAAGCACTAAGCTAATTCAACATGCATGTTGGATACCCCATTTCTTTTGCTAGTGTTGGTCCAGCAATCCCAACAAAGTCCCTTGTCTCTCCGTGTTTCCTATCGAGGGTGGCATCGCTACCTTTGCCCTTGGATTGACCCACAATCCAACCCTACTCCGTTCCTGCCCAATAGTATTCTCTATGTGCTTTGTTGTGAGAAAGGTTCCAAACATGTAGTACAAATAGATTTGTTAAAGTAGCAATCTCTCATGCAACACAATCAAAGTTTTCACAAGGATGCTCAAGTGGAGGAAAACTAAATCCCTAAGAGATCCAAGTCCTACAACATACATTTCATATTCACTAGCCCCTCTGCGTGAGATTTGTAAGCTCTTCAATTGCCTTACTCCTCTCAAGTCCAACACTTGTGCACTAAATCCAAATTTCAAACACATTGATCAGCTCCAAACACTTCAACAAGATAGAACATAACATAACTATTCAAACTACCCCATCTTGCCTAACTTTTACACAATTCCTACTTTGGGTTCAACAACCACTCCTATTCCAACAAGTATCTACTTCCAATTTCATCACAACGCCTCCAATTGTTTCATACCTCACCATTGGAAAACCTTACAATAACTTTTGGATTTGTATTCGTAAGAGCATCTCCATCCCTGGCGGGGAATTTTCCACGCCAGGGCGATAACGATGCGTGGAGAGCGGGGACGGGAGTGACATTGTTCAGGAGGGTGTGTACTCGAAGAGGGGAAAGGGTGGGCCGGGGAAACGGCAGCTTCACTTTATAGAAAGTAAGACGAACCAGAGTTTGGAGAAGTCATGTCAAGTGACGCAGCCAATCAAAAGAAGACATGCGGCATACACTGATTGGACGAGGAAAGCACCATATATTGACGTCGGGACGGTATCCCAAGCAAATTCCCTGCGCATGTGTTCAAGGAACGGCAACCCGGCTACCTGTTTCCCTGCTTTCCAGTGACTGTTGCAAGTTCAACTCACTGCATCACTCCACATTTGGAATTTTCCCCGGGGCCCAGTGCCCCGGTGGAGATGCTCTAAGCCTCCTCAACACTTGTTGCAACATTTGTGGCATGCCTCCTACTCCAAACTCAACGTGACATACTTTGCCTTCAAACTCCTCAAAGTACCCCTTATTCCCAATATTCGAATAATTCCTTAACAGAGTGGTTTCATTCGTGACAAACGAGAGCTACTATCACTACATTCCCAGGCACTAAAACATCAAAAGATTTAGCTTAATTCAGTTCACAGTTTAAATAAGCGAGTATGTATTGAACAATGTTCTGGAGCTTGAATGAGAATCGAAGACTGTAGCAACGCAGTTGACTCTTTCAATAGGCAGCTCATTTTTCACAGGTTGTCGAGAATTCGCAGCGAGGTAGCAAACTGACTTGCGCCATAAGGTAAGCCCCCCTAAAACCGACAAGTTAAGGAATGTGCATATGTGGAGAGGAGGTAATTATTTCAGTGATAGCCAAAAGAATTACAATTCCAACCCAAGTGATTTCATATTTTTTCGATGAAAACTGAATTAGTTATGAATTTTCAAATTGTGCAGCCATGTTTAGTGAGTGGCCAACAGTAGGTACCCCCCATAACCAACGACCAGAAGTAAGGGTCTTGACTAAGGTTGGATGACCTATCACCACCACCAACCCCAGAACCAACAATCTTATGTGGGCCAAAACCACCAGCCGCCCACCCCATTTTCAAAATTTTAGGAAGTCAGTTATGATTGGGTGTCAGTTTATAATTGGTTCAAAGCTCTCGGTTTTTAGTCTCTTGCACAAGTGGTCATTAGCACAACTTACTATGGAAGTACAGAGTTTTGTATGTCGAGAATGGGTCACAGCTTACTATCCACTTTGAAAATTTGTAGCAATTTCAATATGAAGAAATAAATGGTCACGACAATAGCAATATTCTTGAAATCCTATTTTGAATTCCCAAAAAAATTCTTACCACTTATACAAACGCTATAAATAGGTCAACAAGCTTCAGTTGGTGGTTATAGGTCATCCAACCTTAATAGCAAACTTCTATTTGAAGGTGAGTTGGTGGTAATGGGATGGAAGAGGGTTGGAAATACCCCAATTTTATAGGCGTTGGATGTGGGTTTTTGTTGGTTATGGGGGGTTTACCTTAATGTCTCTGAGGGGTAGAGCACTCTTACCGGTGTTGCATTGGCAGGTGGCCCATTTTCTTTTATACATTGCCTAGATTAATACAAGTATTTAATTAATCTTTTGTATCTGAATATTCCTTTTACCTCTAATTGTTACTGTTTTTCTTTCAGCTTCATATCCAAAATTTTCAGCTTCAGATCCAAAATTTTCAACTTCAGATCCAAAATTTTCAGCTTCAAACCCTTGAATTAGTGCCTAGAGTGATGTAGCCAATAATTGTGGATTTGAGATGATTTATTTTTCCTTTGAGTTGTTGCTCATGGAAATGAAATGTACATTGGAGTTTTTCACTGTACAAAGTTGAACTTAGATGCATTGTAAAAATTGAGGAAATTTTGTTCAATATCCAACAATTGACAAAGTAGAATTTAGTTTATAGATTGATGTATATTGTTGGTGGGATTTGGAGATTTTGGAGAATATGCTTACTACTTTGGCAATTGATAGCGTGGGAATTATACGCCTAGTCTCATATGGCCGCACCCGAAATAGAAGACCGTTCTCTCAACGGAACCTTGTTATTCAGTGTCCAACTCGATCACATTCCATAGCAGAAAGAGCTAGGGATTGCGTTCCATGGTGTAGCTTGTGCAAGACTGGACCATCTATCGACACATCGCTAACAACTTGGGCACTATCCGATTCCTCATCCGTTGCCAAACTAGGCAACATCAATGCGGAGCCTCACATCAACGTAAGGTAAGCCGCTACAAACCACCCCAAGATTGACTCCCTATCAGAGTCTCCATGCCACCTAGGACCAGTCAAATTCACCTCTTCAGGACTTGGAAATTCATATTGTTCGAAGGTAGATAAAAAATGAATTGTAGGCATTCAAAGTTCCTTTCATGAAAGGAAACTTTAGAATATAACCACAATATAAAATATGATCAAATCTAATGCTTACATTTTTGTCATTTCATGTCTATGTTTTACATACATTATTATGAAATCCATGAAGTGCATTTCATTGATTACATCCTAAAGACCTAGATATGATATATCTAAATTTTTATTAAGTTTCTATTCATACTTAATTTGTAGAGGAGGGATTTGAACTTATACATATTTCTTTGGTATACAACAACCAAAAATCAAGTTCAACAAGGAGTCTAGGGGCATCGATGTCCGTTTTGAAAGTGGTCACAATTATCTAGCAATTCATTGTGCTGCACTTTCTGGCCAAGTTGAAGCAATCCAAAGTATTCTCAAATTTCCTATATATGACCCTAACATTTAGCAGAGGTAGAAATTTTTCTTTAGTAGGGACTGCTTTACATCTTCTTTTGAAGAGAAAGTACTTCAGTGAATGTCTGAAGATGTTTTGGACACTAGCTACCAAATTCCGAGTTGTATGCACATTCGAAGGATGAGTTCTCCAAGCTTTGCTTCTACTCAAAACATGAGCCATAGATGTTTTCAGCAAATGGAATCAGTTGCATCAACCTCCTACTTCAAGCCGACTTTGACATATGGACTCCCCATTGTGAGACAGAAGAGCGTCCTAGTCCTAGGCCGATGGCCAATGACAAGGCTAGAGAATGGTGGTACAACAAGGTGGTAACCGAAGTTGTAACCCAAAGACAAGCATCAACAATGCTTCCAACGCAATCGCAGCCATTGCCACTTTGGTGGCCACGGCCTCCTTCATTGGTCCCTTGCAACCACCTCTTGGCTTAGCGGATGATGGTTATCTGCGTAGTAGTGCAAGTGCGGTGCAAGTGTACTTTGTGTGCACCGGCTTGTCATTCTACTTCTCCATTGCGTGTACCTTGATGGCGCTTTCGCCCGCAATTCCAACGCCGAAGGAGTCTCAATACGACAAGCTCTTTAGAAGGCCAAAGATGCTTGAAGACTGCAGCTCTGTTTCTGCTAGTATCCATCATTTGTGTGCTGACAAGTTTTACATCTGCGAGCATTGCCGTGGTATCCTTAGAGTGGCATGACAAGCAGCTTGTTGGTGCTTATGTGGGGGCTGGAGGTGTAGTTTGTGTAATAGTGCTGGTGGTATACATGATCCGTATGGTTCGGATGGTGTTTCAGAGGAACTTTTCGCTTTTGAAGGTGGTTTGCAAAGAATATGATCTTTTGAAGGTTTAAAAGCGGGATTTGGAGCTGAGAGAGCTTAGATCATGCTACTCCTAGCATGATACACTTGGACCCGTTTTAATGAGTCAGGTTAATAGATTTTCCAACGAAGTTTGGCTTCCAATTCCTTAGTAAATATCAGTAGAACATTCTATTACTAGTAAAACTTTCCAATAGATTTTCTCTGGTTCAAGTAAATTATCGATGTGGATGGATGTAGTAGTGATAGTCAACAAATGCGTAAAGTGCTCGAAGCAAGAACTAGGAAGTTTGTATGTTTGCATTTTTTGATGTAGTTTCGAGGCTTTCAATGGGATCCTTGCTTTGAGGTATTAGACTCAAGAGCCTCCTTGCCTATGTTATAGTAAGTTAGTCAAAGAATGACCACTCAGTGTAGATTCACTTGTTAATTGATTGCCTAGAGAAAATGATGAAGAGCTGCTCTTCAATTAGTCTTGAGGGTGCAATAGTCTGGTGCTGCAGAAAGATTGAAAGCATATCAGAGTCAATACACACTTCCAATGTACCCATTCATCAAATTACCTGTTTCAAAGAGTAGAATACGTGGCCGCACATATGGTCCCCCACAGACCTTTAAGGGTTAGCTTTGGCAGTAAGTTGGTTTTGCTGGATCAATTGATTGGATACGTTTGTTGGTTGTCCGGTGCGCCGCTTCGCAGCTTCTATGATTTAGTGAGAAATCATGCCCATCACACGCATGGTTACATTGTGAATTCCCGTCTAGAATCCTTTTCATGAATAAGAAACACTACTACTTCTGCGAGTTGAATCGGTCTGCAGGTGCATGTGTGCAAGGAGTTACTGATTTCTCTCCATCGTCACATTGAATTTACATGAACCAAGACTCACGCCAGCAGATTCTCAGCAAAAACGCTGTTCTCCGATGAAGTGGAACGAATGTACATGCTTCAAAACGTGCATACAAGAAGAATGTATTGAGTGCAACTTTCAGTGAATTCAACACTCATTCTTGATTGGTAAAAACCAAGATCACGGAACATGAGCTTGTCCTTTCACCAAGTCTAGTCTGAGCTGATGAGTCCAGGTAAGAGTCTAACAAGTTATCTGTAGCGTTTCAATAAAACCTATGATTACAGCTGGAGCAGAAAAACGCTTAGGAAACAACTTCATGTGAACAAGTCAAAAAAAAAAACAAAAAACAAGTATCTGGAACGTGCCAGATATCGAAACGAGCACGGTATCGAGAAGAGAACGGTAGCAAGAGACAAGAATAGAGTATCAACTATTTCCTTAGTTGATTTGCTCAATTACACTTACTTCCATTTCCTTGGAAAAGAGAACTGAATCACAGACAAGTCCAAGATTGCACCATATATATATATATATATATATATATATATATATATATATATATATATATATATATATATATTAGAATGATGCACAATTCTACATGTTCGATATTCTCATCATCATCATTCCAAGCTGGAGGTCTGTACAAACAAACTAGAATTACATCTGCTCTAAGGTGATTATCAGCAGAACCTAAACTACTATAGCATGACGGTCCTATCTCTTTCCGGATTCTTCATGAAGTAGCCTAATATCTACTAGATCAATGCACTATGACTTTGCTGCAGTCTGTAAGGTGCCACTTGAATTTCATGCAGTTCGGCATCATGACCTGCAAATGCCAAACTATGCTACTCTTGCACTGATTCACTTCCTTGTGCGCCAACTCGCACTTCAATTGGTGGCCTTGCAGCCCTCGTTTGCTAGCGAAATTCCGATGACAGGAACCGCACTTGAAACTTGCCTTGCTCTCCAAGGAAACCAGTGTGTTTCCACCTGCAATTGTCTTCCGGCCTCCCTTGGAAGCTTGAAACTTGAAAGTCGCCTTGTGGAATATCCTGTAAGGAAACCACTGTCTGCAAGGAAAGCACGGTGCAGACCGTGGTTTCCTCGGAATTCTGGCACACGGACGATGATGGCATACAACGGCGAGATCAGATTCCAACTTGGAGGCCATGATGGAAGAGCGCTGTTGTAAACAAAATGGTATGACACGCAAACTGAGATTCACCGACTATGAACAGTAATGAGAGGTCTGAGTGCTTGTGTCCGGACTTTGAGAATGGAACACTGGAACAGCAATATTCTGATGAACCCTGTTCTCATACACAAGGATGAATGAAACAAAGTGACTACAAAAACATGCTCTTGACGAAGAGGCCTAGATCCAGCCCAAGAAGAGGAAAAGATTTGGATCAGTTGTCAATGTACAATGGATACATGTAGCGTCAGTCGGTGAGCGTCAGGCGTTGAGCATGCGCACCAAGCATCGAAGTCGTGAAGCTTCGATTGGTGGTGGGTCAACCTTTGACCGTGTTCTGCTGGCCGTTGGCCTGTGACCGTGTTTGCGTGGTATTCGACCTGCGACCGCGTTTACGTGGTCCTTGACCTTTGAACTTGTTTTCGTGGTCCTCGACCTGCGACCGTGTTGAGGTCGCTTATGCTGCACCTCCATCTTCAGCAATGTATGATCAATGCCAAAAGGATACGGTTTCTGTAGCGGCGGATGTCAACAAGGCCATCGTTCACCTCCCCTAATCGCCACGATCGGATAAGGCAGTCCTCATGTGTATTCCCGCGCTTCTCTCTGCATTCAGGCGACGCTGTGTGGCAGCGGAACTGTAGACGTTTCAGCTCTTTTGCACAGCAGGTCGCGCCGAGCATCGCAGAGTGCGCGCATTCACATGTGCATTTTCCGTTCTGAGCACACCATTGCAGTTAATTGACTTGACAGCGATTCCCGATCGAAAAAGTGCCTCCACCGACCCAGTTTGGGCTCTCCCGGCGGTGAAGGGTTAAAGTTTTGAGGCTTTTTGAACGGGTGGATTGAAGCGGGGTTTCCGTGAGTACCCTCAAGGTTCAGATTCAAGGTCGGGTGTAGGGTGTGTATCGAGGATGCTCTAAGTCAATGATCTTTGTCTGAAGGACCTAAGAAAGCATGCACTACATTCACAGTAAATCGTTTCGTTTTTCACCATTCTAAAGTAAGTTATAGAACAGCAATTTCATGCTAAACAAGTTACCAGTATTCTTATCCTTACTAAGAATGAAAATAGAAATAAAATCATTAATAATGATAAAAATGATAATAGCAACAATGCATTACCATAGTGTGTTTTGATATAGTGGTGTTCGTTTTGCGTATACAGTGCATCCCCCGGCCACGGTACCTTAGAAAACAGGTAACGTAAGATGGAAGTAAAGAGATGCGTTGGAATATAAAAGAGTAAAACCAGGGAAAATCATAATGAAGAAGAACAAAGCCCCGAATATCCAACCATGCAGACATAGCTATCAAAATCTCTGTGCCAATTGGCAATGTGCCATCACAGAGAGAGAAAACAGTGAACATACAGAGCCACAAGTGAATGTATGTATATTTTTTTATTTTATTTTTTGTTTTTTTGATAAAAATATTCACAATAAGTTTTATCTTTTTCACAATATGAGCCAAAGCACGTTCCTGTTAAGGCGACACTCGCTTTCAACTCCACGAGAATATGGGATCCATCTGAGGGACATCAAGGTAACGGATGGAACTGAAATTCTGCGGCTAAAGCCTAGTGTGAGGGCAAGGGAGGAGTTGTTACATACTTCCATGTGTGCTTCTCCAGCTCTTCAGTGTACCGGCCTCCTGCAATTTCATGCTCTGGCACAGCTGCCGCCACTTCGCGCAGCTCCTCCGGAGCCAGCTTCACAAACCCGGCTCCGATGTTTTCGTTCAAGTTGGGAATCTTGGTGGTGCCTACGAAGTAATCAATCATAAACACCATCAGATGTGAGAATGTTCCAGACATATGAGAGTCCACAAAAGTGAAGCTAACCTGGGATGGGCACGACGTCGTCACCCTGGTGAATAACCCAAGCAAGAGCAAGTTGTCCGGGGGTGCAGTTGTATTTCTTTGCAAGTGATGCGACTCGCTCGTAAAGGACTCTGTTCTTCTCTAAATTTGCTCCTTGGAACCTTGGATGTCGCAGCTGAATTTCCAAACCAACGATCGCAGGCTTTCAGTAATCTTGGCAATTATCTCACCAGTGCACATTGGTGGGCGACTTGGGTGGAAACTTACCGGCCTGCCGTCACCCTCTTCCAGTTTCTCTACAACTGCTTTCCCTGAAAAGAAACCTCGTCCAAGTGGACTGTAACCAACAATCCCAATTCCCAGCTCTCTGCAACAACCAAACCATTCACGTTCACCGTCTCGAGAGCTCAAACCCTAAGCCCTGACCTGACGGAGAAGACAACTTCACGAAGGTACACCCTGAACCCTGACCTAGTAGAGGAGGTGATATTACCTTGACAGAAGGATGTTAAACCCCAAACCCTGACCTGATGGAGGAGACAATTCTACCTGCACAGAGGGACGATTTCCTCTTCAATGTCACGGGCCCAAAGAGACCACTCGATCTGCAAAGCAGTGATGGGATGAACCGCATGCGCACGTCTGATCGTGTCAGCACTCGCCTCCGACAGGCCAATGTACTTGATTTTTCCTTCTTCCACCAGCTTCTTCAACTCTCCAACCTGGAAACCAAGCAGCAACATGAGTCTCAAGCTGTAGATAATGTCTGTACAAGTTAGGAAGTAGATTATTTGCACGAGTACCGTGACTTCGATGGGCACTTCGGTGTCAACCCTGTGCTGGTAGTAGAGATCAATGTAGTCCACGCCAAGGCGCTCCAAGCTGCCTTCACAAGCGTTCCGCACATACTCGGGATCGCCCCTGACCACCATCTTCCCCACCGCCTGAGTGATGCCGAACTTGGTTGCGATCTGGATCTTTTCGCGAGGTAAACTCTTGATACACTGAACACACAAGTAATTCGATGTTGAATATTAATGGCCAAATGATATTATGCTTTTTCTAAGCCAGTTGAGACCCTTGTTGTGCGCTGTATGCCGATTTGAAGGCAAAGTCGAGTACCTTTCCAACGAGCTTCTCATTGACGTGCGGGCCATACACATCAGACGTGTCGAAAAACGTCACTCCGTTGTGGAAGGCGTGGTGGATGACATGAATGGCTTCCTTCTCCTCGAGAGCCTTGCCATACCACGATGACAGGCCCATACATCCCAGCCCCAAGGCAGAAACCTGAAAATTCCTCAAAACCACCCCAACCATCCATGTCACTGCGGGACTCCAAACCTTAAAACCCAACTCCAATTCGATTCTCTGGGTTCTATCCAAAGCGTCGCCATGAAAAACTCACCAATTCCACATAGATTCCAAACTCAATTCCACTCTACGCATATATCTAGAATGATTGCCATCTGAATATCTTGGAACCCGGAATTTCCTTCCCCATCCTCGACCTCTCATTCAAATTACGAGACTCAGAATTCATTCAAATGAATCCAGGGCTCGAACTCACTCCACAACCATCCTCCAAATACGAAATCCAGAGCCTAATTCTCCTAATTTCGATTAAGAAGGCGCACATTCTAGGAGAGATACATCTCAAAACATCTTGGACAGAGCAAATAAATCTGACGTATGACAGCACAAAGATGGGAATTGAACCCACCTCCAGACCTTGAGAGCCGAGCTTGCGGCGTGGCAGCAAATGCGCCATGATTCCGACCCGCCCCTCCAAGCAACTCACAGCGAGCCTCCTGAGAAGCAAGAAGACGGGGATACGGACGCAGTAATGTTGGATGTTGCAAAGCAAGAGTCAGTCCTCCTCCGATTATGAGAGAGAGAGACAGACAGAGAGAGGGAGTGAGGGAGTGAGAGTGCATGGAAAGTAGCTAGTTGTGAGTCTTCACGACGTAAGAGCAACGTCAGTCCGGCTCTTTATATGGACCTCAACCTCAAACTTGAGCCCATGCAAACGTCAAACCTTCCTTTTTACCTAGGCTCCAAAATATCGAGGGCTCTTCAAATCATGCCTCCCACGCTCCAAATTGGTGGACTATAGAGTGCCCTTTAAATGGCCCATGTGAGCATTTCGTGAGGTACTTTTGGCTCCAACTTCAATGCTTCTTCTCCCTCTTCGTGCCATCAATGTAGAGGTGTTACTACATGGCGCAAATGAGGTTTAGAGAGCGAGGTTCAGGCTAGAGATTGAGGTGCAATGGCCCTCCAGTGCCCATTTCTTTTTTAGACTCTCTAGTAGCCCCTTGCATTTTCAAGCATTATCATTGGCTCCAAATTTGTGCGACATGCAGAGGAAAAGGGCAGCTCAGATTCATGGTATAACTTGACCTCTCCTTCTTCATTGTGAAATTATGTATACTCATGGCATCACTGTAGCGGTAATATTTGAACCTGATTACCTTTCCGAATCCATTCCACCTCATCTAGCTCAAAGTAATGTTTGTTGGTGTGATTCGTGATCTCTTATGCTTTGCCCACCAAACAAGCCATTTGGAGACAGAAGTTTGATAGAGGTTGCGTGATCATGTTGCAGTACAATGCCACCGTGATGACTTGGTGGTTGACGTTGTGCCTAAGTCGTAGTCGCGAGTGCACAACCATATTGACTTTTACATTTGATTAAATTTAGAACTATCGAGTTTCACTGAAATGGAAACTATTAAACTTTGATTAAAATTGGAACTATTAAGTATGACTAAAATTGGAACTATTAAGTTTGACTAAGATTGGAACTATTAAGTTTGACTAAGATTAGAACCATTAAGTTTGACTAAGATTGGAACTATGAGGTTTACTTTGGCTATTACTTTTGAGTCATGTATAGATATGGAACTATGAGGTTTACTTTGACTTTTACTTTTGAGTCATGTATAGATATGGAACTATGAGGTTTACTTTGACTTTTACTTTTGAGTCATGTATAGATATGGAACTATGAGGTTTACTTTGACTTTTACTTTTGAGTCATGTATAGATATGGAACAAGTGTGACAATAGTGATTATATTGTTGAGTGTTTCTTGAGTTCAATATATTTCTTGCCTACTTGGGTTCAATATATTTTCAATATTTGGAGGGATATTGTGCTATTGCTTAAGTAAAAATGATGACTTCAAAAAAATTATGGTTGGGTTTGGTAGCTATATTTTTAATTTTCCTACAACCTGTAAGTGCTCAATTAGATTCGCCAGTTGTTGAAAGGGCAAGTTTCCCAAAAGGCTTTGTGTTTGGAGCAGCCACAGCCGCATATCAGGTTTGTATGTGTGAATTTCTTTTCTTTTTTGTTAAGAAATTGTGTAAACTGTTGTTGTTATTTAAATTGTTGTTTTCCTCTGTGCGTGTAGTATGAAGGGGCTGCATTTGAGGGTGGAAAAGGAGCAAGCATATGGGACACCTTCACACATAGACCGGGCGTCATAGCAGGAAATACAACCGGAGATGTTGCTGTGGACCAATATCATAGATATGCGGAAGATATGTGGTTGTTGAAAGACTTAAATATGGAGGCATATCGTTTTTCAATCTCATGGCCACGCATATTTCCAAGTGAGTAAATCCTTCTCACATCGTACTTGCAAAAGATGACAACATGATGTGATTATGAAGAAGAGTAAGAGAATTGTTACGTAACTAATCATGTTGTTTTACTTTTTATTGCAGATGGTACAGGTGAGGTTAATTGGGAAGGAGTCAAATATTATGATTCCCTTATCAACCACATGTTGGAACTTGGCATAGAGCCCTATGTAACTTTGTATCATTGGGATATGCCGCAAGCACTTGAAGATTCAATTGGTGGATGGTTGAGTCCGGATATAGTGTAAGTACACACGTTTCATCATTATTCTACTTCTTCCTTTTAATTTTTTTTTAATCTAGTCTTCAATAGATTGTTACGTTTATTCCAACGTTATTTTAATAAATTGTATTTTGTGATGGACTATAAAACAGGGATGCATTTACAAGATATGCGCGCTTTTGCTTTGAGAGGTGGGGATCAAAAGTGAGACACTGGATTACTTTTAATGAAATCCACAGTTTTGCCGGGGCTGGTTATTTTAGTGGAGAACATGCACCCGGAAGGTGCTCTCCACCACAATGCTTGGCTGGGAATTCTAGTACGGAGCCATACATTGTTAGTCACCATGCTTTGTTATCACATGCCTACACAGTTGACATATATAGGAAAGAATTTAAGGTATTCCTTCTAAACTTTTTCTTATTTTATTTTTCACATTTAAATCAATAACTTCATTGTATTTTATATCATTTAGAAATGAAACATACAAAGTATTTGTTTGATTATTAACAAACGGAAATCCGCAGGATTCACAAAAAGGTGTGATTGGAATCACTGCGGATTCAAGTTGGTATGAACCAATGGATTTAAACTCAACATCAGATCAACAAGCATCTCAAGAGCTTCTTGAAGGTCAACTTGGATGGTAAGTTACACTTTTCTTTTTCAATGGTTACCATTGTTCACTAATGTATAAGCTTGAGTCAAACATCTCAAACTTACTTAAAAAAACTCAATAAATCTTTATTAATGTTTGACTCATGTATGTGTTTTCAGGTACCTGGATCCAATATTTTTTGGAGACTATCCATCTTCAATGAGAAAAGGATTGGGTTCAAATTTACCTACTTTCACACCAGATGAGGCCGCTCTCATTAAAGGTTCCCAGGATTTCGTAGGAATCAACCACTACTCTTCAATGTATGCAACCCATAATGAAACAACTGGGGAGATAATTAAAACAGGTACTTTGAACATTTATCCTATCAACAGTATTTTCTGCAGTTAATATAGAGGTCTATTCTAAATCAACTTGGATTTGTTTCGATGCAGCATACAAGAATGGCCTCGCAATTGGCGGTGAGGTAAGCATTAAATTCAATCAAGTTTGTTTAACAATATATATATCCAAACAATCTCTACACTAATTTTTTTGAAATGAATGTGTGCAGACACCTTCTTCATGGTTATTTGTTGTTCCATCTGGAATGAGGAGGTTGTTGAATTGGACGCGTGAACGATACGACAGTCCTATTATGTACGTGACTGAGAATGGAAGGGACGAATCAAACAAAGATGATTCATGGCCGCTCGCGGATCAGTTAGAAGACCCAGAACGAATCCAATACTACCATGACTACTTGCAAAATGTATTGTTGGCAATGGGGTAAGAATTAACTGCATCACTTGTTTGTTTGAGCTTCATGTTTATATCTCAATGTTGTTGCACTCTAAATGATTTTCTATCCAACGCAGGGATGGTGCTGATATCAGGGGCTACTTCGCTTGGTCGCTCATGGACAACTTCGAATGGGCGGTAGGTACCACTGTCCGCTTCGGTATTTACTACGTGGACTACAACAATGATTTGGCAAGATATCCCAAGAGCTCCGCTCACTGGTTTCAACAAATACTTAAAAATACAACAACGAGTAGTTAGATGGTTGAGTAGTCCATCACGTGATGATAGAAATGAGGCCTAGATGAACATTTTATAAATCCACATTGATCCAAGATGGATTAGAGTTCTTCTGTTAATAAAAACGATAACTGTTCAGAGATGAACAAGTTCGTTGCAATTTGACTTTTCATGATTTGATTGTTAACATCTGATCACATCTCAGCACTGTAATCCAAGAGGAATGATGAGCATAAACCAACCCAGAAAGTAAAAACAAGTTTGGTGTTGTCCCGACCAGGTTCAAAAGAGTCAAATTTGAAGCTATCTAGTCTGATATTGTCGGCGCCGTTCAAAGCAAGGAACAGTGTGAATTCAATGTAATATGAGCAGAATGGGTGGAGACAAATGTGCTAATAGTTAACCTTTCCGAAGACACTAATAGCGCCATCTACACCTGAGCAATAGATCTGCCGAGTCTTGGCGTTCCACTTCATGTCGGTGCAAGGCCCGGCCGGGGGGAGAGGGGTGAGAGGGGACAACACCGAGTTCGCACCGCCAGGGCCAGAAAGCTCCAAGCAATACAAGCCTTTCCTGGTCGTCACGGCGAGCGCCTCCTGCTTCGGACTGGATGCCATCTGCAGCACAGGCTTCGAGTCGGGAATGACTTGGAACACAGGCGTGGAGCTATTCCTGATGTCCCACAGGAAGATTGCTGAGTCTACGCTGCATGAACTCACGGTGTTCGCGTCCAACATGTTCAGTCCGGTGACGGCTTTCAAGCTCGGATGGGAAAACTGCCTCACTGGGGCCGAGGGCTTCGTCTTCAGGTCCCAAAGGCGGACCGATCCATCACTCGCACCTGTGGAATGTAATACGTCAGTGACATGTAAATTCGTTGGAGGAGGGCACGTTACAAGAGAAGACAGGTTTGCTGACCTGTAAGTAGGGCAGGTGCGAAAGCGCTACGGTGAAGGCTTGAGATCGGTGTGTCGTGGGCTTTCCAGTGCGCTTTCGGAATGGCTGCAGCTGTGGGAACTGTTGTTGCTGCTGACAGATCATAGACCATGACATCTCCATTAAGAGCTGCGGCAACTGACGTTTTCAGCGGCCCACCCAGCGGTTGTAGAGACACTAAATGAAGTAATTTGAGTCCTGTGGGAGCCTGCTTTCTTAGAGCTGTTATACCGGTGTCGGGAATTCGAATTGATCCCTACAAAAAAGAAATTAAGTGCTAGTGTTAGAATTTTTGGACAGGGCTGCAATGATCTGGTGACAAGCCCTGGTTTCGTTAAAGGAACGCCTGGCAATGATACGACCTGCGCGATAGTGCATAACCAGACCATTTTACTAAATTTTAATACTGGATCCTTCTAAAGTTTATCTCCAATAATTAACATGGGAACTATGAAACAATACGCAACACCCGGACAGGAAAGATGAGAAACAAGAGATTGATAAAACTTAAGCGGGCTTTGTATTTCACAAAAGTCTGCCACAAATATGCATATTCCGTGTTCTTTGGATACGACATGGGTGCAAGGGAGAGACGTTCTAGGCTTACCTTATAGTTGAAAAAGGATTCTCCTGCGATGCTGTGAAGAGCAACTACAAAACCTGAATCTCGGGGGTGGACAGATAAAGATAACAGCATCTTTGCATTGTGGTCAATGTCCATGGTCTCTATAGTGTATTCAGTTGTTTGCGAGTGCATCACCTGCCAAATCCAGCCATAAGAGCAAATAAGATTCCAATGGATGGGCATGTCAACTAGGCCACTGCCAAAACTAATCATGTCAAACTAGGTGGCTGGTCGACCTTGAGTCCAAACTAAAGATGGAATCAAGGTTAGTGGAAGTTCATATCTGCACAATGACCTTTATGGTGAATAGGGGGAGTAAAAGATGAAGTGCAAAATCAATGCCGCAAAAATACCTGCAGCGCAGGCTCTGAAGGCCTGGAGTAGCCACAGCATTCCCAAAGATTCAAAAGTTTCTTTGAGGAGCTAATAAGCCAGCCAGTATGGACTTCTTCGCCCACTAGCCCATCCAATTCAGACGCGTACAACATGACATTTACGACCTCCCGATTGTGTTCTGTGACGGCTGTGGTCCAGCGTCCCTTCCATGAACTTGATGCCTCTGCCACCCGGCGCACTCCTGCAGTTCCTGTCAGGCTTGCTGCTTGTGCTTTAGGAGTCTGATACAAGAATACAACATGCACATGTTAAAACTACAGGTTGACAGAATCAAACGGTGATATCGCCTCACACCAAGCAGGAAATTCAGCTGCACCTCGTGGCAAAGAATGATCCTCTAGAATGCTATGGCAGTACATCCTGCAGTAGATACTTTCAGATACAGACTGAATGATTGGATCCTGCAGAAGACTACTCAAGAATATTCAAAGACACCTGTATCTTGTAACGCGCATCGTTGATGTGAGAACTGACATCTAACGAAGCGTAGAGGGTAGAAAACATGTAGTACCTCTGGCTGAGATTGGTTGCCAGATTGCTGTCTGCTAAACGGACCGGTTGGTCCTTGTTGGTGCGCCCCAGACGTCGGAGTCCGACCTCCTTGAGGAGTTCCAGGGGTACCAGGTCTTCCTTGAGAAAAACTAGGCCCAATCGGTCCCTGCTGGTGACCTCCCTGAGGTGTTCCAGGGGTACTAGGCCTTCCTTGAGAAAAACCAGAACCTCCGCCAACACCTGGCTGGTTCAGAAATGCACCGTTTCTCAACGAGTCATTCGGTCGGTCCAATCCGAGGCCAGAATCAAGTGCCCCAGATGGGTGGAAGGCACCTTGCATCGAAATAGTACCACCATTTGATCTAACAGTCTGAAAAACAAAGAAGACGTACAAGTTAATAGTATACACGCTGGAACAAACTAGGGTCATCCTAACGCTCCAACTTCGAGGTACTTTGCCCTGGATGTCATATTCACCAAAACATTGTAGTACTCGGAAGACACATGAATTGGAGACCATGCTAGGAGCAGAGAAAGAATACTGGCCAAAAAACACAAATGCCTCTGGTATGAGAGAATGGAAGAGAGCAGACCTGGCCACTAGACACACGAACTGGAGGCAACCCAGTGTGGCCAAGACTGAGAGATCCAACATCAAGACCCCGTGCTCCGAGATCCCCCGAGCCATGCTCCTCGGATAGGAATCCAAGCTGCCCGAACTGCGATTGCAGCCCAGGTAAAGGGCCCTGCATAGAGTTTGTATTAGTTAGGGGGCTCCTCGGGCGGCCGATCGGCCCAGGCCGAGAGCTCCCGCTGGGCGGGCCAATGGGAGGAATCGCCAGCATAGAGGAAGACGAAGAAAATGGAGAAGCCATAGAGCCGTTGTCATTGTACCGGGTGCTTTCCGTGGAGAATGTTCCTACCGGACCAAGCCCTAACCCTGAACCTAAGTCTAACCCCAGTCGCTGCTGCAGAGCCGCTACTGAGGGAGTGATTACCGTCACAGGCGATATCGAAGACTGTCTACTTGGAGCTGACATTCGCATAGTCAGAAAATCCGGAATTGCTGATGGCGGGTGCGCGGGGAACTTCGGCAGCGAGTTCGGGTTCGAGTTGAGATGGGAAACGACCTTCTGGAGCACATTGATGGTTTGTGTGAGTTCGTTCTTGTCGAGGCTCAGCACAGCCTTGTTCCTGCCCCGCTGCGCCTGCTCAGGTATGTGAGTGAACCCCATGGTGGCGAACTAGACAATCCCTCGTGCTATGCGCCCTTCTTAGTTACTAACAGGACCCTAGACGGACTCTACTATTCCACTATAAAAAAATCAACAATCTCAAGCAGTGAGCCAGTTCGGCAGTGGCTCGAGTCTCGTAGGCTGTTTATCTTTTGGACCCTCGACAACCTCCTCCATCGCTCAAATCCGATTTCACCTGGCGCTCTGCAATTTGCAATACTCTTGATTATAAGAAAAGCATCGCACGTAAAGAAGTGACATAAAACAAGATTCCGAGAGCATAAACCTCATTCCAAAAAAAGTTTCTTGGTCTAAACATTTCAATGGCAATCGCTGAATGAAACACATAATTACTACTAAATACCGCACACTAGTGCAGAAATTCTAGAGACCAGAGCTACACGAATTCGCCTGCATCCAAAATAGTTCTAAATACCTAGGGTTTCACTGAAACCGAGCTCAACCAAACTCATCATCCACGAACTACACGACCTAAAACTCGACTTCGAATTACCAATCGACGTCGCTCGCATCGTCAAACCTGATAAACCTAAGCAACCGGAAACCCAACTTGCCGCATTCATTCATTAACACAGAACATCCATTGTCCACTCCTCTCGTCGCTCATATGACCAAAAAAATTGATCCGTGCGTCAATCGCGACTCCTCCACATTAGAGCTGGCCAATCCAACACCGAAGCGCAAACACAAGAGAAGAGAAAACCGTACCGCGAAGAAGAAACTGAAACAAACGATCCAGCGGGCCAAATGGAACCATCCGAAGCTTGAAAGAAGCGCAGCGAGACGCTCTCCTCTGCAGAAAGACGATGCAGGATCGAGCAATAGTTGTGGACGTGATGGAATGCGGACGCACTACTGCGACGATGCTC
Organism: Bryoerythrophyllum caledonicum; assembly: GCA_963971425.1. Taxonomy (NCBI): domain Eukaryota; kingdom Viridiplantae; phylum Streptophyta; class Bryopsida; order Pottiales; family Pottiaceae; genus Bryoerythrophyllum; species Bryoerythrophyllum caledonicum. The sequence continues at coordinate 12,840,071 of OZ020515.1, forward strand.
ACAAAACGAGCACACTCTCTTTCTCTCGCTCGGTCTCTCTTGCACGCGTCCTCTTCCAGACACGCTCCGCCCTTCGATCGTCCCTGGGCTCATCCTACGGCCCACAAACGCTGGGAACAAGTCGTTTCCACGTCATATAATGGATTTCCACGTCGGATTTATGACACCGGTCGGCCTTTAGTCTTTTTCCACGTCAGCGTCACGGCTGCCACGTCGGATTTTCTCAGCCGTCGATGATGAGGTGCGTTATCTGACGGTTCTTGGAAGGGGTTGTTTCCACGTCATACTTAGCGGGGGTAAAAAAAATCCACGTCGGAGAGGAAAAATGGATGTCATCTCTTAGGGTTAGGGTTTGGCCTGGGACGAGTATGAGAGAGAGGAGGAGAAGCTCTGGTAGTTCTCTTAGGTTGCATTTGTGGAGCTCTCGCTCGCGTTCTCTCGCTCGCCACCATGTCCAAGCGCGGTATGTCTCCTCTTTTGCTTTCTCCTCCTCTTCCCGTTTTTTTTAATGGGCTGTGTAGCTTTTTCCCGGCGCAATACGGGGTTTTACTGGTTGTGATCTGATTAGGTTATGGTGGCCAAGCTTTTGGGTTTGGGGAGGTTTGATCATGAGGAGGTTCTTTAGAATATTCTATCGGTTGTTTCTACTTTAGTATTGTAGAGTAGGCTGAAGTTTGGGTTGGAGTGGTATATGTTTTTTTTCGGAGAGGTTCTGGTAGGATTGAGAGGATGGTGGATGTTGAGCTCGTTGGCTGTGAAGTGATGGTGGTTGCCGATGTGCAGGGAGGGGAGGTTCCTCCGGGAACAAGTTCCGGATGTCCCTGGGTCTGCCCGTGGGCGCCGTGGTCAATTGCGCTGACAACACAGGAGCCAAGAATCTATATGTGATCTCCGTGAAGGGTGTGAAGGGGCGCTTGAACAGGCTGCCCGCCGCTGCCGTCGGGGACATGGTGATGGCCACCGTGAAGAAGGGAAAGCCCGATCTGCGAAAGAAGGTCATGCCTGCTGTAATTGTTCGCCAGCGCAAGCCCTGGAGGCGCAAAGACGGTGTCTTCATGTACTTCGAAGGTATGCTACTTGCACCTTTATTCTTGAGTTGTGCTTAATTTGCTGCCTTCATATGTCTGCCCAGTTTTAGTATTTGAATCTAAAATACTCATCCGCTCCCCTTGTAAACCGTTTCCATGAGCCTTTGAAATGAAAGAGACTTTTGAACTCCACTTACAGTTCACAACTTTTCACTAATAGCGTGCCTATCTCGTGTCCTCATCTATGATGTTTATCGCATATGGTGCTGATAATTTTTGACCTGTTGTATGCAGATAACGCGGGAGTGATTGTGAATCCCAAGGGCGAAATGAAAGGTACAATCACATCTCTGATTTTTTATGTGATCTCTTTAGCATTTTTTGAATCACAATCAGTATGAGTTGTCGTTCATTCACTCTTCTTGACTCAGTCGTTTGTGTTTGCAAGAAGAGACTTGGTCTGACGATATCTTTTCGTGTTCAGGTTCTGCCATCACCGGACCCATTGGAAAGGAATGTGCTGATCTGTGGCCGAGAATCGCCAGCGCTGCCAACGCTATTGTTTGATCAAATCGTGTCTATTTAAGATAATCTTTTTGACCAGCTAAACGTTGAGTATACCTGTCGAGGACGTGTATATGGTTCATCTCTGTTTGTTTGGAAGTTTTCCCCTGAATGTGTACACTTTGTATGGAGAGAATCCAGGAGAGAATCCAGGTTTGCTATTTTCTTTTGAAGCCGCCGTTGTCTTCGTGCTGGCCCCAGCTATACAAACCTATAGAAGATTGGCTTTAGGTTGCCCTCCCTGTGTGCACCATCGGTGACATCACCTTCTTCTGGCTGGTCTGATTCTCTTATGTTTCGTGTAGAGCTCGTCCACGCTCTTGTATCTGGGTCTGGTCCGTGCACTCTCTCCGTGTAAAGTTCGATTCTTTCCGCGACCACTCTCAGCTATCAGGCAAGGCTCCAGGTCGAGCCACTCCAGAGCCTCTTCTTTTCCATTTTCATACGTGATCTGCAAGACTCTAAACAAGGAAACCCTGGTCACGAAACTCTTTAAAAGGTTAAGAGAGTGTCTTTGTCTAGTGTTTAGAGCTACCTGATAGAGACGCCTTCCTGCGTTGTATCGAGACACACGCCCTTTGCACGACTTTTTTCGGACGCTTCTGCCCACCATTGCATCTCCGGCTCCTAGATCCAGAACTGCCTCTCTCACAGATCCTTCGCTGCAGAAGTCATTCAATTCATGGGCCCAAATTGCAGTCATGAGACCTATCTTCAGTCGTTGCAGGGAAAGTAGAGATATTCACTCACCTTGGCCTTTCGAGCGGTGTGCGAACTCTGATGCTCGTGCAACCGAAGGCCAAACTCGGCAATCCAGACGACCTCTTTCGTTTGCGTTCCAACTGAAACAACAGCACCGATGCCATGGGCGAGGACGAGTAGCGCAGAGCCTGCAGCTTTCTCTCGTTTTGTAGCATGGCCGATCTGGAGTATGTCCCACGAAAATTCGCTTCCCTGTACGTCGCTGATTTCCGAGGCGGCAGTCTGCACATCGCAGCTGAAGGGAAGACCTGCAATATTTCGGAGTCCTTTAAAGAGCCCTTCACAGACGAGATATTCGAGGTCGAAACCGCTTTCTCCTTCCCCAACGCTTCAGCTGATTGCAGGTTCGACAGCTGCAAGGAATCAGTCGTAAGTCGGAGGACGTCGATCATCCTCAAAATGATTCACTCAGGCAAGCGATTTTATCGAAACTTACATAGTTATCTAATACAATTTTGAACTTGAACAATCTGTCCAGAAAGGCAACCACCAGTGCATCATCATCATCATCTATCTGACAAAAAATCAGCCCAAGTATCAAGGGGTGACCGAAAACGTCATGGTGATCTCAACAAGATGCAAATTTCGTTCGGGTTCTCTGACCTCGATGTCGTTAGGGCAGACGCGGTCGAAGATGGGCACGCTGCTGGAAGCGTTAGTTGTCGCCGAATTCGAGATGCTCGTGGAGTCGTCTTCCTCTGCACACATTTGAGAGATGAGCAAACGGATTCCAGCTCTGAAGCCGCAGCGGGAGATTTGTTTCCTTACCGTATTCCGACTCCTCCAGATACCCAGACTTGAGCATGCCCCACCCCTGCCCCATTTTTTAATTCACTCTGGAACTAATCCATCTCTCGAAGTGGGTTAGCCCTAATATTTTCATTTTCCATTCCAAAAGCGGAGTTCTCGATGATGTGTTGCGTCTTCTCTTGAACCTGGTAAATGTGAGTATCTTCTCGCTAAATTAGATAGTAGGGTTAGCTTTTCGCATCGAAGATAAGAAAGGCTCGACAATAAGATGCATGAAGCAATTCGAAGGAGAAATCATGGTGGACAGGGAGATTCTGAGCGCTTTGCTGTGGTTGCCTGTTAAGAACTTAACTTGATTTCAGGTCACTAATCGACGTCCGCGAAGGATTAGCACCTGTTTCACAGAACGCACATCAACAACAGGCTTCAAGTGCTGCGGACGAAGGATTTCGGATTGAGTTGCAATGGCGGGCTCCATGGTAGTGCAGTTGCAAGCGCTGCCATCCTGGCAGCGGGAGAGGGTGGAAATCGGTCGGCATGGGGGCGAATCCCCGTCGAGATTGGCGTCCGTGATGCAGCGCAGGAGGAGGTGGGTTTCGCTTCTTCGTAGCAGCTGGGTTTCGAAGCTCTCGGTTAGGTTAATTGTACTGTTTTTTTTCTCTGGTGAGGTTGCAGGGTGAGCGTATCAGCTGCGGACAGGAATGGAAGTGTGCAGACGGGAGAGAAGGTGGCAACAGCAGGCAGCGGTGGTGGTGGCAGCAGCTTCCTGACGTTCCTGTGCCCTTTGCTCAAGCTGCTCGGGGTGCGACCACCAGAGCTATGGATTGTTTGAGGTTCATAGGGTTTGATGTGTTTTCTCGATGTGTGAAGATTCGTGGGTTGACAAGGTATTGCTCATGACTGTAGGGTGGGGATCCCTCTGCACCTCGCAACACCTTCCTGGAGGTACGCGACACATCAGAATCGTGTTCGAGATAGTAATCTAAAACCTCTGTTCACAATTCTCGCTCTTTATCTTGATGATTGAAATTCCTTCCCTCTGTGGTGTTTCTGTGGTAGACAGGCTGATCTCACATGTTTACTGTGAGATCACTGCTCTGTGCAAACACTGAAATAGATGGTTCTGGTGAATGCCTCTTTTGCAACTGACTGGTTGTTATTTTTATCAGACAGCAACCACAGGAGTGGCGAGTATGGCAAGATTGCCGTGGGGCTCGCAGGTGATTCCCGAAGCTGCAGCTGCACGGACCGAATGCGGGCAACCTGCCAAACGTCTCCAGCTTTACGAATTCGGTAGAATGTCCACAAGTTGCCCATCGAATACCGTGTATTAACATTGAACTTTGTGTAATTGATGGAATAACTCGTGGTGCAGAGGCGTGCCCATTTTGCCGCCGGGTGAGGGAAGCTCTCACTGAGCTCGATTTGTCCGTCGAGGTAACTGTGAACCTTTACCTGTTACGCTTTTTCTGCCCATCTAGATGTGCTTGCTTTCGTATTGGTGACATCTGACAAGTATGGTTCTCTCGGTGCAGGTTTTTCCCTGTCCAAAGGGTTCGTTGCGACACCGGGAGTTTGTTCGCAGCAAAGGCGGCAAGGACCAGTAAGTTGATCTTTTCATTGCGATGCCACAAAGCCGTATTGTTGTACTTATCTCCACGATTCCGTGTGTGCAGGTTTCCCTTCTTTCTTGACCCAAACAGTGGAGTTTCTCTCTATGAGAGCTGTAAGTTTCCAACGCTTACCTTACTGAGAGTTAAAGCTTTCTTGTTGGTTGACACTGGCTTGTTGTTGTTGGCATGTGCAGCTGACATAGTCAAGTATCTCTTCAAAGAGTATGGAGCAGGCCGGGAACCTTCACCTGGCCTGTTGGAAAGGTGATCTCTTACCCATTCAATCTGTATTCTTCTCTTATATAATACCATCTTGATCCTGTGGTTTGGTCCTGCAGCACACTTGTGACCGGGTGGGTGCCCACATTAGTAAGAGCTGGCCGAGGCATGGCTCTCTTTCAACGAGCACCAACTCAGGCGCCAGAGAAATTGCTGGAGCTTTTCTCCTACGAGAACAATCAGGTTACCAATTTTTCTCTTATGACACTACTCAGTTGCCCTGTTTGTAGCTGCCCAGTGACATCTCTTCTTCTTCTTCTGGATATTAGTTTGCGCGGTTGGTGCGCGAAGCTTTGTGTGAGTTGGAACTCCCGTACATCCTCCGAAATGCAGGAAAAGGCTCTTCGGTTCGACCTACTCTTCTTCAACTCGCAGGTTCTACTCAGGTTGGTTTCATATGCTTCCGTGAATAGTTCTTCGTGTTCTGTCTGACCTTTAGTAATTACCCGGAGTTGCATTTCAATCTGGATGTTTGCGTTACATGTATTGAAGTTGGTTGGTATGTCATTGCACAGGTGCCTTATCTGGTGGACCCAAACACAGGAGTTGCCATGGCCGAGTCCAAAGACATCATCGAGTATCTTTTCAAAACATATGGATCAGACGGCTCCGGAACCAGCGTATGAATAGATCTGAGCTCGGCACTTTTGGTTGCTGTTTCTTCAATGTTGGCGAGAACACTGTAACATCAGAAAGGAATGAGATACCTCACTTTTGGGGGCTTTCAAGACCACCGTCCACCGAGCGTGATAGTATTGGCACATATCAAACAGCTTCAAATTAAAAACAAGTCTCCGAGCAGGTAAAACAGGGAACCAGTTCACCAGAGCTGTAGGCAGTGTAAAGAATCGCTGTAAATGTAATTGGGGCTCATCACATTGAACAAAAATAATTGTCTGTGCGCGAAGGCGAGACCTAGACATCACTCTCCTCTGCTACATGCTATCTCCTCAATCAAATGACGTCCCTCCACATCTGGCCATCACTCCAACGTCGCAGGTACTCCTCAACTGTCTGAGGATTAGTCACCTTGATGACATATTTACACGCTCGCATTTCGCTCAGGATGGTATCAAGGGTATTACAGGTTTAGGGTCCGAGAAGAACAGGCTTTTCATACCTTGTCTCTGAACCCTAAACTTTAATGCCCATACCTAAACCCTCAGCCCGGAATGGGCTCCAAAAGGTGTCTTCGTCTGTAAGCCCGGGAAACACAGCAGCAGAATTTGGACCCTTGTCGACACTAGTGCATCCCCATGAGAACCTTGCAAAGGGTAGAAAACATTGCGTCCCCTAGAATCTGAGAATCAGCTGCATGACTTGAGTTTGTACATGGAGGCGAGGTCCTGCTCGAACTCCTCCAGGATCTCCTTCATCAGCATGCGTTCAATGGCGAGGCCGATCTCGGCCGCTTCACGGCTGAAATTCACCCACCGGCCTTCCGGGACGCTCATGTCGTACTCCATCAGGGCTTCGAGGACGTTGCCAGCCATGTCTCGCCAGTGGCAGATCCTCCGGTAAACTTCGTTCACGAGCGGCTCTCCGGAGATGGGCGTTCTGAACTTGGAGTTGCAGTGCAGGTCCGGGAACATGGGGAGGTCGACGTGGAAGGACGAGGTCTTCATCCAGGGCTGCAGCGCCATGACCTCGTTCACGGAGTCGAAGAGGAGCTTGCGCTCCGACCGGATGCTGGAGCCCTGGCGCGGCGCGTCGGGGATGGAGCCCCAGCGCTTGGACTCCATGACCGTCCGCTCGTCCAGCTTGATGCTGCCGAATTCCAGGCGCTCGAACAGGGACTGGTCCATGGACTGCCACTCTCCTTCCCTGCTGAGCATGTTGGCCGCGTCCAGAACCTCGCGCGTGTAGTTCAGCTCCTGCTGCGGATCCACTGCCGGCGGTTCTAGTCCGATGCTTCTGACGTCAATGTTGCGGAACCTGGAGATGTCGAGAATCGCTTGCTTTATTTTCTCTGTTTCCACCATCTCCAGCGGTGGAACGTGTTTCTCACTCGTCAACGTCTGTGGTTGTAGCTCATCGCCTGCATCACAACAACAGAGATGAGCACATGCTAGTGTCTCATATTCAAGACTGGACGCTCTCTCGTGCAAATGAGGAGATGTTTCCAACGTCACAGAAAGGTGATAGCACTGTTGCGGAGACGGTGTGGTTTTGGTGGTGTTGATTCAGGTGAACTAACCAGTCAGGCTCGCATCTGGTGTCGTTGGTCCTTCGTCGAGAAATGGATTCTCCAGGACAGAGACGGGACTGGGTTGCCCACATTCTTCGACGCACGAGCCGTCTGAGTACAAGGACTCCTGGGCGAGCTTCTCCTCGAACTTCTTCAGAGCTGGTGGAGTCATCATCACGTCCTCACTCCACCCGGGATCCACCGACATTTTCTGGATCTGCACGCGACACATGCTTCCATCTCAATCCAAAAACTTCAAGGACCAACGTTATTATTATGAATCTACACAAGAAGCGCTCGGTTACCTCGAGACGCTCTGGTGTGCCGCCCGTATCACAGACAGCGCTGTTACTGCAGGTGTCCAGATCGACAGCGGCTTCCTCGTCGTCCGACGGAGTAAGAACTCGCTCCTGCGGCTCCGACAAGCAGAAGCTCCGTCGCGACGCATCGGGGCGGTGGTCTCCAGACACAACCTCGAACATATCCTGCAGGTTGAGATGATTCCGTGACGAGAAGAAAATCTTCTCGTAGTTCACCAGAGGACTGTTTGGAAAAGTCCCTGGGACTGATCCGCATTCCGTGACGAAGACCTCTGAGCTGATGGGACTCGCCATCAGCGACGGATTCTCGAAAGAAGAGAAATCAGGGCTTGTGGGCAACGCGAAGCTGCCTTTGCCGAACATCCGCTCAATGGACCGACAGTCGCCTTGCGAATCGAATCCCAAAAACTGCTCCTCCACCGCTTTGATGGTCTTGGACAGGTCCGGCGACGCTCCACCGCCACTCGTTTCCTCCATTGGCAGCTCCGGGAAAACATCGTCGATGGACTTGTGCCTTGCTCGTACGAAAGGGCCATCTGAGCCTTCATCCTCTCCCGCATTCACCTTTTTCTTAGATTTCGTAGGCTTGCTCACATTACATTGTGAAGTGGAAGCCGGGGTCGCAGGGTTTGGTTTTCGCAACAGCGACCGCATCAAAGGGCTGTCTGTGCGCTTCATCGCTAGAGCTTCGCCTTTGTTGGTCCCTTGCTTCGTCTCGCCCTGCTTTCGACCTTCAGTTGTTGAGAGAGCGCGAGGAGAGGATTCCACCCGCTTCGAATTCGATGCTCTTGGTCGAGTCGGAGACGGCGACTTGGCTGAAGCTACCAAGGCCATCTCAAAGCGCCTCCGGCTCGCCTCATCCTGCTTGCCCAGTTTCCTGGAGCGAGAGCCTACCATCTCTTCCGTCTTGCTCTTGAGAGGTTTAGTTGAGGAATTCGCTAGAGCTCCTACTCGGCCATAGCCGGGAGTGGTGACCTTCCTCTCAGGCCGGAAGCTTGCTCCGTTCTCATCTCTTGTGAGACAGCCCCGGCCCCTGGGAGAAGGCTGCATGCTCGGCTCCAAGCTCTTCACTGCCGCGTCCAGGAGTCGCACCGTGGTCCGGCCCCCGAGCATCGATGGTGATAAGAGTGGGCTGGAGTTCTGTGACTTTGAAGATAAGAGCGTGGGAGTAGTAGCTGCCGGCAGCCGGGCGAGGAAGGGCTGCTTCGTGAGGGCTTCGTTGTTGTTGTCGTCGTCCTCCGTGGCTTTCTTCTGTGCCGATCGCGGAGCTCTGGGAGCGCCGTACGGATGCGCATTCTCGCCGAAGTGGCCGGTGGTGGATTTCTTCCGCCCGCGCCCAGGCTTCGAATCGTGCGAGGCCCGCTTGGAGAACCCCGGGAGCTTCTCCTTGAGCGACTTTTTGGAGTGCTGAAACTCTTGGCGCAGAAGCTCCTGCAGCAACACGGGTGGGGACGACTCTAAGTGCTCGCTACCCTGGGCGCTGTGGGCGTACTGCGATTCACTCTTCGATGACGAGTAGGTTCCATCTGGCAGGGATTCAAGACCCATAAGTCGCGCCACCACCCCCGGAACGCGCTTGCTCGTGTCGTCCGACTTCACGGCCGCTGGACTTGGTGCGCAGCTCAGTGTCGGCAACGTGCTCTTCGCGGAGGAGAATGCCTCGTCCTTCCTTTCATTGGTCTACATGTCCACAGCTGCGTCAGACACGACCGCCAACCGCTAGAGGCCGTAACGTAAGGCGCGGTACAACTAGACCTTGCATGACTCTGACGAAGGCGTTCACAAGATGCAAAATGAGGAAAGACAAAATCAATCAGGAAACATACCAATGATGGCAGTGGAAGCGTCACAGCCGTGTTCTTTGTGCGCTCCGTGAAGCTCCTGTCCCTTCTCGCATACAGAGCTTCGGAGTTTGACCTGTCTGTGACCGTCAATCAGCACCAGAAACATCAATTCAAATAGCAGAGGCACATTCTGAACGAAAACCTGTACCTTCTCCACACCAACCTAGAAATCATACCAACTGCTCAAACAGACGCTACACTGATTCAGAGTAAACGTAGCCCAGGCTCTACGTCTACATGATCGGGGCTCAGAAAACACAAGAATGTCCGGGCGCACCATAAGACCGTGCAGATCCGACACACATGAACCACTTGTCCCACCCTCTAATCCACATATCCACCCCGCCCCGTGAAAAAACATGTGCAGAAATCTAGGGAAACTTCAAACCTACACCTCGAAGACTGCAATTCCCGCCGTAGCAAGGATGGTCATCAAGGCGACAATGCAAAACCTGCACGATCATTACAGCTCTGCACGCGGGACTGCATCCCATCACCTAATAATGCAACTTTGCAAGGTTTGCTAAACTTGGCTTGGTGGCGAATGAATGTCTTATTTGAACGGGGTTAAGAATAGCCCCAACGATCTGGTTGGTTTCAGTATTTACGGTTTTCCGATTCTCAAGCCGCGTAGGTCACATTCTCGAGACTGTCGGAGCTGAGAATAGCCACTTTTGATGAACAGGAAGTTACAGAAGAGTGGGAGAAGCCGAACACCCTGCGAGAGGGAGAGACATGGTGGCACACATACCTGCGGTGATGCGCCGGGCGGAAGAGAAGCGCTTGCCGGGGTTCCAGTCGAACATGTTGAAGAAGGCGCCCACGCAGCCTCCCACTCGCGGCGACTGCGCGCCGGCGTGGTGGAACGACGGCGTTCGCCCGTGCGACTCTGTGAGCTCGTCCATCACCCTCATGCTGCGCAGCGCAACAACGCCGTGCCAGTTGAATGCCAGGTCTCGAAAGCGTCTGCGCGGGGAGGCGGAACCGCCCCGGAATCCAATCACGCGCTCAAGTTTCGATCAAGCCTTCACGAAAACTCTGAAACGACGGCTTGACGCATCCGAACTCGGTGTCTTGAGATTTGGGGCAGATGACCCTCGTGGTCAGAGGTTGAGACAGTATCCGAGGATAGAGAAGACATGAGGCATTTGGAGTTGCCAGGAGTGCATTTGAAGCACCATGGCAGCATAGTATGTCGCGTGACGCAAATTTGCCGAGCTCCACCTCTCAGGCCTTATCAGCTCCAGGAGATGATTTTCGCAACACACTCGACACCCTTCCTCACTGCGACGTTATTAATGTTCTCAGCTTTCGTGAACCGAGAAAGAGCCCTGCGTAACATGCTCTCAAGCCTTCCGTCGTCGCGGCTGTTCCTAACAATTGTGTCACCAAGCCCAAATAAACGAAGCTGGAGCAGTCGAGAGTATGAGAAGTCAAAGCACTCAGTCCTCTCTCTCTCTCTCTCTCTCTCGCTCAAAAACAGAAACCTTCTGCAACGACAAGCTCCTTCAACGCTGCATATCAAGCGTGAATCACTCCCTTGGGCTAGCTAGTATCGAATCACAGAACACGAGACACAAGCCTCGGCCACAAAAGCAACGAGCTGAAAGAGCACCAGTGGCGAGAGAACGAAGCTGGCACCAGCTCTGCTATGCCCACGAGCCTCCTGACGAGAGATGGCGGTCGCAGCAGCAGCTCGGAATCGCGGAGGAGATGGTTTGAAAGGCGTTTGAAACGAAGAGAGAGCGTCTAGTGCAAGCTCGAGCTTGCATCCGTCACAGTCATGGAGTCATTACGGGAGCACTGTCCAGCAGCAAGTGAGCTTGACGTCCAGGACTTTTGGCTCCAGCTGCCGCAACCGCGCGGCTGCCAACAGTAAAAACCACAGGAGCAGTAAATGAAACTTACGGCGCGATGAGGCGAGGGCCTGACGGTTCGGCGCGGCCGTTTGAACGAAGCGGCGCCCGAGCACGGGTGGGGCCGGGCCCGGGCCTGAGGACCCGGCCCGCGCTTCAGAGCCCAGACCCGGCGTCAGGCTCGGATCGTGCTACTGTAGTTTACCGTAGACGGTTAAACTGGCACAAGTATTTACCTTGGTATGTCAATGTAATTTTATTTTATTTTTGTGTTATTTCATTTATATTTTTGGTGTGTTTTTCTGGTTTTGGGACTACTTTTTACCTGATGCATAATCTTCGGAGGTAAACTTTCACTTTTGTTGGTACTCTTACAATTCTGATGTTTGATTGTTTTTATGTCTTAAAATGGCCAGACGGTGCCCCCTTGAACTAATACGGTTTCTGTGATTTGAAGGATAAATTCATTTTCATTGAGAGAACCATAAATCCCTTAATATTTATGGTTTTTACGGCGAGGACAGTATGTGACAAATGAATCTACCTTCTTGAGTTTTCCTGAAATTTTTTACATGGTGGACCCTTTTTGTAGCCCCAACTTTGTAATCTTAATCTAATGAAGGGGATTTCATGAAGAAGGTGACTTGGGTTAGAAGAGGTGTGTGAAGGAGCTATTTATCAATTCCTAGGAAATTTGGGGTGCTATGGAAAAACTAGTCTATGAAGATGTACCATGCTAATAGCTTTGTAGGATTCTTTTAATCGCGTTAACCCCTATAGGACCATTTGTACCTCCAAGGTACAAAACAATTTTGGGCAGGTTCCTAAATATCCATTTTTGAAGATTGTTTTTGGAAAGTTTTAGTGAGAATAGAAATACGGGTTATCTTTGAGGGGAGTTCAATTTTTATTTTTATTTTCTGGACTTGTAGGAAAAAATTACGGTGCTTCAAATATAAGAAGCATGTTCCTTTTGGCAGTTGGGCACGGTACTATAGAGATGAATAGTGCTATTGTAGAGTTGACATAGATGAACGTATCCATTGAGCTAATGCAATGTGTAGTGGAAAAATATGTCATAACCTTGAGTCAAAGCACGTTGGCCCTGCTGGGCACAAAGAGAAAAAGCAATTTTGCACTCTTTAAATGCATGTATCTTGCAATCCACACGGTCAGCTTTTTGCAAAATTTGTTGGGTGTCTTCTTTTAGTAGTTAGCTCGAAGATCCTACGGTTGAAAATGGTAAACGGATGTTTTAGTTAGTCTAATAATATCTCATGTCAAAGTGGTAGTTTTGGGGTGGTTTTGGTGAAGCACAAGGCCCGGTCCTTTAGGGGGTAACCCAATATTTGAGGAGGAAAACATATGTTATTTTAAGCAATATTCATTGATTTAGGGAAACTTCTTAAATAGATTTTGTTTTTTATAAAAAGAATCCTTACCAGACGATGTGATGTGAGACTTTGCTTTAATTGTTTGAATTCAAATTCTACAAAGATTTGATTTCACATAGAATGAAACGTGTAGTAGCAATTTTAAACCTCTCTTCCTTTTTTTGCTCAAGAATGAACAATTTCATAGTGTTTTTTTTGTGAGAAAACGTCAAAGAATATTATCATCTATGTCTTGTAAATCAAAATCAGCTGACTTTCACATGTGCAATTGAACTTGTCATCCCATAGGATCCAAGTGGAGTAAATATTAATAAAAAATTGTTTTTCTGAAATCATGGAAAGAAGAGTAGCACTACAGAGTTGTTTGTCTCAGAGGACACATTCTGTTTTGAAATAATCTTGTAAGAGGAACTTGTTGTCATTAACCTGTCAAATGAGAAGCTGTATCCAATTTTGAAAATAAGATAGGGATACGGGAGAAAAATGATGATAGTCTTGTAAGAAGTAATAAATACTGCATTGCACGGATTAGTTCTTCTCATTTTGCTTCACCACTTTCCCTTGTACTCAACTTTAGCTATAGATGATTTATAATCATGGTAAAGTTTTGAATTCGTGCACGGTGAGAGTCAGGCCTGTTCAGGCCCCAGGACGATAATGTAGAAGGAGACTTCACACAACCAATCCGACTGAAATCATTGGACAAATGCCATCATGGAAAAGGATTGATTACGTGTGGCCACTCAAAGTATCAGTTTGAAACTTGTGTGGGTAACAAAAAGCATTCTTACGAGGACAACCTAATTTACTTGAGAAGATGTGATGTGATGATTTCATTTCGGGTTATTGCTCCCATTAAACCTTGAGAAGAGACCATCACATTGCTATGAATGTCATTATACGTGTTATCGACCGGTTGCAGCATGGCCATCATAACATTGTATGAAATTCATAGATGGCTACCATAGATTTTCTCGAAAGCACCAAACCTTTTTGTCTGGGGGTAGATCACTGTGCACAATGACTTCTCTGCTGAATGCATTCATGCCACATTTGCAACGTACTGGTTTTCATTGTAGCTAGAGTGGCGATAAGAAAGGTTTTTCATCATGTGATGCATTTTCATCCGAGGTGGCAATTAGTGCGAAGTGACAAGAGTATTTTTGACGACATAAATCTTGAAAAATATTTTTTCAACATTTATCTCAAAATTGAAAATCAATGTGTAAATAGCTTCTGGCTACAAATTGCCAGAAAAAAAGAAGCACTGTTGTAATCTGTCCTGTTATACTTCATTGCCCGAAATGTCAACACGAAGCCAATTTATGTTGTGGATCATGAAGTTGTCTCATTTGCCTCTTAAATTTGTAACTGGCCCAACGTCATAGTGTCTATCCTCAAAAGGGGGAAGTAGTTCCATACTACTAATACCTTGCCTCGTGGGCATGGTCTTAGGGTTGGAATGAACATACACGTTATTCACGATGGCCCCCCAAGCCGGGGACCGGCGTTCTTCTTCTTGGCCCAACATCTACTTGTGGCCCACCTTAAGTTTATACTCAACAAAAATTGATAGAGTGAGTATAAGGGAGTTGAGGTACTCAAAAGGCCTACAAACATGGTAGTGGCTCATGTTCAAGGGTCTCCATATTTTGGCACAAGAAAAGCCAAAAATATTTATTGAACTTATTGTTTTTATTTTTTTGGCAGAGTTACCCTGGTTGAGGAGAATATGAAGTGAGATTTTGGTTGAACATATTTACTATGTCCCAGGCTGAGCTCACATGCTTGCCTTGATGTATGGTGTATGTCTCCAAAAAGCTGTCTCGGTTCCTTGGATACTTTAACCCTTAAACGTCAGTGAAGAACCATATTTACAGGCACGTATTTTGCTCTGTAGAATATAAAAATGTCTGAAAGTCTAGGAAGACTTACTTACACCTTTGGATTGAAGATTCTACAACTAACATGTTTCATTTGGAGATCATTTCAATACGTGAACCTAATCATGTTCAAATATGACAGTATACATGTAGAATATGTAGAAATTGCAAGTAGAACACGTACACTAATTGCAAACTACGCAAATAGTGTAGTGGCAGAATATTATATCAAATGGCAACTACAGTCTAACCTTGTTAATATCACACCCTCCGTTTCACCCAAAAGTGTGATATTATCAAGGTGTGACAATTTTGATAATATCACATTTGGCAATTTTAGGCAAAATGTGATATTATAAAAAAAATCCCAAAAAAATCCCAAAAAAAATTAGAAAATTAAATAAAACAACAAACTATCATACACTTGGTTTTCCGACTTGAATAAATCACCAATAGATGCCATAACTCACAAAAACCAAAGTAATGAATCACTTTCAGTTAGTGACATCCATATTAGGACATAACAAGCTAGTAAATTCATTGAGACCTAACATAAATTATTTATCTCACCTCATGTGAAATAATCATTGAGACATAGCAAGTGACAAGGTGAAACGTATATAAATTATGTTAGGTCTCAGGTTTAGCACTCGCTCCTCCAGCAAGTCTCAATTATAAAAATATGGTACACTCTGGAAGGAGCGGCTTCTTCTTCATCTGAATTTTTGTTTGTTAAAACTCTGTAGGAAATTCCGGGTCAGAGCCTAAGCCAACAACGCATATAATTCTTCATGGTGACCCACCGCTCAGGCCCATTTCTACCTCAAAGGCCTTCATAGCAATCCACAATCACAACCCCAGCTAATCAATCCACCACTGCAGTATTGTACCACCCTAAAGATCACACATGATTCCTACACCTAGTAACAATTTGTTAGCAATTTACAAATTCAAGGGCCGTTGTAGTACCACGAAAAAATCGCTACTCCCACATGAGTTGAATTGTAACTCAAGTCATTGGAGGTGTGCAGCAGGTCGCTGCAACAAATGGGTCGCTGCTTTGTTTTGGAAAACCAACAATCGGTTGGCAGTGATCCAGGGGCTTTACAACAAAGGCACCTCGGAGACGAGACGAAAGAAGGTTCTCGATTCTCTGAAGAAAGACATCTGCAGGTCCCAGAACCACATTGAGATTTACTCTGATTGCTACGCGTTGCCAGAAGCCATGATTGAGATGATGATTCAACCCAACGACTTGCGACCTGCGACCCAACGACTTGAGACCTGCGACCCAACGACTTTATCGCATCCTCCACACTCCAACGACCTGCGACCCAACCTGCGGACTTATCACGACCCCACCTTTACAATCCGGCACAGCTTGCAGATACCCTCGGGACAATGCCACCGCAAGGAAACTCTCAGGATAACGGCCGCCGCAAGGAAACCCTCATATTCTCTAGAGTCATGCTGGTTCGAGCTCGAAACCCTCGCACTTTCCAAAACTCTCGTCCTCACCAATATCTATGATTTGCCGACATTTTTCATCCACAAATCACCCTCACTTGTACATACAGTACAACATTCCGACGAGATAGGACATCATCTATGCTGATTCATCCATCCATTTTTGATATTGTCACACTTACACTACAGATTTTGAAAAAAAAATGTGATATTATCAAGGGTGATAGTGATATTAACAAGGGAGTTTTACACTACGAAAATCCGTTTCAAGGTTTTGGGTGACAATATCAAGGTTTTGGGTGACAATATCAAGGTGTTCTATTAACAAGTGTGATATTATCAAGGTTAGACTGTACTGCACTATTTGGGAATTCTTGCAAAGATTGGAATAAATTTTTTTCTACTCGTGGTAATTTAGGGGGTTTTCACATGCGGACCAAGGGTTGAGAGGCTGAGTTCTACTTGCAATTTGATTGGTCTAGAGCCTCAAAATCGGCCTTGGTCGGCCTCTCGGCTTTCACACACATACCAAGGGTCAAGAGGCCCATGGCACCTAAAAGGCCTACATGGCAACACTTTTTGGAGGTTTTGGCGCCAAATGTTTGGTCCCTCGAGAGAAGTTTGGGTTTCTATTCTCGTTCGGACCAAACTCTTACCGTGGTGCCGAATATTCTTTTCATCAAAATATTAAGATTTGACAATATCTCAACCGTTAGATTAAAACAATAACCTATTTTATCCCGAAATATTTTTCCCAAGTATTTAACCCAGATTTTTACCCATCTTTTTAAACTGAAATTTTTACTTGTTTTTTTCTTTTCAAATTTTCACCTAAATTTTTTTACTTGAATTTTTTTGTGCTAGTGCTTATGCTGGAATTTTTTGTGTAATGAGCATTTTGACCATTTTCTTGATTTTTTTTACCGAAAACGTGTTCCCTTGTAGACTCCATGGCTAGAGAATGTGAGAATGGAAAATTTCATGAAAATAACCGTTAAGAAGTAGAAATTGACTTAAAATTTGTCAAATAGTATGGGTCTCAACCTCTCAATTCCGTCCCTTGGGCTTTTACACTACAAGGACACAAACTCCGCAAATTACATATTTCAATCATTTTTTCCAACTCCAAAACTCGGCCTCTTGACATAGTTTGGTCCACGGTCCGCATGTGAAACCCCCTTTTAAAGTGTATCAAAAGTAGAAGAGAATTATTTGTACATTTGGAGTATCAAAAGTGGAGAAGGAAAAGATAAAAACTTGTAGAGAAAAAATTGGAAAAGACAACAATTTGGAGAAAAGAACAACATAGAAAAATCAACAACTTTGAAAAAAGGGCAATTTAGAAACACCAACAATTGTGAGAAAACAACAATTTGGAGAGAAATTTTTGGAAAAAGAGAACATAGATATGGAAGGAAAGTGAATTTGCAATCCCAAAAAGAAATAAAAACATTTGCAAGAAAGGAATTGGAAAATAAAAACTAAGGTTTGAAAGGAATGAGAATTTATTAAAAAAAATACATTTGAAATAGGAAAGATTTGAAAAACAAAAACTATGAAAACCGAAATTTTGAAAAAGAAAACATTTGAAAAAATGACATTTAGAAAACTTAACCTTTGAAAAAATATCATTTAGAAAATGTAACCTTTGGAAATTTAACTTTTTGAAAAAGTAATCTTATGAAAAAGTAACATTTTGAAAAATGACCTTTTGAAAAAGTAACATTTAGAATCATGTTGACCCCTCCAATAGTTAGTGTAGTACTCATTTCATCCACCAATCACCTCCATCATTTTGGTAATGTTTCGTTCTAATACCACAATAAATTCTTGCAGTTGAGTACAAGAAATTAGATTAGGAACAATTGAGCTAGATAAAAGAGCATTTGTAAAAGGCCAGTTCAAGTTTTGCACAAGAATAGTATCCTCCACCTTACTTGACCCTAAAAATAATCAAAAAATGACCCTTTAACGAGATTTATTTGTTTAGCATGTACACCATTCCCATAAAAGCTTGTATGATTAGCTAGCTAGCTTTGGACCAACAAACCATATCACACCTACAACGCACAACCAAACTTGTGGCACTTCCAAGATAACTCTAATATATTACTCAAGATCTCAAGTCCTTCTTTTTAGCACATAAAACATCCACAATCGGAAACTTCAATCCAGTTTTCAGAAAACCGTTCAGATACAGTATTCTGTGTATCAGTAGTACGGTAATCTGATACGTAAGCGAGCGTATAGCATGTGATGCGCCACACGACATTCTTGTGATTGCCAAAGCTCGGGTGGTTGTTTAGTATGTGGACGTATGTGGGTGGACAATTGGAAACTTCAATCCAGTTTTCAGATAACCATTCAGATGCAGTATTTCAAATAGTTTTTTTTGTGTTCCAGTACAGTAGAGTGCATATTTAATCTGCTATGTAAGAGAGCGTATAGCATGTGATGCACCACACGAGTTTGGCCAAAGCTCGGATGGTTGTTTAGTATGTGGACGTATGTGGGTGGAGTGGAGTGGACAACAAAGTTGTATACAGCCCGGCACAGGCACAAATATATTGTCAGTGGCCTGCAGTGGCACATGGTACGCCCGGATCTCCCCCTGTCCAATTATTCTTTTGATTTTGTACATATGATTGGGACGGGCGCCCAAACATATGGCTGATAGGATTTGCCAGTTTCTACAAGATCATACAACAGTCCCTCTGATGTAAAGCATTTCCCATGCAGTTCCTTTCTCAGTCTTTTGAAGGAATCACATTTTCATATTTACTACCAAATTATCACCACCCTAGACAAAGCACATACTCTTAATTTTTCCTGAAGTTCATGCAAAAGGGAGGGTGAGATTTAAGTACTGAAAGAGAGCATGAGGAAATTCGTGTTCCCTTTTCCTCTACCAATAAAATGCATGGCAATCAATAACCTTGAGCCCTACCCAATGCAAGCTAAGGGCCTCTTTACATTAGAAACGAGAAGCCTCCGGTCAAACTCCACTTGGGCCGTGGCACATTCTTGAGAGGCCAATCCTTGAGAAGCCATGGCCTTTGGGTGTGGTGTAAAGTGAGAGAAGGCCAAAAGCTCCAATGTTGAGCTTTTTCAAAATTCATCTTTAAATATATTAAATGATTGGTTGTGAGTTTTTTGGCCAATGGCCCCCCGGATTTGTAGTTAGGCCCACCTCTTGAGGTTGGCCTAACTATAACTCCGGGGGCCCTCATTATTATGCACTTTCATTGCCACGGAGGACAAAAGTGTTGTCCATGTCATTTTCTCCTCTTTCGTCCCTTGGACTGAAAAAATCGGGTGTAAAGTGACATTCTTTGGTCTTCTCGATTTCTACGCCTCCCATTGGCTGAAATTTCTCTCCTCACGGCCTCTCGCCTCTAGTGTAAAGAGGCCCTAAAGCTCCCGGATAGTACCCTAAGCTGACCAATAGTCCCATTGTTCATGTGGTCCCATTTACAAACATAAGATCATAAAGTATGGGTGACATATAGGATGACTCCCTTTCACTTTCAGGAAAACTCTTCAAGGAAAAATTGTTGGTGTTATATATACATTCAATAAATTGACATTGTTACAACTCCTTACTTCTAATGAATATCATGCCACATACAATGATGTATTTCATACACATGTTAACCCTTTACCGCCCATGAAGCCCAAAATGGGACTCCGGAGGTGCTAAAACTCAATTTGCATGAAATTCATGAGGAATTAGGCTTTGAGATACAAGGTTCTGATTTGCGCACTCATTATACAAACACTCTCCATTAATTAGATCATGATTTGGATTTACAGAACTCATGGAAAAGTTAGGAATACAACACAAAATACACCAAATACACTAAAATACAGTGAATACAATGAATACTATGCCACATACTATGATGTGTTTCACACACATGCACATTGATTTTGGTCTTAAATTTTGATTCAACTTTGTCTTTAAGACATTCTTCATTGTTTTGTGATTGTTGATCTCTCTCCTCACATACAAAACTTCTGTTTTGATTCGTATAAGGTTGGAACATTTTTGGATACAATCAAGTAGAAAAAAGCAATAAAATCATCAATAATTGTGTATAAGTATTTTCTTCACATATGATATGTCAATGCGAAGCTATCAACCTAGTGCACATGTGAATCCCTCTAATTCAAAGTAAAAATATTCTTGCAAGAATCTATTGATGGTTAAAGTAGTACACCCTCCAAAATCCACAGTTTTTATTATCAATCTACGGTAACTTTAAACACTCTTATCTATTCCATCAACCGTTGGATGTTGTGCAAATTCTCCCCAAAGTTTAGGTCATGGTTTGAGTTCAATTATGTTAGGATAGATACTCAAATATGGCATTATTTATCCATCAAATATAGTATTAAGAAAAAAATCAGTAGAAAACTTGGTTTTTCTAGAAACATACCTAGGTGGTAAAGGGTTAAATGATCTTGGTCTTAAATTTTAGTTGAAACTTGTCTATAAGAGACTCTTCATTGTTTTGTGATTGTTGATCTCTCTCTCATCACATACAAAACTTCCATTTTAAATTGTATAATTTTGAAACACTATTGTATACAATCAAGTAAACAAAAGTTCAAAAACCATCAATAGTTATGTGTAAATGTTTACTTCACATATGATATATCAATGCAAAGCTATCAACCTGGTGCACATCTAAACTTCTTTCATTCAAAGTACAAATTTTCTTGCAAGATTCTAGCAATGGATAAAGTAGAATACCCTCCAAAATCCGTTATTTTCACTTCCAATAAACAATAACTTTAAACAATGTAATCTATTCCATCAACTGTTGGATGTTGTGCAAATTTTGCCCAAGTTTAGGTCATGGTTTTTAGTTCAATTTTGTTAGGTTATATTCCAAGGTTAGGCATTATATTTCCATGAAAGTCAGTTCAAAGAAAAAAATCACCATATTTTTGTTTTGCATAAATAGGAACTAGGCGCCAAAGGGTTAAGGATTAATCCTCAGACATCATAAGGGCCCACTTGTGACTACAATATTATACATGTATGGTGTTGAATATGAACCAATATGATACAAATATTGAAATGACCTCCAAATGAAAGATGTATCAGATGAAGCATCTTCAATCCAGAGGCGTAAACCTTGTTAAACTTTAAATCCAAAATGAAAAAAGCCTTGAGGTGGGCTTTTGCAAATATCGGGCACGTTCCCATGGTTGCAATTTATATTTGCAATTCCTAAAATTTTGTACAGAGATGTAAGTAGAGAAGAGTTACGTGAGAGTATCATTTCTATTCTTGTTGGGCTTATAGAAAAAAAGTAATGCCATCTAAAAGAAAAAATCATCGAGTGCGGGTATGTTGGACAACTCCAAAACCTTTTGCTAGGACACTCTAGTAAATTTGATTTTCATTGCTAGCAAGTAATAGTATTTCCTTTCATATTGTCAAAAAACATTTATTGTCTTTAGTGAAATATTGCATTTTTATTCCAAGTCAAAGATTGTCACACATTGCCACACATTGTCGGTCATGGAACCGAAAGAACTTCTTCTTTTCCACATAAAACTTTGAGATCTTCATATTTTTCACCTTTTTTTCTATTAAAAGATGTGGTGTAAACCTTCTTAATTATCATTCGGATTATTGTTCTAAAACATATTTTGTTCCCAATAAATTAAAACGTAAATTGGTACTTTTTGAACCTCCACTCCTTGCACATGTTTTTTGAATATGCTACACCCCCTTCTCTACCTCTAAAAATTGGTGTACATGATTTAATATCATAATCAACATGATGATACAAAATCTAGACCTTGTGTAGTGCAAAACTTTGACACCAAGTGAAGTCAAAGTCTGCTGATCCACTCAACACAAGGATAAAAGTAAACCATTTTTTCAACTTTAAATACTATAATCTTTCAATCTGTGCAGTCAAAGTTGACAAAATTTTGCGAGTATGTTATTTATCAAGTGTTAACCCCTAAAGGACCACGACCACTTTCGCTCTAAAACCAGTCCAAAACTGTCATTGCCAAAAAGAGACATGAAAATCACATTTTAATGTGAATTTTGGATTTTCAACCGTAATATCTTAAAATAGACTTCATTATGAACATGCCGTTAAATTTTGGTTGCAATCCACCGCACAGATTGATAGATTTTAGTGTTTGAAGTCAAAACAATGGTTCATTTTCTTCCCTGCGTTGAGTAGATCAGAAGACTTTGACTTAACTTTGTATCAAATTTTTGCATTGTACAATAGGGTGACATTCAAACTGGCCGTTAAGTAGGTCCAGGGATAGTGTCCTACACTGTTGCCAACTTTGACACCCTCCCCAAAGCTGAGAAATTGTTATTTTACCATGAAAATTTGGTGACAGCATCATCTTTATGTTGAAAACATGCATACCAAATTTCAAGTCCAGGAGACTTATACAAAAAAACTTATGCAAGATCTACCAACATGGGATAGCTGTGAGAAAAGTGTCACAACTGCCAACTGTGACACCCTCCCAAGAATTGAGGAAATTTTTGAAGCAAAAACATTTTTATGTTGTTTGCATGTGTGGAAAATTTCAAGTCCAAAAGACCCATACAAAAAATAATATTCCAAATCTACCAACATGTGTAGTTTTGAGAAACAAAGGGGAAAACCATTTTACTACTTCCAACTTTGACGCCCTCCTTAGGATTGAGTTTTTGTTTATACATAATGAAATTTTTGGCACAAGATCATCTCTACGCTAGTAACATGTGAGATAAATTTCAAAGCCAAAAGACATACATAAAAAAAGTTATTCCATATCTATCAACATGTGTAACTATGATAAACAATTTGAAGGTCATATTGAAAATGTCAAAATATCTTTGACACCTCATGCTTTTTCATTGAACTCAATCATGTGAGTAAGCCACCAAACATAAATGCTTCTCAAAAAGATCAATAACATCTAAATGAAGAAGTGAAGAGGTGTTCCATGTAGAAGAATCCACTTGGCCATAAAGTGTGCATTAGACACATGACAAATTGTTTCTTCTAAATATCTATTGAACACTATGTAAAGGGAATGGTGTGTGTGATTTGTGATAGACTGAATGTTGAGACAATCCTCAAAACAGAGAGTGTTGTATTGTGGGATGCATGAGTGTTGATTCACATTGGGCATACATGATGAGTGATTAAGAGCAAAACGATTTTTCATGTATGCATATGGGCTTGTATTTTGGCGACCCTTCTCTCTCCTCTCTGCTCCAGCGCCTTGGCTCCCTTCTCTCCCCCTTGCTCTGTTCCAGCCTTGTTCTCCTTCCTCTGCCAATTGTCACGTGTCAATCCTGCAACCCCCTTTGCTCTACTCTAGCCCCTTGGCCCCCTTCTCTCCCCCTTGCTCTGCTCTAACCCTACTCTACTGCTGTAGCTAGCATCACGCACTCTATAAGTTTATGATGGCAATTTCAGATGAAATTCGTGCTCGCATCATAGGTTTGAGTGAGGGAGGATTTACAGGAGTTCAAATTGCAGCTACTATTGGAGTTCCTATTAGAACGGTTACAAGGTTAGTAAAAACATTTAGAGAAGATGGAACCTAAAAGCGCAAACCTTGCAGTGGAAGTCACGCTAAAAAGCTTAGTGATAGAGATGTTCGTAGTATTGTGCATTACTGAAAAATTCATCGTTGCTCTTCACTCTCAGAGATTACCAATGCATGTCCTACTCAAGTGTGTAGACGTACTATTCAAAGGGTCTTACATAAAAATGACATTTTTAGTCGAATTGCAGTCAAAAACCTTTTTGACACCTCGTCACATGTCTCAACGATTAGCTTTTGCTCAGAAGTACCGTGGATGGAGTGCAAAAGAGTGGGAGCGTGTTGTTTGGACAGATGAATCTACTTTTGAAATTGGAAAAAATTCTCGGCAAATTCATGTTTGGAGAAGTGCATACGAGCGTTATTCATCAAGTTGTCTAGCTCCTACTTTTAAAAATGGAAGGACTTCTTTAATGATTTGGGGCGCATTTGCCGGAGGACAAAAGTCAGAACTTGTCTTTATGCCTAAAGGTCAACGTTCTGCTAAGGATTTTATAGAAGTGGTTTACGATGCCAAATTGGTTCATTTCATGGGTCAAATTCCACAAGGAGTGCTTATGGAAGATGGGGCACCCGTCCATAGGAGCAAAATATGTGAAGAATAGAGACAAAGCCACCTTCTCGAAAAGCTCAACTAGCCTGCAAACTCTCCCGATCTCAATCCAATCGAGAACGTTTGGAGGATGTTAAAAGATGTTGTGCAACATGGCAAACAATGCCCTAGAAGCTTAGATGTGTTGAAGGTAGTTCTTGAAAGAGAGTGGAAGTTAGTCAATGGTACAAAGCTCCTTCAACTATGTCATTCTATGCCCTCTAGGTTACTAGCAGTGATTGACGCTAATGGAGGACATACACGTTGGTAGATATGGAATAACTTTTTTGTGTACATCTTTTGGCTTTGAAATTTATCTCACATGTTACCAGCGTAGAGATGATCTTGTGCCAAAAATTTCATTATGTATAAACAAAAACTCAATCCTAAGGAGGGCGTCAAAGTTGAAAGTAGTAAAATGGTTTTCCCCTTTGTTTCTCAAAACTACACATGTTGGTAGATTTGGAATATTATTTTTTGTATGGGTCTTTTGGACTTGAAATTTTCCACACATGCAAACAACATAAAAATGTTTTTGCTCCAAAAATTTCATGGGCAAAAAAATTTCCTCAATTCTTGGGAGGGTGTCACAGTTGGCAGTTGTGACACTTTTCTCACAGCTATCCCATGTTGGTAGATCTTGCATAAGTTTTTTTGTATAAGTCTCCTGGACTTGAAATTTGGTATGCATGTTTTCAACATAAAGATGATGCTGTCACCAAATTTTCATGGTAAAATAACAATTTCTCAGCTTTGGGGAGGGTGTCAAAGTTGGCAACAGTGTAGGACACTATCCCTGGAACTACTTAACGGCCAATTTGAATGTCACCCTATTGTACAAGGTCTAAATCCTTTACCATTGTCTTAAGCATGATGTTATTTCCCTCTACACCAATTTTTAGAGATTATTAAAGGGGTGTAGCATATTAAAAACAAGTGTGCAAGGAGTGGAGGTTCCAAAATTGTCATTTCAAGTTTTTTTTTTGGTGAACTACGCATGTATTTGAATGATAATCCAAACGGTCAATAAGAAGGTTTTCACCACATATTGTTGTTGAAAAAATAAAAAGTGAAAAATATGAAGATCTCTAGGTTTTATGTAGAAAAGATGAATTTTTTCCCCCGTTGCCCGAAAATGTGTGAAAATGTTTGACTTGGAATAAAATGCCTTTTTAAACTAGAGACAAGAATTTTTTTTGAAAATTTCTAGAAAAGGAAATATTCTTTATGTGTGTGAAAAATCTCAATGTCAATAGAAACTTTTGTCAAAAATTTTGGAGGTGCCCGGAGTCCCCACTTTTGGCTTTAAGTGGTACTAACTTTCAAACCACAAATCCAAATAAAATAAAAAATATATCTCCACAAAGCTCTTATCAGATCCTATCTTGAAAAAAATTCAATTAAAAAGGATTTTTTTCGAATTGTAGGTACATGCCCAAAATCCAAAATGACCCCGGAGAGACGTTTGGTCCCTTAGGGGTTAAATGAGATCCTATGGTTAAAACTAGAATTACAGTTTTTTGTTTCCTTCTTACTCATTGCACTAGAATTAACAGTTTTGAAGTTTTTTTTTTGGAAATTGTCAATGAAATTGAGGGGTTAGTACATTTTTGTATTTTATAAAGCACTTTTGAATATGTATGATTCTTGCCTGACATGTAAGGGTTAAACATGATTTAATCATAAGTGGAAGTAAGCAATGTTGGTTTTTTTTTGGGATTATATTTGAATATTTAATAGTTGAAAAAAAGTTATTGATATGTTTTTCATTTTCAATTAAATACATGAATTTGTACAATACTCAACGTGTGCCACTTCCTTTGTTGTTTTGAATAAGAAGATAAGAAGAAGAACTATGGTGTCCAAAAGAGGCTAGCATGAATGAAGTGTCCGAGAGTTCCACTAGTAAACTACATCCACATGACATAATTAAGTAGTATGGAACTACTTTCCTTTCTTAACCTCTGAAGGACTATGCCCAATTTTGCTCTCATACTAGTCCAAAACTCCCACCGTCAAAAAGAGGCATGAAAATCACATTTCAAAAGTGAAAATTTGGACATTTAACCATAAGATCTTAAAATAGACTTCTATATGAACATTCCATTTTTTTGGTTGCAATCCACCACATGGATTGAAGATTATTGCGTTTGAAGTGCAAGAAAAAGGTTTTTTTACCCCTTGCATGGCAATGTGTGAAATTTTTTGGCTTGGGTTAAAACGTTTTTTTACACTAAAGATTTTTTTTTGGACATCTTCAAAGATAGTGATACTCTTTATATGAATGAAAAATCTTAATCTCAATGGAAACTTCTAGCAAAATTTTGGAGTTGCTCGGAGTCCCCAGTTTTGCACTTAGAGTAACACCACTTTCTTTTTAAAGGTCCGTTGTGAAGAAAAAAATCCCACAAAACTACCACTACGTTGCATTTTCATACACAAAAATTCCCAAAATTCATGATTAAATTTGAGATGGTAGGAACCTGCCCAATATGGAAAACGTCCCCCAAGGGAAGATGGTCCTATAGGGGTTAAGGACAAACAATATCAAACAAGTAACGAGGAACATGTGTCAAGTGATGAGAGAAGTAAAGGTGACAAGTGGTTAATCCTTTAGAGACGAGACTGCTCAAAGTGGACATCAGGCCTTCGAAAACAAAAAGATCACGTCATTCGAAGTTAGTTAAGTGTTGCGTGATACATAGATGTTGGGTTTTTTTTTTGCTGTGGTAGCCACTGCCGAATTCAATCTACACGACCAAGTTTAGCCAGAAATGTGATCAACGCGATCAGCCATACAATGGAAAGATACTGCAGCTTTGGAAAGAGTACACCAACATGTGGATGTAGCGGATAGCTAATGCACTCACTAACCGTCATGTTTGGAAAGATTTGCCTTTGCAGATCACGCAGTTCTTGCAAAGAAAAATACAAAAACGTCACCTTGGGTGCTCCGCATGATACACTCACACAATCCCATTTGTAGCCGTGCTTTGCCACGATCCTTGCGGTGTCTTGTCGTCCCACAACCTGGGGGTTTGGAGCATAGCGCTGATTAAAAGTTAACCGGCTAGATTCGCCAATTTTGGGAAGCGCTAACCATGTACGGTAGCCCAAGGTCTAGTTCAACAACCTTGTGTCGAATTAATTATTTTTTCTTCGCACAGTGGTTCCGACTTAATGGGTGTCACCTAGATACTACACAAGTATCACATAGATATTATATGAGTATGACCTTGGCATCACATGGGTATCACCTTAGACAAAATGTATATATTTTCTAAGAAATTCGGACACCGGCCATTTTGAATTAATTATGTACAAAGTAGACCTCCACGTAGGGTATGTCAGACAAGTCGTTGACCATGAAAACTCTTTCCGTTGTTGCTGAAGGGTTAAAGAAAAGAGGAAGCATGATAGAAGGCATATGTCTAAAATGTGGAGATACAAGAAAGATGTAGAAACACAAGAATTTAAGGTCTTTCTCCAAAGGCCATGAATTATATTTTTAAACAAAAATTATTCTGTGTAAACATTGAAGTCGATCATGAAACTTCTGATGCTATAGACAGTGATGAACTTGCTACTGACTCTGTAGTTACACATGAGGATATTATATTATTACAATATCTGAAGCATAGGCCATTAAACATGGTTGTTTACAGTTCCTTGAATGAGGTCCACGAGAGGAAATGTATCCCGAGTGTCCGTCACGTATCAATTTCATACTATTTTTGTATTTTCTTGTCTTATGGATTTGTCTATGACTGTCCCTTCTCAGATGGTCATGAATACACTGCCATCTGTGAACGCCGGTCAAAGGTATTAATTATTCCTTGGTGCATCTAATTTCAACTCTACATCTTTTACTATATATGCATCAAGTATAAAATGTTCAAAAGTTCAAAACTGAAAACATTCTTCCACCTTCCACATAAAGGGACATAAATATATATTTTAATTAGTTTAAATCCTTGCTTAACCCCTAAAAGACCAAGGCATATTAGAGGAATCTCTACTTCATTGATTTGATCTCTATTTTCTGAAAATGTAATAGTAGGATCTCCTATGAGATGATGTGATATTTTTTTGGGTGAATTGTGACCCTACAGATTGAAAGATATTTGCAGTCCAAGAGAATTTATTTTGTGCCCCAAGGGGGCACTTGGTCCTTTAGGGGTTGATATACTTTTATGTAAAGAAAGAAATAGTATTTACATGGCAGTAATCTATGATACACAGTTATTTCCGAAGCGCATTCTTCTCTTTGTTTGCTTTCTAGCATCATCTGCAGTAGATTTTTTTATTTTACTTACGGTGTGTTCTTGGGCAGTACGTGCTCCATAAATACCTTCACATGCTGGGTTACTACATAATTTGAAATTTCTGTTTTTCAGCTCAGGCGGGAGACCCATCATAGTCCAACTTAAGTTAATAAAACAAGTACATGAGGCTAGCCCAAGTTCAAACATGGCAACTATTGATACCCTTCAACTTCTGGGGTTTTAATACACTATGTTTTCAATGAGAATGAATGTTGTTCAGTACACATAAGCCTGGTCATCATCATTGACGTAAATTAATTGAATTTCTGATTGACCTGAACCGGGGTCAGCTGGTTGTGATAGTTCAGTTCTAGTTTGACCTCTCGAAGGAACCTTTGGGCTTGTCATGGTGACGTACTTCCTTTTTTTTTTGTTGACTTGCTTGCAGGGCATCATTTCCTCCTTCCTCTTTTGTTGCTTGTGTTTGCATTTAGCTCCGGAGCAAATTTGAAGAAGAATAAGGGGCCGTTTACACTACGGACCAAAAACTCGCCCCATGCACCTCTAAAATCTGTGATTGGCCAATCTAGTTGATGGAGCCAATTACAGATTTTAGAGGTGCATGGGACGAGTTCTTGGTCCGTAGTGTAAACCGCCCCTAAGCTGTGAGCTCCATCAAACCACCTCTTCTTCTTCTTGAAGAACTACACCCCATAATTGATTATTCTTAACCATCTTTCTCCAAGTATTGGCAACAAAATGACCTTTTTATCATCTCGTGACATCCAAAATTATGTAAAAAGATAAATCTAGCTAGTGTTTTTGGAGCAATTTGTTTGATTCTTTCACATAACTTGGTATGATAATATTCATATAAAGATCTATGCATGCTCTGTTTAAAGAATAACGGTTCCAATCGGATGAGAGTAGTAGCATTTGATAAATTTTATAACACTAAACATCTAAACATTTTATCACACTTCCTCTGTGGATTTTCATCAGAACCATTATTTTCACTAGAGTAACTTTGATTTACTTTGACTGTAGAAGATCAATACCTAGCCTAGGGTATTGTTGAAAAAAAAGGGAATGATTTTTGGTGATTTTCTTCATGATCAATATATATACAACAATATCAGTTATAGAATTTGACATGTAAACTTGCAAATCTATGTTTAACTTATGACCTAATTTTGGAGGAAATTCTACAACATTCAACAATTGATGGAATAATCTATAATTTAATCAAAGTCACAAATCTAGCTAGTGAAACTTGTGGTGTCTAAAAGGTGTACAACTTTGCCAAATTATTAGTCTTTTGCATGATAAGTCACAAATCAAATGAATCTAGTTACAAGATGTAGTGTGCAAATAATAATGTGTCCTCACATTGCATGTAAAGTTAATATTTACACATAATTATAATCATGAGTTCATTTCCACCAACCTAATAGAATAAGATAATGTTCCAAAATTTAAACAAATGATGTGTATGTAATGAGAAAGATCAATGGAACTATGTAAATAAAGGAGAATTTTAGTAATTGTTTAGACAAAAATATTCTGATTTTTCATAGATATGACGTATTGATGTTAAGTATAATGACTACGATTCCAACTTAAGTACCACTGTAAATCACAATAACTAATAATGTTCAAGACATCAATTCTTTGATTGCAATACTTAAAATGCATTTTGGCAATAGATGTTTCCAAAATTTTAGAAGTCCAAATCATAATCTGATTCTTGCAAAATGCGCGTGCAACATGTGCCCAAAACCAAGATTCAAGAGGCTTCTAAGAAGCAACCCTATCAATTTTCACTAAGAAAGTGTTGCTCTCCATTCACAGAGTATGCAACAAAAGTCACTTTTTTCATGTTGTGTGTGTCACTCTTCGCTCACCTTCTTTGCAAACATCCTAGTACTTGCATGTCAGTTTCGTACATGATGAACCTCTTAAGGACGAGGCCCAGAGCAACCATGGGTGGAATCTACAAGGGTCGCAGATTATGTTGTCAATAGCTGTCATTTGCGCTGATTGTAACTCAACATTTTCCTCTTTGATGAATATTTTCTCAAAAAGAGTTTTCAGTTATTCTCCTGTATGGGTCATTGGGTAGCATCAATTGATTTACGGAGAGGTAAAAACTTTCACCTGGACTTTAGATTACGGCCTTCAGTACGGTGACGCTGGTTATCACTTTTAGTGTAGCGACTGCAAAGTGGGGGCAGGCTCATGAACAATTTGGAAGAGCTCGGTTGACATTGTGGTGCACTCATACGAGCAGAGCTGGGCTGGGATGAAACAAAACACAAATGTGATCCAACAGATCTGATCCGCATCAGAAAATATGGTGCCAGGCACTGCTCTCCTGCCCAAACACTGTCATCATATCACCTCGCCAATATGCATGAATTCGCTCACTTCTCTCTGCACCTTTCATCGTACAAGAAACCAGTTTCTTTTCCTCACTGCCACAATACACCACAACTTCAAATTTCAATGGCTGTAGCTACAATCGAAGGAATATACAGAAATAGTCGTACGAGAGGAGATTTTTTGGAAGATCAGCTACCAAATCTGCACGAACTCTCATAAAATAGCAAGAACACAACCACAAGCGCGTATAGTTGCAACAAGCATGAAGAACAAAGTTTTCGGTGAAAATATGAACTAGAATAATACACAATAATTCAAATGTGCAATAAGCGATTCTTTATGCTTGGACTGATTTTTATTGCATATCAACCATAGAAAACAAGACTACAGAGTACTAAATACCTTCACAACTCAATGATTCAACTCGTAAGCACTCACAAACACTTCCGCCATGTGTAGCCACCTCTTTCTTGGTAGACATCAAGAGCTCTTTGAGGCATAGAGCGTATCAAGTTTCTAACAGCATCAGGCTCTATATTGTACCAAATTTCTTGGATCTTCTCCCATGAGTCAATTTTACTAGTGGGTTTCCTCTTGGACCTTCTTTGACGGCGACCTACTTCATTCCAAAGATGTTCTATTGGATTGAAGTCGGGTGATTGTGGAGGGTGTCCGATAAACTAAAATTTTTTAGCTCGCAACCAATTTACAACATAATGTGCGGAATGCTTTGGATCATTGTCATGTTGGAAAATAACCTCATCCTCATCTAAACCTTGCATCTATATTGTGCCCATAAGTTCGGTCTCTAAAATGTTGCGATATACATATTTATCCATCTTCCCTTCGATCCGATGAAGCTTGCCAATTCCTTCCCAACTCGTACAATCTCAAACCATTATGTTTCCTCCTCCATGTTTAACTGTAGGTTGCACATGCTAATCTAAAAGACATTCTCCACTCTTTTTCCAGCAATACTGACGCCCATCCGAGCCTAAAAGATTGAATTTGGACTCATAAGAGAAAATGACATGAGCCCAAAACTCTGAATCTGCATGCTTGCGCTTCTTTGCCCACTGCAAACGACGTGCTTGATGTTTCTTTGTCAAAAGTGGCTTCTTGGTCTTCACACATGCTCTCAACCCTTGCCTCCAAAGACTCCTTTTTACTGTATCATCACTCAATTGCATGCCCTCAAATCGTAACATTCTTCTTATAGTTGTTGTTGTACTTTGATCTCCTCTCAATGTCACGATCATCACGTTCATCAAGAATTCTAGGTTTATCAGGTGAAGTTTTGTCTGTAAGGCTCTCTCTCTCACGAAACCTTTGCAGCATGTCAAAAGAAGTGCTTCAAGGAATGTCCAAAATTGCAGAATTCTGGCCATATTAGTTGCCTCGCTCATACATCTCAAGAACTGCCCTACGTTGATTCTCACACCTTCTAGGTGCCATAGCATATCACCTAAGGCCTCTCCAAATCTTACAAAAAAAACCACAACAAAAAGCCTCACAAGTGCACTTGTAATGAGAATATAATGGTGAGTACAACTTACGTGCATATTAAGTTGTACACACCCCTTCATGATTTTTGCATGTGTAATCTCTACAAGTGGAAAATTTTGAGGGAGTCATTGTTAATTAAGTGCCATGTGGTGTACTAATTAAATTTGGCCCAAAATATCTCTTATCAACCCACAAACTATGCTACAGTCAACACCTATTTCACGGATGCCTCACTATCCGAATACTTTTGCTCGCCATTGTAAGTTAGTGTCTGTTTTCCCCCTAAGTGAGCCTCGTATGTCCTTTTCTTTTTTTGATATGTCCTTTTCTTTTTTTGATATGTCCTTTTCTTTTTTTGATATGTCCTTTTCTTTTCTAGAGACCAAATTCTTTGAGAAGCTGATGGACTAGTGGAAACTATATATTGTCCCCTTATAAAACTGTAGCAATACAACTACACTTGAAATGAAATTCCTGAAGAAATTGATGCCCTTTCACGTTTTACTCAAAGGTGACCATTTCTCACTTCCTTGACTATTTATCACCAAAAGCACTATATATATATATATACTAGTGGGGTACCCGTGTCCTCCGGACACAACATTTTTTTGTGTTGAGTCCCCACCTCCCCGTCCCCGTCTTTTTTGAAGTGTAATTGTAGAATCTTCTAATTCTTTATGAGATGAATGATGTGGTAGATAGATAGTGTTGTAAACTATATATATATATACTTTTTACAATCTTTCTAGTGGGGTACCCGTGTCATTTGAACACCTTTCTTGTTGGATAATTTTTGTTGGATGAATTTATTTACTGGGAACGGACGGACCAACATCAAGCTTAGCATATTGTATGATTGTTAGTACCGTGGCAAGGAAAATCATTAATATCTAGGTTTGCAAGGTACAATTGAGGTTAATGGGCGATTATACATACGTTCACATAATTTACTCTTGAAGCACAAAAAATGTATTAAAGTGAAGCAAAATAAACTTTTTAAAATAGAAGTACCACACCCTACATGTCGACACAGTATAAGACCATTTTTTATACATGTAGTAGGTGAAATAATGATATGAATTTGAAACACCATGTTTCATTGAGTTGGGTTCAACACAAATACAAAATTCTAACACTATTGTATACACCAAAACCCACAAACCGTTTTTTGTTCAAATTATATATATATACTTCAAATATATATATATAATTTGAACATGATGGAAGAAGGAAATAGACATTCTATTTTCAATCTCCAACTCAAAGGTCTTCATCTAGATTACTAGGACAATATGAGCCATATTTTTTGTTATGAAATTTGTGTGTATTTGATCGGAAGGATATGATATTTGAAGTGAAGAAAAATTGTTTTTCCCTTCCTTATGTGAGGAGGATCAACAGACTCTAATTTCAAATGATGTTAAATGTTTGCACTACACAGAGTCTAAATTTATTATTAATATGGTTGACATTATTGTGGAATTTTTGCACATCTAGTTTTTGAAGTGGTGGAATCCATGAATTGTAAACTTGAGCCATAGGAGAATCTTATGTTGTATTACATTACCATATGATCAACCCTTTACCGCCCAGGGATGTTTTTGGAAAAAGCAAGATTTCTGCCGATTTTTTTCTTTATACTAAATTTGATGGGAATACAATGCCATATTTTAGTATCTAACCTTACATTATTGAACTCAAACCATGACCTAAACTTTGGGGAGAATTTTCACAACATCCAACGGTTGATGGAATAGATTATAGTGTTTAAAGTTACCGTATATTGGTAATGAAAACTATAGATTTTGGAGGGTGTACTACTTTAACCATCAATAGATTCTTGCAAGAATTTTTTTACTTTAAATTAGAGCAGTTCACATGTGCACTAGGTTGATAGCTTTGCATTGACATATCATACGTGAAGAAAATATTTATACACAATTATTGGTGATTTTATTGCTTTTTTCTAATTGGTTGTTTACAAAAATGTTCCAACCATATACAAATCTAAACGGAAGTTTTGTATGTGAGGAAAGAGATCAACAATCACAAAACAATGAAGAATGTCTTAAAGAAGAATTTCAATCAAAATTTAAGACCAAAATCAATGTGCATGGGTTTGAAATACATCATAGTATGTGGCATAGTATTCACTATATTCATTGTATTTTAGTGTATTTGGTGTATTTTGTGTTGTATTCCTAGCTTTTTCAAGAGTTATGTAATCCAAATCATAATCTGATTGTTGGAGAGTGTTTGTGAAATGAGTGCGCAGATGTGAATTTTGTCAATCAAAGCCTAATTCCTCATGGATTTCATGCAAATTGAGTTTTAGCACCTCCAGGGTCCCATTTCGAGCTTCCTAGGTGCTAAAGGGTTAATCCCTTAAGGACCGTGATATTTTAACACCCAAACTCACTCAAAATTGCCAATTTCAATGAATTCAACATAAAATGAAAATAAACACAGTTTTCACATATCTAACTGTAGGATCTTGTACTAAGATTGTACAAGTGTGTGTGGTAAGAAACTGTTCAGTTTGATTGCACGGATTGAATTATAGTAGCCTTTGAAGTGAGACATGAACTCTTCTTGAGGTCGTACTAAACACCTTCAACAAACTTTGACCACCCTCTACGGCAAATTTTTGCACTTCATGCGATGATTTTTAATTTTAACTTAAAAAAGATTGTGCTAGGCACATGTGCACCAAATTTTAGAAGTAGATGAGGGGTAGAAGATGACCTTAAAAATCTTGCAGTGCAACTATGAGATGAGAATCACTAATACACTAACAAGTTTTGCATATATCATATAATTTTCATATTTTTAAAATTAAAATATTCGACAGGTAGATGCAAAGATTTTCATTCCCTTTCCAGAAGGAATTTTTCTTTGATTAAAATGGACAAAAACTCGGATTTCTTTTAAATAAAAAATAGTTCAAGTTTTGCTACAATAATTGTTATATGTCACACTAAACCGTTGCACTATTTGTATACGTTACTAAAAAAATGTTTGCAACTTTTAAATCGTAAGTTGGAATTCTACAAAAATTATGTCAACGGAAATCTATTAAAAAGTTTCCCATTTAATAAAAAATCTCCAAAAAACATGCCAAAATTTGAGAGTGAAGGACTCAATTGAAACTCAAAGTATCTTCCCAAAGGAACTTTGGTTCTCTAGGGGTAAATGTGCCATTATACAACTAGCTCTTGTTTTGATTTATTTCAAAAAATAACATATCTAATTTTATTTTATTTGAACACCTTTGGACCTAAAAATCTTTTTTTTGCAAATTTGTAACCTATTTTCTTTCTCCTAATAAGACTTTAGATCAAATCAATTTTGAGACAGACGTCCTTCCTAACAAAGTGCTTTCAATTAAGACAAACAAAAATGAGGATGAACCACTAGGAGAGCTTTACATTTTCAATTGAGGGGTTGAATAGTAGTCTCAAAAACTAGTTGTAGGGGCAATAAGAGAAGTTTGCCTTGTCGCACGCTCTAATTACAACTTAGATTTTGGGACAATAGTGAGCTTATGGAGAGGCGATTGTGTTGGAAAGGGGCTCAAGTGGTTAGATTTGAACTTAGCAAGAAATCTTTAGGATTTGAGGACACAAATTTGAACTCTGGTAATTATGAAAGCATTGGTGTCTATTTTTTGGATGCTGGATTTAAATCCCAAACACTCAAACCTAGTTGCAAAAGCCTAGATGTAACCTATGGAGAGATAGAAACACCTAAGTTCATCTAAATTTCTTCGTATAGCTTTGATCTAGAAACACCAATCACAATATATGGGGAAAAGAGATCAACACATGCTCCGCAATGCTTTCACAACATCACCAACACCAGATACACACATTTTAAACCCTTTCTTTTATTGCAATAAGTTAGTCACTCATGCATTACAACTCTTTATTGCTTATCTTTCTCAAAATTGCATTTGCAACTCAAAGTAGCATCTCTAATGCTACTATATTCATATTTAGAATATTTTTAAGGCTATACACTAATTAACTTGTTTTAACACTAGCACACAAGTTCTTAGGCACAATTTCAAAAAAAAAGTTGGAGTTGTATGTAGCACATGGAAGCATTGTCAAATTCATTATAGGCCAAGATCAAGCATCTAAGCAGCTCCACTAAGCCTGCAAATATGCACATACAAGCAAACAAAGCAACAACATACAAATAGAACAAAATAAGTAAGACAAGGACACCATATCTACGCACAAAGAGGCCGTGTACACTGCCCCATAGTACCTTACAGCTAGATCAAAGTTACATCACGAAGACATCATCAACAACAGAAGACACTATTGTAACCATGAACAAAGCCAAACGCAAGTATATGAACATGAGCAACAAGAAGATAGCTATGGGAGCAAAGACAAAGCGATTGTAAAATGAGAGGGAAAACTATAGATTCTTCTCAAAATGTATCAACCTTGGCGTATTTTGACCAAAATGCCATTCACAAGCTTGTAGAGTGGAAGAATGTGTTTTCTCTATGGTTCCATAAGCAACAGGTGAACGGACAAAAATGTGGCGCATATGTGCAATGCTCTAACTTTATTATCTATCGACAATTCATCAACAAAACCTTTCCATTGGAAGACACTAGATTAACCATCATATAAATCTAAATGGTTTAGAATCTCCTTTTACAGACCTTGTACAAAAGCAGAGATTCAAGAATACAAAGGCAATAAAAAGATTTATGTTAAGCTAAGAAACATGAAGGAGATAATGAAGAAGGCCAAGACTACACATATATAAACAATGCAAAAGTAATCAAGGGACTCATGTTTGTTCACAACATATCACAAAATTTTCATTTACTTTCCAACAAATTAATTACAAAAGCGCTTGGGCTTTGATCCAATAAATAAATACATGCCTCCTTTCCAATTTACTAATCATTACCCATCTCAACTCTAAAATCCAATTGTAGACAATGAATACAATCATAGACAATGGAAGACATGACTCTGTGGAACACCTCCTCACATAATGTTGCTTGTTTTTTTTTCGAGCAAGGATTACTTTTAAATGACATAAACAACATATATTTGGACTTTTTAGTTGTTAATAAAGGGGGCGAGTTGCAAATTTATCTCTAAAGCACCAACCGCCCGTTTGGAGGATAATTTTTTGCACTTTGATTGCAAGTATCTTTCAATCCGTACAGTCAAACTTCAAAAAATTTACTACATATTATCATATATAGTGGCAAGCACAAGTATTCGGACAGAGAGGCATCTCTCATAAATATGTCCATTGTGGCGTAATTAATGAGTTAGTAAGATATTTTTTGGGCTTGCTTTAATTAAGACACCACATGGCACCTAATTAACATTGATTCCTTTAAAATTTGACACTTGTAGAGGTTACACATGCAATGATCATGAAGAGGTGTGTACGACTTATTATGCTCACAAGATGTGCACACCACAATCTTCTCTTTACATGTCCATTTATAAAGCTTTTTGTTGTGAATTTTTTGGTAAGATTTGGAGAAACCCTTGGAGAGTAGCCATGGCTCCTAGAAGATTTGAGAATGATCATAGAACAATTCTTGAAATGTATGAGCGAGGGAACTCATGTAGAGAGATTTCAACGGTTTTGGGCATTCCTCAAAGCACTTGTTCTGACATAGTGTGAAGGTTTCGTGAGAGAAAGACCTTGAAAGACAAAGCTTCACCTCGTAGTCCTAGAATTCTTGATGAACGTGGTGACCGTGACGTTGTGAGGAGGTTAAATGATCCACATACTAGTATAGCTGCAGCTGTAGGACGTGCATTACGATCTGAGGGTATGCGATTGAGTGATGATACTGTGAAAAGAAGTCTTCGGAGGCAAGGGCTGAGAGCATGTGTGAAGACCAAAAAGCCACTTTTGACAAAGAAGCATCGAGCTCGTCATTTGCAGTGGGCAAAGAAGTGCAAACATGCAACTTGGGAATTTTGGAGTCATGTCATTTTTTCTGATGAGTCCAAATTCAATATTTTTGGCTCGGATGGACATCAATATTGTTGGAGAAAGTGTGGAGAGCATCTTTTAGATCAACAGGTGCAACCTACAGTTAAATATGGGGGAGGAAGCATCATGGTTTGGGGTTGTATGAGTTGGGAAGGAGTTGGCAAACTTCATTTGATTGAAGGGAAGATGGATAAATTTGTATATAGCAATATTTTAGAGATAGAACTTATGGGCACTATACAAATGCAAGATTTAGAAGAAGATCATGTTTTTTTTCAACACAACAATGACCCAAAACACACTGTACATTATGTTGTAGATTGGTTGTGTGCTCAAAAGTTTATCACTATTTGGCATCCTCGACAATCACCTGACCTCAATCCAATAGAACATCTTTGGAATGAAGTAGATCGTCGTATGAGAAGGTCTGAGAGGAAACCTACTAGCATAAGTGACTTGTGGGAGAAGATTCAAGAGATTTGGTACAACATAGAGGTTGATGTTGTTAGGAAGTTGATACGCTCTATGCCTCAAAGATCTCTTGATGTCTACCAAGCAAAAGGTGGAAATACAAGGTGGTAGCGCTTGTGAGTACTTAAGAGCTAAATCATTGAGTAATAAAGTTATATTCTAACTTAATATCTTGTTTTCTATAGCTGATATACAATAAAAAGAATTTGTGCATATAGAGTTGGACAAGCTTGTTGCACATACGAATTATTGTGTGTTTTTCTAGTTCATACTTTCATTGAAATCTTTGTGTTTTATATTTGTTGCATCTAAATGCTCTGGTGGTTATATTCTTGCTATTTTATGACAATTCATGTGGATGTGGTAGCTAATTTTCTAAAGAAGCTTCTCTTGTACGACTATTTATGCTTGCCACTGTAAGTTTAGAAGAAGATCCTATAATTTCATTATCAAAAAGATTGATTGGTAGTTTTTGATCCTCTAGAGATTAACGATGGAAGCACGCACACGCGTGCATACGGTTGCAAACAAGGAGCAAGTTTGGAGAGCACCGTTTACCACGGCCCCTGCAACCTAAGATTGTGGCCGACTTTTACCACGGCCCCTTGCAATAACTCTATCCGGCTACAAAAAGAGATGAAACAAGTTTGAATGCTCGTCTCTCTCTTAACCTTAGATTTTGTAAGAGTTTTTGACATACAATTTTTTGTACAATGGTCTCTAGTAGCCCATTGCTTCATCGGGTTTTTGTCCGGCTTTTATTTCTAATCCCTCATAGTAACTTGAATATTTTCCTTCATTTTTAATTTGTGGTGAAGGATACTGGGAAGGTGTAACTTCCGGTAGCCGTATTGTGTATGTGGTATGTTCTTCTTGGATATATATATTTTTAACTTGTACTACATGTTGTAAAGAATGCATTAGGCATTTTGGGTGCATTTAATGAACATGTTCCACATATATTTTGTATGTTGTAATTTTTTGAAGTTTACCATTGAGTCTTGATTTTTTATTTTTGAATGTAGATGCCTTCTAAGAAATAATGGACCCTTCTTTCTTTAGTATAGTAGTAATTGTGTGGTTGCTCTTGCCAATGACATTGGGCAGTTTCAAAAGTTATAAGTCAATAACTAGGACAATGTTGAAGTCCAAAAGTTGCCTCTAATATCTTCCTCTTATGTGATTAAATAGCCACAAGGAAGAATTATGCTCCAAGGATGTATTGGCTAGAGCCCAAGCAAGAAACACATTTGAATGACATTGAATCCATTGTTTACAGAGCATCAGAGGACATGCATTACACAAAATACACAAAGCTTCATAGAATGAGCTCGAATGCATTTGATGAATTGGTTCATATCTTGACACCTTATTTGAAGTTGAAAATAATAAGTCTTGTTAGGTCTCTATTGGAAATTAGGAAAATTGTTATTGCAGTACCCTATAGGCTTGCACATAGTTCTTATATTGACCATATTGTTGATCATTTCAAAGTTAATAGACCTATCATTTGCAAGTATGAAAATATGGTTTGTGACATCTTCTATAAGAGAAATAAATTGATTAGCAGATGCAATAGTATACCCACAGGTGAACGCTTACAAGACATCATTGATGATTTTTACAAAATCATAGGATTACCAAACGTTTGCGGTGCAATTGATGTAATACACCTT
The DNA here is from genome assembly GCA_963971425.1 of Bryoerythrophyllum caledonicum. NCBI lineage: Eukaryota > Viridiplantae > Streptophyta > Bryopsida > Pottiales > Pottiaceae > Bryoerythrophyllum > Bryoerythrophyllum caledonicum. Next base: position 12,880,492 of record OZ020515.1, read on the forward strand.
CCTCTTCCTGATTAATGAAGTTGAAGAGTCACCCATGCACATAGTGATTCTTTGAATAGGAAGAAGTTCACTCTATTGTTTTACATGTAGTTTACGATGCAAAACAAGTTTTTCAAGAATGTATGTGCATGTCAACCTGGGGGTCTCATGATGGAGGGTAATTTAAAATCTATAGCTTGTAAAGACTTGATGAGCCGAGCCGAGCTGTTTTGTAGAAACAAGTCGTGGATGTTGGAGGGAAGTTGTGCACTTCATATTTGATTGGTGATTTTGTTTATCCAATATGCACTTATTTGCAAAACGAACATAAAGTGACCACAAGATTAAGACAAGAAGATGTTTGAAAGTGTGATGAACTCAGGAAGGGTTGTTATAGAGAATGCATTTGGATCTCTGAACAACAAATGACGTATCCTAAAACACTTAAACTCCAAAGTTGATAGAGCAACAACAATCACTATAGTAGGCTGTTGGTTACATAAATACTGTGAGCTATACAATTTGTCAAAGCCAAGGGGTATTAGAGTGCGTTATTGGAATCTTGTGCAAGGATTTGGGAATATTAGACCCCTAGTTGTTGAAGAAGTGGAGAGATTCAAAGCCAAAGGTGAAGATTTGGGGAGAGAAGTAATTTGAACAATGGATTTTTAAGAATCCTTCTCATTAAATTCAATTTTGTATAAAATCTTACTATGATTTCTTTTCCAAGACATATAATAAGATAACCAACTTTCAATTATACGACTAATAAAAAAAATCCCCAAATATAAATAGATGTAGATTCTTGTATGAATCAAACACGTAAAGGGTATTACAAAAGAGATCCAAGTAGAATTCATATTTATAATAACCGTGGAAAAAACAAGTACACTCCATTTATGCTATTTTGAACTTCCGATGATAACACTCAAGGTGGAGGTGGATCTAGGTCTTTGCTCTTCAAGGCCTCAACAAAACAAGGCCACAATCTGCAACTGCCCTTGCTGCATCTCCCTCTGTTTCTGTAAGATTATGTTTTCAGAATGTTGTTCTAATGTACTTTATTGAAGTGCATTAAATTATTTTGAAACTAAATTAATTGTATAACCATGGGGATGATAATTTTGCAAAAATTCATATAGATTGAGTGAGTTTGTTGGTTTTGCTAAACCTTTGGGATTAATTAGTTCAAGGGTACCAACCCAACTATCTTGTTTTGAGGGTACAGGGGAGTTTATGGCAGTCAAAGTAGGTATGGGAGGATCTTCATCGTGCATGGGGGTTATGGAATAATGCCGAAGGGAAAAAGAGAGAGAAAGAGAGTTTGGGAAGAAGGGGAATGAGGGGCATTGTTTAAGGGTTCAAGTGGAAGGTCATTTGAGGGCGTTAAGAGTATAGGATTGAACAAGAATCAGGGGGTTGCAATCTAAGTGAGGTAGGAATCAACTAGTAAAAGTTTGAGAAAGGACACTTAGTGTGGAAAGGCTAGAGGGCGAAAGGGAAGAAGGTCCCTAGGAGATTCTTAGGCGGCTATTCCAAGGGTGGTTTAAGTTTTCCCACACTAAGTTGTGGGTTTCCATTCTAATGTTTTGAAACTTTGAAAGCACTAAGTAAAGAAGACGAGCTTTATAAAGAGGTATTCCATGGAAAAATCAATGCTAGGACAAGAATGGAATCAAGCTTTTGGTGTGGAGGGTTTAGAGGGTTGTGGCGGCGGCAACTTTTAAAGCGTTTGGTTATTTCCTCACCAATTGCTTGATTTTCATTTCTTTTTTATAAAATTTTGAAAAAAGCTATTTATAAAGGTTAGTTTTGAAGGGATCTATCACAAGTGGAAATTGGATTTGGAACAAGGGAAATCTGGACGTTTTGGTGTAGAGGGTTTTGAAGGGTTGCGGTGGTGGCGACTTCCAAGTCTAGTGGTTTGGTTATTCCATCATCAATTGTTTGATATTCATCTTTTTCTTATGAGACTAGGGAACAAGTTATTTCTAAATATTAGCTTTCAAGGGAATGATCATGTGTGGGAATCAAAGATAGAGCAAATGAAGATTTAGACATTTTGGTATGGAGAATTTTAGAGGGTTGTGGCAATGGCAACTCACAAGAGCGGTTTGGTTATTCCCTCACCAATTGCTTGATTTTCAACTTTTCCTCATGGAAGTTTGATGAAAGCTAGGTCTAATGGTTAGCTTTTTAAAGAGCAATTGCAAACTGACATTAGACTTGGTATGAAGAAGAAATCAACATATTGATTCCAAGGAATTTAGGGGCTACGGGTTTAGTAAGAGTTTGAATAGTGTTTGAGGTTAGGCTAGACAGTCGGATGTATCCAGGAGCTAAAGGTACATCTAAATGTTGTATTCAACCTCTTAGTAACTTTATATATTTAGGATTTATTTAGAAAAATAAATTATGCTTGTGTTCTTCTTATTGAGACTCATTAGTAGCCATGGACCTCAAGTTCTTCCAAGGAAACACTTTCTCTTAATAACAAGCCTCATTTTTTAGAACTTTCTCAGTAAGTTGCATCTTCATTTTTTCAATTTCAACAATACTATCAATGAATTTTATTGATGGCCAATACAATCGCTTGGTCATTTGCAGACCCCTTCTTCCTCCGCTTCTCAACACTCTTATTCACTTAGCCATGAGCATGTAGGTGCTCTGCTTGCTCTTGATCAAAGAGGTAGCGGAGTGCTTGGTGTTGAAGCCACAATAGGTCTACGCTCAATCCTTAGATGTCCTAAGTTGGTCTACACTATGTGGTACACCAACACAACATATGGAATAAAGAAGAGACAATGTTAAGTTCATAGGAAAGTAAATGTAGTCTAAACAAAAATATTCATTAAATTCTTTGATTAGGAAGTCTTTTCAATGTCCAAACCTTATCATGTATAAAAATGACACCATACATGTACAATATGTTGTTCTAACATTTAAAGGTGACATTAAGCCTAGATTCTAAACTGATGACTTAGTAGATTTTTGCTTGAGTTATAATGTGATGACTTAGCAAATTTTAATATGATGACCTAGAAAATTTGAATCTAATGACTTAGCAAATTTTGATATGATGACTTAGCAAATTTAACTATGTTATATAAGCAAATTTTGATTGAGTGACTTAGCAAAGTTTACTCTTGTGACCTAGCAATTTTCAATAAAATGACTTAGTAATTTTAATTTGCAGACTTAACAAATTTTGATGCAATGACTAACAAATTTTAATATGTTGAATTAGCAAATTATGATTAGACACTTTAAATTTTTAATTTGGTGCGTTAGCTAATTTTGATTGGATGACTTAGAAGAAATTGCTCCAATGACTTGACAAAACTTTGATCTGGTGGCTTAGAAAATTTTAATATGGTAACCTAGCAATTTTTGATATGATGGCTTAGCGTATTTTAATTTGGTGACGTAAAATTTTCTAACCTACCGACTTTGCAAATTTTAATTTGATGACTCAAAATTTTTTGCCTAATTTGATTGGAATTGTCCTTAAATTAGAAGAAAGTAAAAGTCGTCTCTTTGTTCATAAATTTTTCTAATATAATTTTATAAACATGAACATATTTTTTATATAGCAATCTAATATTCACAAACAAATCATTTACCTTGGACTTTTAGAGCCGCTATCATGTTGTCGAGTATGCCATACCATGGCTAATTCAAGGGTGTTGGTCCTATTGCTCCATATTTCTACTTTTTGTAACCAAAACTTTGCTTCATTATGGAATATTTGTCTCGGCATTGCTGCCAAGTACAATGAAGTTCATCAGAGAAGGATGTACTCAAGTTTCCTGCAAACTCTATCAAATGCTTTTCTTTAAAGGCCTTACAATCATTATTAAAAAAAAAATTCACACATGAGATCACATGTCTTGCTTATGTCACAAAAATTGTAGATTTCAAAGTAAAAGTTCATAATAATTGTGATCTTCTGATGAAAAAGAGAAGAAAGTTCATATCAAATATAAGATATGTTTATTTTTTTTGAAAATTTCACCAAAGGTGTATAATATAGTGCCAGAACTTGAGTTGTGGATGGAACTTATGTGTTCAGCTAAAATTAGTAATTCGGTCAACCATGGTTATAAGCCCAAAGATCAAACTGCAATAACTTATTCAATTTTGAGTATTTTTCAAAATTTTGGATTGGAATGGAAACTAGACTTTATAAGCTTTGTTTCATTAGTTGGATTCCCATTCAAAAAATATCATTTGAGTGGCTCAAGTTCAGATTTAGAGTAAAATCTAGAAGTTTCTAAAATACACTACTGTGGGGTGACACCCATATTGGCGTCTTGTGCAATCCCAGGGATAGTGTCCACACTGCTGCTAACTTTGACACCCGCTTGAGAGCTGAAAATTTGTTACATTGGAGTTTTCATGAAGTCACCAAAATACACTAGATAGGTACCTCAAATCTTAGGTTCTTATGTTAGTAACCGGGACCACATGCACATGGTGTCTTGGCTTGGGAAAGGTTTGGAGGAACTATTGGTCAACCCTTTGAGAACTTAGGGTACTATGGGGGAGCTTTAGCTTGCATGGGGTAGGGCCCAAGAACATTGATTGCAAAGCATTTCATTGGTGCAGTAAAGGCGATATGAAATTTCCTCATGCTCTTTTTTTTCCGTTTATACATCTCATGCTGTATGGCACCATATTCCTCGTGACTTGCCCTTTCAGGAAGCACTTTTTTGGAAAACTCTATTACCATAAAATTTTGGATACAAAATCTCCTTTATGTTGAAAACATGTGTACCAAATTTCAAGGCCAGGAGATTTATACAAAAAAAGATATTCAAGATTTACCAACAAGGGGTAGCTGTAAGAAAAGTTTCACAACTACCAACTTCGACACCCTCCCAAGGATTGAAGAATTTTTTTCCCATGGAATTTTGGAAGTGGAAACAAATTTATGTTAATTACACGTGTGGAAAAATTCAAGTCCAATAGACCCACAAAGAAAATGATATTCCAAATCTACCAAGAGGTGTAGTTGTGAGAAACAAAGGGGAAAATTGTTTCACAACTTCCAACTTTGACAACCTCCCTAGGGCTGAGAATTTGTTATTTTAACTTGAATATTTGGTCACAAGATCATTGTTATGTGTGAAAACATGTGTGAAAATTTTCAAGGCCGATTAATTTGCACATAAATAGTTATCCAAAATCTACAATTGTAACTACAATAACCAATTCAAGGACATGGTGAAAATGTTGAAATATCTTTGACACCTCATGCTTCCTCATTGAACTTATTCATGTCACACAGCGCCTAATCATAAATGCATCAAGAAAAAAATTTAGTAACATCCAAATGTAGAAGTGTGGAGTTGTCACATCAAGTAAAAACCTCTTGCATCACACATGCATGACGAAGTTCCCCCTCTAAATATCAATTGAGCACTATTGTGTAAACTTAAGGGAATGTTGTGTGTGATTTGTGATCATTGAATGATGGAGTAATGGTGAGAGTAGAGAAAAAGAGTATGTTATGTGTGAGACATAAAATGATGTGTTGCATGAGTGATGTGATGCATGAGTGATGTGATGCATGAGTGATGTGATGCATGAGTAATTTAGTCATGCTTGCCTATGCCTGTTGAATGATGTGTATGTGGTTATGCATGCTTATGCATGTTGAGTGATGTGTATGTGGTTATTCATACTAGGCTGAGTGATGTGTATGTGATTATGCTTAGTGGACTGAGTGATGTGATTCAGAGAGTGTTGTTGAGTGATTGATTCTGTATGAAATTGTTAATGTTGTTAATGAGAGTTTAAGGGTTTATTATCTTCGAAAAAGAAAGTCCAACATTTTTCAGATGCAATTTCAGATGAAATTTGTGGACGTATTATAGGTATGAGTGAGGGAGGGAGTACTTAAATTCAAATTGCTACCACTATCGGCGTTTCCGTTAGAACAGTTCAGAGGTTGGTGGAAAAATTTAGCAAAGATGGAACTTACAAGCGCGAACCTTGTGGTAGAAGTCACACCACAAAACTTAGTGATAGTGATGTGTGTAGTGTTTGGCGTTACTCAAAAAATAATTGTCGCACGCCAGTATAAGAGATTGTCAGTATATGCCCTACTCCAGTATGTGGACGTCCCATTCAAAGGCTATTACGTAGAAGTGGCATTTTTCAGTCGAATTACAGTAAAAAAAACCTTTTTGATACCTCCTCGCAAATATCAAAGGTTGGATTTTGCTAAGAAGTACCGTGGATGGAGCGCAAAAGATTGAGAGAGTATTGTTTGGAAAGATGAATCCACCTTCGAAATTGGGAAAAATTCGAGACAAGTTCATGTTTGGAGAACTGCATATGAGCGTTATTCATCAAATTGTATAGTTCCTACTTTTAAAGTAGACAAACTTCCTTGATGATTTAGGGCGCATTTGTTGGTGGGCAAAAGTCAGAACTCATTTTTATGCTTAAAAATTGACGTTCTACCAAGGGCTCTGTGGAAGTGGTTTACGAAGGGGAATTATCTCATTTCATGGATAAATTTCTATATGCAATGCTCATGGAAGATGGCCCACCCGTCCATCCCATCAAAACATGTGAAGAATGGAGACACATGCGCCTTCTTGAGAAACTTAATTGGCCGCAAATTCTCCTGATCTCAATCCAATTGAAAACCTCTGGAAGATTCTAAAAGATATAGTACAATGTAACAAGGCATGTCCTAGAAACATGGGTGCTTTAAAGGTAGTTCTCAAAAGAGAGTGGAAGTCGGTTAGTGATACAAAGCTCCTTCAATTATGTCATTCTATGCCCTTTAGGTTTCAAGATTGACAGTAATAGAGGAAATACACGTTGGTAGATTTTAAATAACTATTTTTGTATGTATCTTTTGGCCTTGAAAATTTTTACACATGTTATCAACATAACAATGATCTTGTGACCGAAATTTCATGTTAAATTAACAAATTCTCAGCCCTAGGGAGGTTGTCAAAGTTGGAAGTTGTGAAACAATTTTCCCTTTGTTTCTCACAACTACACCTCTTGGTAGATTTGGAATATCATTTTCTTTGTGGGTCTATTGGACTTGAATTTTTCCACACGTGTAATTAACATAAATTTGTTTCCACTTCCAAAATTCCATGGGAAAAAAATTCTTCAATCCTTGGGAGGGTATCGAAGTTGGTAGTTGTGAAACTTTTCTTACAACTACCCCTTGTTGGTAAATCTTGAATATCTTTTTTTGTATAAATCTCCTGGCCTTGAAATTTGGTACACATGTTTTCAACATAAAGGTGATCTGTGTCAAAATTTCATGGTAAAATAACAAATTTTCAACCCTCGAGAGGGTGTCAAAGTTTGCAGCAGTGTAGACACTATCCCTGGAATTGCACGAGGCACCAATTTGGATGTCACCCCACTGTACATTGAAATCCATGTCACAAAGATTTTCTTCTCTAGATAAAACATGACTACCTCAACAAGGCAAGTGTCATCATCATCTACTACTTACACACTCAATAAACTCTCCCAATTAGAATTGAATGAAAAAAGATCATTCACATTGATTATCATCCTTGAATTGTCATCTAAGAAGCCAATTTCTGGCTCCTGTGACGTTCCAGGGTTAAGAAGGCTCCCCCTAGAGCATGATGTATCAACAAACCAACGACATTAGTATTTTCATGATGACACAAGTTTGAAGCTCAAAATAATCACGCAATTTTAATGATAGAGCTAAAAGTAAAAGCACTCAAAAGTAGGCAAAATAAGAAAGAGAAGGAGGAATAACTTAAAAAGGGAAGGAAGAATAACCTAGCAAGAAAACCTATTCCGAGATAAAAGTAGGGTGGTAGTGAAAGTGCATGGATAAGTTTACAAAAAAAGATTGAAAATGTAAATTGGAAGAGGTAGATGGGAGGCCTTTCCAACGGTTCGCGAGGTAATCCAAGATTCAATTGGGTCGAACACCATGGGGGCAGAGAGTTGCAAACCCACTCCCATAGCTTCCTTATTGGAATGTAAATGAACAATGTATTTGCAAAAAGCGGACTTGATTCTTCTCTAGCTCCCTTTTCTAAAAGTCTCATAAGCGGACTTCCTAGAATTTGCTTCTTGCGGACATGTTGTTAGTGGCCAATTTATTACACATTTGCGCCTAGCTAAGTAGTACTAAAAGCCATGACCAATCCAGCCTAAAGATTCTACGTGCACATTTAAGACTAGATGGTCATTAGATGAGAACTTGAGGTCTTTCTAGAGTACAAACATTGTATGATTTCCATTTTTATAAATTATAATAATTAAAATGAAATTATAAATTATAAAATATTTGTAGTATGTATTAAATTATAATAACTCAAATTAAATAATATATAAAATGCATTCATCCAAATATACTAAAAATCCTAAATTTCATGTTCTGGAAAATGCCGACACAATTTCCAGCAATCTTTTTGAGGAATTCATTAACGATTTTTTAAACATTCAATGCTTATCAAAATTGACCACATGTTTTGAGGTTTGATATTTTAGTGTCTATTTAAGCATATTGACTGATGTAAGTCCCAACATAAATTTTGATTAATTTCTATCTCAAATTAGAGAGCTGACTTAATAAGACACACACATGTCAACGCATGCTTGTATACAATTGGAAGGCCAAAAGCATCTTTCTAATTTTATCCATTTTGTAAGTGCATAGCATACCCACTTTTATTATTGTTTGTGAGATGATGTGCACATCTTATTGAGTGAACTTTCACAAGTATTTATGTGTATTGTGTAGAACTATGTGTCCACAATATTTGGTCTTTCCTATTAGTAGAGAAAATGACGAGAGAAATATTTGAAAAGAAGCAAGTAAATGTACATTTTATGCTTTAGGAAGTGTGTGGGCATAGAGATTAGCAAGGGTTTTTGGATATGAGTATAGGGAATATGCACAATATTAGAAAGACATTTTTTTAATGTAAATTGTTTGCTTAGAGGTAGGCCACAATTATTGAATAAAGAGATGGAACGGTTATGTGTGCTAGAAATGACAAGGGAAGAGTGAAAGCTACTCCAAATGTAACAAGAGAGTAGAATAAGATTTCATAGCATCAGTGAGTACTCAAAGTGCAAGGCACGTACTTTAAAGAAGTGATTTGAATTCATACCAAAATTTTAAAAAAGCTACATCTTTTTTATAAGGAAGTCAAGGCACATCTCAACTTTGCCAGAGTTCATTAACACTATACCATGGATGATTGAGATAAAGTATTCTCTTTTATGAGTAAAGCATAAACCAATTTGTTCATACGGGATGTCTTGGTATTGGACACATTACCTATGTGAACCATTTTTTAGACAACAAAGCATGGTGGTGGACGAATTATGATTTGGAAAGTATGTGCATATATGGACTTGGTTTGGTAAGCAAAGTAGAAGGGTGCATAATTAACCGACATCACTATGGTGAAATCTTATAATAAAATGTCTCTAAGTCAATTCAAAAGCTTCTTCATATCCTTTTTGTGCCATTTTTCAACAAGATAATGCTTCCATGTATACAACAAAGATGCTTCTAGAATGGTTCTCAAGACAATATTTCACACTTCCACCTTGGCCAACTAAATCCGTCAATTTGAAGCCATTTAACATGTGTGGGCAATTCTTAAACAACAATTGAAGCGATATGACAAACTTCCAAAGGAAATGATTTAATTGTGGGATTGAATAATAGAAATTTTCTATTTTAAATGATTGTAGAAGGCTAGTAGAAAATATGACATGCCAAAATGCAACAAAAGAAAAGTGGACAAAATATCAAGCAATTTTCTTCTTGTATTTACAAAACTAATCAAGTGTACAAGCAAACTTTCAAAATTTCTCGCAACTTGTTCAAAGAGATAGAATTTCCCTCAAATATGTACAATATTACACACAGCATTACATTAAAGCCACTACTTGAAAGCTGATACATTTATTCTCTCTTCATGATTCATTCTTTGAAAAGATTTGAAACATGTGATCAGTTTTGAGACACATACATTTGGACACTTAGATGATGCATTCCAATTTGGCCTCCATGTATGCTGTCACCTACACGCACACATTCAATCCCAGAAATCTGAAGTGCAAAATTACATCACCATCAATATACTATCCGGAAAATTTAGAACTGTAGTGCAAACTTATAACACACGTAATTACATGCAAAGAACAGGCTATGGAGGTGGCCTCTGAATGAAATTCAGAGGCTGCTTCCAATGCAGTTGCCTGCAGACATGACATGGAAAGAAAACATACATTGAAGAATTGGATTTTTTTTTATTGTCAAAATACATGTCAGAAGTCGCAATATTGTGCGCATAGAGCACCGTATATTACATTACAACCTGAGTGAGCTTGATCTGACATGGGATTAGGCAAAATCTTCTTGACCTCTTGCACACCACGCATGATAGCACAAACTCCAACACCTGAATGCACTGCGGCAGAGGAAGCTTTTGTCCTCTTCACTCACATGCTGTCTGTGTATGCACAGAAACTCCCTCTTCTCAAAACCAGTCGACAGCCAAGCTCGGGTCTCCTGACGTGAATCACCGAGACAATTGGGATTCGTACTGATAAGACATGGGCAGCTGAGACGATTTCTTATGGCTTGCGCCGTTTCTACATCTAAAGCTCGACGTGGTAGAAGTGTGGAGTTCGAAACAAGCGGTCATATTCTTATGCCTCCGGCCGCTTTGTTTCACTCCCTTGTTCACCATCTTCATCACTGATCATCAAGCTTGGCAAGTGAATCTCACCCACGTTGAGTCCATCACAGTTTCTCAATCTCAAGAATCACTGGAGGCCACTTGCCTCAATCCACTCCCATGAAGAAAACTCAGAGGCATGGAAGAGTGTTAGCTCAAAGCATCTTTTCGTACGTTATCAGGGGACTGCTCGGGAATGCCCCAGGACCTGATCCGCAGTCGGTGACAAAGGCCTGTGAACGTGTTTCGAGGGCTGGTTTATCAAAGCAAGAGAAATCAGGGGTCGTGGACGACGCAGCCACGTTCGACTTGGAAAAGCCTCTCGCTCCAAACATTTGCTCGATAGGCAGACAGTCGACCGGCGCTGATCCACTTTGGGAATCGAAGCCCGCAAACTGCTCCTCCACCGCTTTGATGGCCTTCGAAAGGTCTGGAAACGCCTTCAGATTCCATTGGGAGAAAGAATTAGTGGCCAGAGCAGGTCGTAACAGGGGCCGCATGGATGCGCTGTCTGTATGCTTCATCATCAGAGCCTCCTCGCCTCTGTCAGTCTCTTCCGAGTTATCTCCACTGATGCTAGAACTGAAGCCGGAAACCTTCAAATCCTCTGAAAGCAATGGTGAAGCTACTGAGTGCTTATCAGAGGAAGACACACGGTTCCATTCGCCTCCAATATCTTGCTCCTGCTTGACTGAAAAAATTACACAAGCGCCAGTGACTAAATAGATTGACAATTCCTAAATATGCAAAAAGTAGGAGTAGTTTCCGAACGACAGAAAAAGCAGGTGGGATTTCACAAGTGCGGAACGAACTGCGGTGGTGTTGAGTGGTGAACTAACCAGTCAGGCTCGCATCTGGTGTTGTTGGTGGTTCATCGAGAAATGGACTCTCCAGGACAGAGACGGGACTTGGTTGTGTACATCTTTCGACACACGAAACATCGGGATAGATGTAGTCGTGAGCGAGCTTCTCTTCAAGCTTCTTCGAAGCCGGTGGAGTCATCATCACGTCCTCAGGATCCACCGACGTTTTTTGAACCTGCACGCAAGTCAAAGTTCCTTGAGAAACACGGAACCTCAGAAACAACATATCTTGCATCCACACAACATCTACTCTTGTTTGTTCTACAAAAAGGTCAGACTTTACCTCACAAACAGCGCTGCTACTACAGGTGCCTAATTGGGCAGAGGCGTCCTGATCATTTGACCGGTTTTCAGACACAACTTCCATCGTATCTTGCAGGTTGAGATGGTTTCTTGAAGAGAAGAAGCATTTCTCGTAATTCACCAGTGGACTACTGGGAAATGTGGGACCTGATCCAGAACTTGTGATTGGACTTGCATCAAGTAATGCAGTATCGAAGGAGGAGAAATCAGGGCTCAAAGGTGGCACCGGCTTGGATAAGCCTAGGCCAAACGTCCGCTCAGTAGAGCCACAGCTGACGAGCGATGATTCACGGTAGCTATCGGAATCCGCACTCTCTTCAGGGTTTACCTTCCTCCAAGGTTTCCTAATCTGGCTCACATTGCATTGTGAAATTGAGGGAGGGCTCAGAGCAGGCGCAGGGTTCGGCTTTTGAAACGGCGACCGCTTCAAAGGGCTGTTTGTGCGCTTCATCGTCAGAGCCTCGCCTTGCTTCTTCTCGCCCTGCTTTCTGCCGTCAGGGGTCGAGAGAGCGCGGGGAGAGGATTCCACCCGCTTCGAATTCGATGCTCTTGCGCGATTCGGAGAAGGAGACGTGGTTGAAGCTGCTAAGGCCATCTCAAAGTGCCTTCGGTTCGCCTCACCCGATTGTCTAGAGCTCTGAATTCCGGTAGAGGCTCCCTTCTCGCCCAAAAGATGGCCTCGATGCCCTGGCTTAGAAGTAGAAATAATCCGTGCAGACTTCGTTGCGGAATTCGACAGACTTCCGGCTCGGCCATGGCTGGGAGTGGTGATCTTCCTCTCAGACCGGAAGCTTGCTCCGTTCTCGCTCGGTGAATTTCCTGTGAGACAGCCCAGGCTCCTGGGAGAAGGCTGCATTCTGAGCTCCAAACTCTTCAATGCATCATCCAGGAGGCAATTCATGCCCCCGAGCATTGATGGTGATAGGAGTGGTGACTGCGGGAATTCCTGTAATTTCTCCTGCAACGGCTTCTCTGGGTCTTGGAATTCTAGGCGCAACAGAGGTGGCGACTCCAGGTGCTCGCTGCCCGCGGTGCTGTGAGCGTACTGTGATCCACTCCCCAATGACGAGTCGGTTCCATCAGGCAGGGATTCAAGACCCATAAGCCGCGCCACCACGCCCGGGGCGCGCTTGCTCGTGTCATCCGACTTCAGGGACGCTGGACTTGGTGCGCTGCTTTGTGACGGCGAGCTCTTCACGGTTGAGAACGCCTCGTCTTTCCCTTCATTGATCTACAAAATTTGAACAGCTGCGTCAGATACGATCCCCAATCCGACACGCACACCGATTGTAACCGAATGGTGTAGGGCCGCATATCAAAGGAATACAATTAAGGAGCCCGGGCACAACTCAAACCTTCCACGATTCTGGCCAAGGAATTCAAGCAGGATGGCATCCAGGTGACATGAGATACAAGATATCGATCACAGCCCGATAATTCATACACATACCGGTGCTGGCAGTGGAAGCGTCGTGGTGGTGTTACATGCGCGCCCTGAGAAGCTCCGGCTATCCCTTCTCGCACACACAGCTTCCGAGTTCGGCCTACCTGCTGCAGTCAATCAGCTCCCCAAATTCAGAACCTTCAATTCACTTCCGATCCGAAACCTGTCCGTTCTCTCCACCAAAGACGCTCATCTCACCTGCAGCGCTCCGCTTGCTGGAATTCCAGTCAAACATGTTGAAGAAGGCGCCCGCACACCCCGCGTGCGACGATCGACGCTCAGGCCGCCCTGGCGACTCCGAAAGCTCATCCATCAACCTCATGGAAACGCGAGAGTACAATCTCAGAATCCGTGCTCCGAAGTGAGTAACGTGAATTGCTCAGGCCGAGAACAGTACCGAAGTGCCTTAATTCTGCAACTTCCAAGGAGCTAATAAATTCAAACCCAAGTTCCCTGGGAGCTAGAACTGGTGATGGAATGACAGAGGATGATCTAGAAGAATGGTGGCCAGAGTGTTTGAATGCTGGTGAGTTAGAGCTGGAGTTGAGAGCAAAGTCGTTGCAGGACTGTACTTACTTTCATGGCTGCACTTGCGGCCCTTGCTCGTGTAAATAAGAAGCAATTACTGGACGCTGGCTCTTTACGGCGCGGCTCCCGTCACGCCAGTTTTGAATGAAGTGGCGCTGTTCGCGGGTGCGTGCCAGCCCGGCCCGGTTTCCTGGCCCCACCGACCCGGCCCGGTATTTCGGCCCGGTATTAGTTTTGTTTTTGCCCAAGTTTTTTGTCACTCCTCTGCTGTGACATTACTATCAGAGTTGTTGGCCCGGGATCTTATTTATTGTGGAAAGATTGGAGTTATTGTGAAAGTCTTGTTAGAAGGTCAAGCCTTAAGTACGGAATAAATAAAAGCATGAGAAAATCTAATACTTACTTTTGTGCAGTAATGAAATGTATTGATGATAGCAAGTAATATATGTAGGCCTACCTGAAGCTCCCCCATAGTATCCTAAGTTTTCTTTAATCAGAAGGAATGTAGTGGGGTTGAGAAGTGGGATAACCCTTGGTGCTATTTTTTAAATTTGGATTTAGTGGCATTTGGCTCTCTTGTTATAAAGTTGAAAATTAGGTAGGCACGTGTCACTTATTTCATCTAGTTTGATCATTTTCATCCATAAACATCCGTTACTTAACAATAACTTAGGGTTTCCAAATTTAACAAAATATACATTACAATGCATTTTCATTAAATGATTACTTGTGCGAACACAATAAAAAGATGGTCCATATTTTTAACCCCTAAAGGACCATTTGTACCTGCACGGTACAAATTGATTTTGGGCGGGTTCCTAAATATCCATTTATGAAGATAGCTTTCTTGAAATTTTAAGTAAGAATAGAAATACGGGTTATTTTTGCAGGGTTTTTTATTTTTATTTTTATTTTTTGGACTTGTAAGAAAAAAGTTATGGTGCTTCAAACATAAGAAGCATGTTCTTTTTGGCAACTGGGCACGGTACTATAGAGATGAATAGTGCTATTGTAGAGTTGACAATTGTATTTTTGGGAGGCGGGTAGTAGTGAAGGAAAGTTCTTGGCAACCTTCATTGATTTCACTTAAAATCGCATAGAAATTAAGGATTTCATTTTCTGATTTTTTTGTTGTTGTTAGAGTAAATCACGACAATTCTATTTACCATTCGGATTTCAGATCCAATGATTATTTCTCTAATTAAAAAATAAAATTGTTTTCCTAAGTAAAGGGCCACTTTCTACATCCCTAGACGTTGCAAGTCCATTTTATTTTTTAATCATAAACACCTCTATCACTTGTGATAATTGGCGTGCGATGACCTAACTCAAGGTAGAACATAGATCCATTGAGCTTATGCAATGTGGAGTGGATAAATATGCCATCATCTTGAGTCAAAGTACGTTGGCCCTGTCCGGGCACAGTGGAAAAAAACAATTATGCACTCTTCAAATGCATGTATCTTACAATCTACACGGTCAACTTTTACAAAAAAAAATTGAGTGTCTTCTTTCAATAGTTAGCTTGAAGATCCTCTCTTTGAAAATAGTAAACGGATCTTTAAATTAGTCTAATAATATATCATATCAAAGTGGCAGTTTTGGGGTGGTTTTGGTGAAGGACAAGGCCCGGTTCTTTAGGAGTTGAGGGAATTTGACACGTGGTCCAAGTTTCAAGGTGCCGAGTGCTACTAGCAATTTGATTGGTCTAGAGCCACAAAATTGGCCTTGGTCAGGAGATGCCGAGGGCGTCTAAAATGCCTACATGGCATCACTTTTTGGAGATTTTGGTGTCAGGAGTTTGGTCCCTCAAGGGAAGTTTGGGTTTCTATTTTTGTTTGGACCAAACTCTTGACGAGGTGCCAAACATTTCTTTAATTAAAATATTCAAGATCTGACAAGCTCTCAGCTGTTAGATTAAAACAATAACATATTTTTCCCTAAAAAAATTGACTCCAAATTTTTACTCCAAATTATTACTTGAAATGTTTTATCCAATTTTTCACGCAATTTGTTTTCACCTAATTTTTTTTCTGTGCCGATGTGTATGCTGGAATTTTTTGTAATGTGCATTTGGACCATTTTTAATTTTTTTTTTACCAAGAATGTGTTCCCTTGTAGGCTTGATGGCTAGAAAATGCGAGAGAGGAAAATTTCATAAAAGCAAGACCCTTAAGAAGTAGAAATTGACTTGGGATTTGCCAAATGGTATGAGTCACGGCCTCTCAACTTGGTAAGGTGGGCTTTCATACTGCTAGGACCCAAACTCCGCAAATTGCACATTTTAATATTTTTGTCCAACTCCAATACTCGGCACCTCGGCATAGTTTGGTCCTTGATGAACTTAGTACCTTAGTCTCAGTGTGAAACCGCCTAGGGTTTAATGATCAATAGAAAAATGTAGAATTGATATTAAAACTTCACTACTTTTATATAAACTATCTGTGATGCTTTGATGATAGTTCAACATCTTCTTTTTTATGGTACATACTACAGCATTGAAACACTACAGTAGAAGAAAATAAAGTAATATTGTCTATACGTATGGGAAATCTCAATGACAATAGAAACCTCTAGAAAAACTTTTGGAGTGGCCCGGAGTCTCCATTTCTAACTTTGAGTGGTACTAACTTTCAAACCATGAATCCAAAAAAATAATTAAAAACCTCCCGGAAGCTCTTATCAGGGACAATCAAATATACAATTTTTATTTCATATATTTTTTTGAATTTAAGGAACCATTCCAAAATCAGAATTGTCCTCCCAAGGGAAAATGGTCCTTTGGGTTACGGGTTAATCCTTAAACGTCGGAGTGACCAAAATTTGGTTGATGGAAGAATGTAAAATGCTCCCACGTGATGATAAAACATTACTTTCATCCAAGTTTTTGTGAAGGTGTTGTCAATGAGTGCATGTACCACATGCACTCTAGACACCCTTCATAAAGTGTGTAACTTTTTTGCTAAACAAGAAAATGTTTGTGACATGGAACTCAATGTAGTGTATTTTAGAAACTTCTAGCTTTAGCTCTAAATCTGAATTTGAGTCATTATCATGATATTTTTTGAAATTGAGTCCAAGTAATGAAATGAATTTTATAAAATCTTGTTTCCAATCCAATTTGAAAATTTGAAAAATACATAAAACTGAGTAAGTTATTGCAATTTGAACTTTGGGTCGATTACCATGGATGACCAATTTTCTAATTTTAGCTGAACACGGAAGTTTCAACTACGCCACAAGTTTCAATACAATAATGTACACCTTTAGTAAAATTATCATATTTTTTATGCAAAATTTGTATATGGTATGAATATTCTTTAGTTTTTCTTCAGAAAACCACAACAATTTGAATTTTCACAAAAAAAAATTGTGTTTTTTGAGACATGAACAAAACATGTGGTGTCATCTCTGGAAAATGATGTAAAAAGATTTCCGCATATATTTGATGAAGAATTAGAGCACATACTATAATGAAAATTGGGATCGATGCCACGGTCATAGCTCCGTCTTTTAACACTTTAATGCCTACGAAGCCCAAAATGGGACGCTCAAGGTAGAATATAGGCTGTTGCATGAAATCCGTGGGGAATTGGAATCTCCTATACGAGGTTCAGATCTAGCTAATGTATCTGCGAACGCTCACAACAAAAAATGGTGAGCATTGGATAATTGGTGCGCCTTGTGGCCACGAATTACGGTCCGTATGTGGCCGTTTCTAAACTCATACACAAAAAGATGTGCTCGAGAGACAACAAAAGAAAAGACAGTTTGGCATACAAAAATCATCCAGTTTGCGCGAGTCATGCGAGCGTGTGTTTTATCACTCTGAAGTTTGCAACGATTTGTTGTCGTAACGGTCTTCTCTTCCAGGGAGTCCAATGGTTGGGGGGTTTGAGTAGTTCGTTTGGTGGGTGGAGTCCGATTTGTTTACCCCATGCGCTCTCGGATCGTGGCTTTGCTCCTGGATCGTGTCTTTGCTCTTGGATCATGCCTCCAATAAGGGCTAATTCGGAATGAGAAGCTCAAAAGTGCTTGTTGGCATTGTGTACACGCCATAGCCAAACCCTATCTCGCATGCTGATTATCCAATGCACTCTTCAATTTGATCTTCAACCAGATCGACGTGTTGGCTCCAGTACGATCGAGTGAACAAGAGCAGACCCTTGATCGCGTGGACGCTTACACTCGTTCGTGTCGACGCTACTGCGGCGAGGTGGTGGTGATCAGTGCGATGAACATGATCGATGCCATTATCAGAGCACTGCGGCGGTTGGGGCGGTTGGATAGTGAGTTGATCCTAAACCACCCGACGTTTGAGGCACGAATCGAGATCATGGACATCCACCCTCGGAAGTGGCAAAAGCCTTCGTTGGGGGAGCTGCGGCGGTTTCGGGCGGCGTTGTGCGTGGGATACTGTGGAGCTAAAGGCGGAAAGCATGGAGGCAGCGATTTGAGCATTTCGGCGGAAGTATTCTTAGTGTACAGGTCTGTATGTCGGGGTTGATTGTTGGGATGGTCGGAGGTTTGATGCTCTCTTTGATGTTCTTGTAGAGAGGGGACCAATTTGAATAGGGTTACGCTGAATAGTTTCGGCAATATCTTGTTGGAGATGTAGAAAGGGAGTAATGTGGCTGGTTGCATGGTTTGTTCGTGGTGAGGCGGATCTGTGGAAGCCTTTGTGAGTGGTTGATGCGTGATTGGTTTTGGGGTTTCTGTATTCTGTAGTGAATTGGTTGAGCTTGCATATTTAGGGGTTTTTAGAATTTTAGGATTTCAGGGTTTGTTGTTTTTATGGGGGTTAAATTGTTAGTAGTGAGTGGATGTGTTCACATTGGATGTGTTCACTGCGTCCAGCAACCTCTCATTCACAGCATCATCTAGTGATTGAAAGAAGTCACATTCAAACGCATCCATAAGCTTGAATTCAGATTTAAAGTGGGGTTATTCAAGGTGAGAGCCTGAATGCACGTGTCTCTTGACAAGGCCTTGTTTTGTCACTTCGTAACATTGGTGAGTCTAGAAGTTCGATAAATCACATGGTTCGATTTGAATAAGTTTTATCAATTGAATATCTCACTCCCAATTGAATATCTCACTCCCAACGAAGCTGGTGTATGTGCTACAATGTGGAGTACATACCGACTTGGTTCTTCGGCCTAAGGCGGTGGTTTCATGTGCTTCTTCTTCCTCAGGTGCCTCTACTTCCGGTTTGGGTCCAAGTTGGCTCAGAAATGGTCGGAATAGTTGCAAAAGAGTGAGGTGCTCTAGTAGAGAACCGAGAGAAGAGCAGGACCTGAGATGGGAGAAGAAATGGGTGGCCGCTGCTTTCGCAGTCATGGTCATGGACTCATGGTCAGCTCTGGCGCAGCTGCAAAGCCGGCTATGGCGTTTGACTAGTTTGGAAAACCTCAAGTGGCAAAGGATCCCGTGGAGCCGTTCACCATCTATGGCAGCATCTTGTAGGTGCACCCTACTTCCACCATGTCTTCCACTTCGACCTGTTTAGGTTTTTGGTATATACACCAACATTTGATGGCAATATGTATAGTGATGTTTTTGGCACACTAGTCTGTTTTGATGTTGAAAGAGAGGTATTCTGAGTATGAGCTTATGAACTTATGGTGCTGCAGAAAGAAGTACCTGATCGAGGATGTAGTTGAGAATAAGGTGGTCGGCCGGAGAAAGAGATTCACTACATAAGCCTGGTATATGTGCTGCTTAGTTCGCTCCCAACCTTTGTTTTCTAGACATGATACTTAATTTCATGTCGTGATTGCACTGTAAATGCTATGGACGCAAGCAAAGAAACTTCTGAAATACAAGGAGTACCAGCCGGTCTAAAGGTATTCATACCCTCCCTTCCTAATTGTGCAACTCCAGATCAAATTTCTTTTCATTCATGTTGAGGATTCAAGGACATACTTCAATCCCATCCACGACATGTTTCAATGCTTTGATCACACGCACATCACATGCTTTGATGTTTTTGGTTTGTAAATTTTACACACTTGTGTGTTTGCCACACGTGAGTATCATTGGAAAGCCAACATGTGTAAAAGGATAGGGTCAGACAAGGGAAGAGTCGTGCGCTGCTCCGTGCAGGAAGTCATGCGAGGGTGCTGTGACTTGTCATTTGGTGGAGGTGAAGGAGAAGACGGGCTATGTTTTAAATGCGTTATGTATATGTTAGGGTTTTTTTAAAATCAAGACGGTTTTTTTTTATCTCACGTGCTAAGTTCTAGAATAAATGGTGAGAATCACCTAGAATATTTGCAGTTGTAGGAACCTTTTCTAGTTAATTTGCAGCTGTATGAAGTAGGTTTGTAATGTGCCATGCTCATTTTTCAACTGACATCCGTTTATTGTTTTTACCTTTGATGACCATTTTCGTTTACCTCTTCTACTTTGGTTTGCATAATTCTAAGCTCATTCCGGAATCATCCTTAAAAGTTCATGAGTGGAAGGTTACCCTAGCAGTGGTTCTAGAATGTTTCGGTGAAGTCTCGTTTTTTCTTACTCTTTTTATACTTACCCCAATTTTGGTACAAGAATGTGTTGGATGGAGATGATCTTGGTTTGGAGATCAGTGCCATTGCAGTGCCAACGCTCTTGGCTCTGGCGTCAGACCGACTTGCTTCATTGGTGGACAGTGCATTCAATCGTCACATAGATAGGCCCCAGGATTTCAATAAATGGTAGAGCTCCTATTTGTAAAGTGCCTTTTTAAAAATTTGTTACCCTACTTTTAATACTTATTAGAGCGCAATAGAAGAGCTTGGTGGCCATATTCTTCACTTAATAGGCATGGAAGGGCTTGGTCGTCTCTAAACTCAAGTCATAGTAGTTTTAGCTATCTTTTTATGTGATTTTAATTTTTTAAAAAGGTTATCTGATTGACGAAGATGGCGACAATGGTTGTTGATTGTGGTCCGGTGCAGCTGGGAGCAGTTGGAGTTTCCATTTATGTGTTCAACTTGATTTCAAAGATGTTTAACCTACCTCTTTTGAACATCACAACATCTATAGTTGCCCAGGACGCTTCTGGAAGAGGAATCCTCCTTGACTTGCTAGTGTCACCTGTTCTACAAATTGCGCAAGAAGGTAAGATATGTTTTTAAAAAATTTCAGTGAAGTGGAAATGCTTGGTGTTTTCTTAGTGCATCATGTGGTGGCTTTAAAGAGATGAGAAGACCGTAGAATACAACCAACTTGCAAAGAAACCATGTATGCCTTCTGTTACTTCAGCCCTTGAGCTTTGGTCCCAACGATGTGGGAAAAACCACCTCCATCAACATGGTAACCGCTAAAATCAAGCCTTTTCTTCACTAGTCACCATACGCAAATGTTTGCACTTATTCACATGATGTGGTCTGCCAAATGTTGGTACTCTCTGCAGATGATCGGGATTCTGAAGCCGTCCTTTGGCACTGCTTACATTCAAGGGATAAACATTATCACAGAAATGGACCACATCTACTCGTACATGGGTGTCTGCCCTCAACATGAGTAAGTCCAATTAATCTCTACTGTCCTATTTTCATGAACTTCTTGCTAGTTGATTGTTATCTTCTACAGGCTGTTGAAAGCTCTATGAGAAGTGAGAATCTTTGGGACAATGGAGTGGCTGACTAGCAGTGCAGGAGGTACTCAGGTGGCATGAAACGAAGGCTGACTGTGCAATTTCCTTGATTGGCAACTGACAAGTAAGCCTATTGCTTGTATTGGTCAGCTTTGATGAAAAACACTCTAATATTAATCACAATTAAGATCGTCGATTTCCTTGTATATAACGAGTATGTCAATCTTTCTTTGAATCGACGCAAGATATTGAAAGAATAAAGGTTGATTGATGGCCAATTTCTTGCAGGTGGTGTTTATGGATGAGCCCAGCACTGACCCAACCTCTTGGTACATTCTCTAGAGTGTTGTGAAGCATTCCAAACAGGACCCAATCATCATTCTCACAAGTATGTCGCAACCACCGACTCATGAATATTAACCACTCATTGTTACAGAAATTGAGGAGACTAATGGCCTATGCAGCTCATTTGATGGACCAGCAGTAGAGTTTCAGCAATAGGGTTCCAGCAGTAGGTTGTGTAGGGACTAATGTCAATTAATATTATGGCTATTTCTATTCAAACGGTGGTATTGGCGGCACTAGACACCATGCAACCTCACGCGATGTCAAAAGCCAGTTGCCTTGAACGCAGCCGCCATGTTATTTTTTTTATAACTTCTGGACAGTATTGTAGGCCTGTCTTTCCATTACCGCAGCCACCATTTCCATTTGGAAATAATATTTTTCTGTGATTGGGCAATTGAGCAAGGCATAGAAGGACATAAATTGTCGATAACATCTGGTTTGCTTCACATATCTTATCTCCTAGTACGTATTCCAATTCTAAAAGGTTTTCAAGGATTTCACAACATTTTAGTGGAGTTCTTTGGCGATGAATTGTGCTTTCTGTTTTGTTTGCTTAGTGAAGCCGGTGTTCTTGCGATCTCTTTGAGTTATCGTAGGGTTGGAGGAGAATTTTTGGGACTTGGTTCTCCTCTCACTAGTGTTCTCAGAGATGTGGTGAACCTTGGCATGGAATGAAATGGAGTGCTCTAGTGGAAATTGTTCAACTCCTGCCAATCTCTCATCTGGTACGTTCTCCCTCTTCATTAACTCATTTTTTGTGATTGGCCAATTTTGCTTCTTGATACAATACATCCTCATTCTCGTTGATCTCTTTGGCATACTTGTCTCAAAAATTCCCTTTCGGTGGCAATATCTCATTCGTTATTTGTTGTTCTTGTATTCATGCACAAATCGCATTCTAGTGGACGGCCCTGTTGATCCAGCATGGATGTCTATCCAAGTTGAACAGAGCTATCAATGCCGTGCATGGCGTGCATGATGCCAACAACAACCACAAAGGACAACCCCCTTTGTGGGCAATCCGGTGATTATGGACGTCAAAGTTGAGACAAGAAAGCAAATGGCAGCTGCTAGCAACATCCCTATTTGTATCAGTCCAATTACAAACAAACTAGTGCGGTCTTATGTGCAAAAGAAAGCTTTGCTCAGTCGCAATTCCATTTTGTCCTCGCCAATTACTAGTGATGCAAAACTTTCTTCTAGTTTTCTCAGTCATATTGAGCATTTGGTTGATAGTATTGCCCTTGAGGTCAGGATGAATTGTCGTCTTTATGAACAAAGTGGTTCTGAAATATTAAACTCTGAAGTTCTTTAGCCTCTTAGTCTTAATATAGTGCCACCAGTATGTCCTAACATTGTAAGAGGAGCATCGAAATACCAGGAGTCCATCAAAATACTGTACAGTGATAAGCCAAAAGTATCTAGACTGAAAGGTGCATTCACCAAGTATCCTACATCACGTATGATGTTCCGACATTCGTTTTTCCATTTTACTGCTGACCTAGTTTCTAGTTTCATAATTGCATGTCAAATTTGTTTCGTTTATCTTTTTCATCTGTCCATGCATAATGAGTATACTTTTGTTCTGTTTATGGAGTTGCAAATAAGACCATACTCAGTTTTGAAGTCATTTTGCTTTGTCATTGAACTGACCTGAAGTAGGTGGGAAGCACATTGAAGCGACTGCTGGTGTTCACCATGGTGTCCTCAACGTGGACACGCTAGGTACATCTATAACGAATCTAATATCATCATTTATGCACCTACTATATAGACTAATATCATGAGTATGTTTTTACGAACAATAATATATCTTAATTATCATGTGCATACATGTATTGCATGTATTGTCAATTCTCAGGTATCTTCCAATCATGCTTTCATGCTCTCATGTCAAATAATATTTGTGGATTCAAGTTGTACTTTTGTCAAGTCCCCAATGCAAAGCGCTCTTAAGTACATTAAATGCTAATTGTTTCCTCTATTATACTTCAGTGACGTGCTATGGTGCCACTATTGCCAAATCCGATGGAACAACTGAAATTGTCCACGTAAATGGATGTAAGTTTATGTTTGTTCCATCCTTTCTGGTGAATTTGATTCCAATTTCTCTAAGGAGATGTTTAGGTGTTGTAGCACATATCACCATGTAATATTGTTTCATAGAATGACTTTCTCCTTTCACGTGATGCCTGAGGCTGTGAAGTGGCAACATTGCTACCTTCTAGACCAGACTTAACTATGAAGCCGGCTAGTATGTTTTTTCCAAACTTCGTTGTGATTTTCCATGGGCTTTGATTGTTTTGTTCTGTATGTTCTATTGATTGTCAATGGCGTGGGTTTTGAGTACTTGAAACTATTGTGAGTTTGAACTGTTCATTGTCAAAAGTTCCTTCAATGCTTCCATGTGTTTATGAAATGACGTTGGCCTTCAACACTCCTAGCTGTATGTCCTGATTTAAACTTGTATAGGTTGTCCTCTTGCTCAAGTTTCAGCCCGTGATCAATTTTGAGCTGGCCTTGCTTCAGGTTCATACGGCTATCATTTTCCTACTTCCTTTACTTATTGATTATTTATTGCCAGGTAACAACCCTAGTTTCACATGGTGTGCATGAAAGTAGCATAGTACATTTAAGGTGCATAGTATATGATTGAGCTGCAACATCATAATATGATATGAGTAGTTTATAATGTTATTTTGTTCTCTTTGTGGACATGGTGCAACATTAATGAGCCAAGTCCACCATTGGACGATCACAACTACAACCCCCGTACTTGGGGAATTGTGGTGGGAGTTGTGATCTCAGATCCTAGGATACCTCCCTTGTCGACCTTCCAGCTCGTCACTGGATTATCGGATCATCTCTTACAAGTTACATTTGGAACCGTTTCATTTACCCACAGGGAAGTTCGTCAATGGAATTCCCTATTCTGTAGTGGGCACGTGCATGAAGTTGATTTTTCCTTCATTAAGTCATAAAATGACAGAAATGCGTTGGATGCATTACTGCTACATCTTTAGGATTTGCCAACTGCTAATAGCCGTGGTCCATAATGGCGAACACGAGTCTCATTCTCTACGGCTTATTTTGTACTGCACTAAATCCCTCATATTGGTGTAGGATTAATTTATGGTTAATTAAGTTTAATTCAAGGTTAATTTAGGGTTAATTTTAGGATTAATTCAAGTTTAGGCAACAAATACGATATGATTTTTTTTTAAACTCAATTTGGCCTCGATGTGATGTTTGTACAAAGGCGTCGACCTGATATCATTCACAATACAATTGATTCCTTCATTTAAAAAAATTATGCCAATGGATATACGTGACTTGAACAATATAGTAGGGAATAATAAATATTTTTAGTTTTCAACAGGTATATGCTGTGAAATTATAACATTAAAAATACGAACAACAAAGAACTCACTCTCATGACTAACATTGACTAACTACATGAGAATGCATAAGCCACATAAAATAACGATCTATATTCGTATTGTGGACCTCACATCATGTACAAGTTCATGACCACACTTGCTTCCGATTTCCATCACTGTCCAAAATGTCCACATTCCTTTGAAGTCTGTCATACATAATTCTCCCACAGTATATTGCGTCATGCTTCACCTTCATGTATTAAACATAGAAAGTCCATCACAAAATTAGTGCCTACCACCCTTCTAACACTAACGTTACACCAATAGCTAATCCAATAACTTGCTAAAGGTTTTGGGGCACACATTTTGAACTCAATCTCCACTCATAAAGCAAAGTTCATGTATATACATACTTATTCCCTATTAATGGTATATCCAACTCCAAATCCCTCTGTCTTATTGACAAGTAGTCCCACAAGATATTTTGTATCATGAACACTATTTTATCAAAAACAATTTCCATACCTAAATCAAATGTGCTCCTGGTGGTCTTGCATTCATTTGTTCTTCTTCTCAGTAAGGAAGACTTGAATCAAGTAGTTTGATCCCCACAAGTCTGAATCTATTTGAGCAAAACATTTTATTAGAAACCAATTAATATAAAATACACAACACAGCAGTATAAAAAAATAAGTTTAAACAACTACTTACCATCCAATCTGGCCATGCTCGAAAAGACCATACATTACCATGCAGTTACACCCTACTTTTGATCCTTGTACTGTATGCTTTCCATACTTCTCCAGAATAGACGCCATACAATAAAGTCGTGGACTCTCATCTTGAGGTATGGTGTTAAATCGCAAGACACCCACACAATTTCCCATCTCTTCAATCATTGTTGTCCGCTTCTTAATCAATCAAAAATTCTCGACGTCTTTGAACAAATCGTATGAAGCCGAGTAGAAAGACTTAGGTTTAAAAATCTTTGTGACCTCTATAGTAGGGACATCCGGTGACGCATCATCACGTCTTTTGTATTCATATTTGAAATGATGTTTAATCTTCTCCACACTACGTTCAAGTACAAGATCACAAATGGTACATGGGTACGTATTACTTACAAGATTATGCGACACAACACATGACTCCCGAAACGAATGGTTGAAGACAAGTTCTACAAGTCTGCGATGCCGACGTCCATTGTTGTGGCAAATGATTTCAGCCTCATTATTTGGCATTGCTCCGCACTTGCAAATCTTATATTCATACATAGAATTGTCCATTTGAATATTTGACTGATCCAATATCACCTATTGCACAATGAAACACCCAACATAATCAATCACTGAAATAAAATTAACAATAAAAAGAAATTTTTGTAATGGAATAAATCAAATCCCTGAAGCAAAATTGTTCTTCATACCAAGGCCATGTGCAAAGCACACAACGTTAATAATCCAAGAAAAACCACCACAAGGGAAAAAAAAAATTTTGAAGCAAAATCGTACTTCATATCAAGGCCATGTGCAAAGCACACGATATTAGTAGTCCAAGCAAAATCACAACAAGGAAAACAACAAATCCCTCTGAAGCAAATTGCTCTTCATAAAAAGGCCATGTGCAAAGCACACGACGTTAATAATCCAAGCAAAATCATGACAAGGAAAACAACAAATCCCTGAAGCAAAATCGTTCTTCATACCAAAGCCATGTGCAAAACACACAACGTTAGCAGTCCAAGCAAAAGCATGACAAGGAAAAAACATGGCCTAAAGATGTCATGTACGAAAAATGTGAAACAGAAGCACATATTACCGTTTGATTGTTGTTATTTCATCCAGTAAATCTTCTTCATAGATTGAGAGCTCCCTCCAGATAACCTCGTCTCCAAATCTTTCTTTCAAAGTTCTTGTAGTATAGAAATTCTATCTTTTAAATGAACTCCTCAAAAACACTACATGCAATTCAATTCTAGGAACTTCTATGGGAAATGGATCTTTTTGTTTAGTGTATAAGTAGCTTAAGGTCACATGAAGGTTGTAATTGTGTTTATTATTGAATTAACCCAAATTATACTTCTTTAAGGAATTAATTAATATTCCGGGAACACTCTTAGTCCAATCAAATTGATAGTAATCTTAGTATCCAGTTGATGTATCCATGATCAATTTGATAGTCACAACATTGTAATTCCTTTGCCTTAGTCCATATTACGAATGGTATTATGCCATTTTGCATAATTGAAATTAGGGTTTTGATACTTAACTCATGCAATTCTCCCGTTCCTCTTTACTCCATCTTTACTTCTTGTAATTTGATCTCAATCCTCCCTTGGGATAACCTTACGCATGTCAAAGCCTTGATTACAATTCATGGATTCTCACACATCAATTTATCCTCCTGATCTTCCTTAATTACAAAGACTCAATTCATTCTAATTATAGTTATAATATTCTATTGGATGAAGGTGGCGCATACCTTCTATCAAGTAGATTATTTTTAATTGGATTAATGGTTTTGTAGGTCATATCATTCAATAAATCATCTAGTGGATATGGTTGGCCAAACACATTTCCATTAGAACATAATTCAATCAATAATTCACATTTCCTGGTGACTTTGTATTTCTATGTTATAATTTGAAGCATGTATATTACTCTCACACTTAGCAACCTACACTTAACTCCAATTGATAGAAAACTCAAGTCTTAGCTATTGTAGGATCGTCATATCTACAACTAACTTATTTAAATCCAGTAGATAGTCACGGCTGTAACTCCCCAAACAACCCTGGACTTCCTTTGGACTTAACCTTATCAACTTGATCTCTCACTCTTACTCATCTAGTTGATAACTTTAACTCTGGACTCCCTTAACAACTTTAATTATGACTCTACATGCTCCCTTATCCCTGACTTCAAGATCAAGTAGATTTCTACGGTCAGAGTGTATGCAAGTTAGCGTATCCAGTTGATATGTTACAAATGAGACCAGACAACTCCAATAATCCAACTTATCCAGTTGATCACGCATCAATTTGATAGTATATGTGCATAGTGAATCCAGTTGATATGACCAGAACATAATCGCTAACACTATACACTCATAACAAGAATCTAATCGATGACAGAACATGATCAAGTAGATCAAGCGAAGATAATGACTAACACTATAAAATGTGATCGCTCAAAACTAAGTGTGTAGTGTTTCCTTGGTCCTCCTCTTCTTCTCTTGTAGTTCTAGGTGGTTACATAATAATAGTTTCACATTCTAACTACCAAAACTACTTTATACATCTAATCGAACCTAATTCAAGTGGATTTAGAGAATCTATTCACACCAAAACAGCATAAACTACATCAATTTGAAAAAGTTACTTCTACAGTTCTCCTCCAAAACTTCGTATGTACCCTCTGGAAGAGAAAAACATTTGTTGCATCCTCCACACACTCTCAGGTTTGCGGCATGCTTACCCAAAACCAGTTCACGCCATGGCCACCAGTGTCTCTATCGCCCTTGGCAGACTTGGAGAAGTCCTAGGGCGTGGATGGAAGGCAGTTGTTGTCGAGGTCCTCGCTGCAGCAGGCGGGCTTGAGTCGCCACATGTGATGTTGTTGGTGGTCTATGAGATCCGCGTGGTCCTGCACACAACATCATACCACATCATCACCACGTACACGCCGCGTGCACACATGAAAGTTCATAGCTGCTGCAAATCCCCCGAATCCCACCAACTCCTCCTCAACAATGACGACTTTTCCACTCACCTTGTCCACGCTCCGCTGTTGCTGCAGCTTGATCGCTCGCGCTTTGCGGTGCTCGGGCTTCTTGAGAGACCAGCCTCCGCAGCCGGCCGCCGCCTCATGGGAGGTCGTCGGCACATTCTCACAACTAGCGCCGATAGCCGCAGACTCCATGGATCACCATCGTGCTCCTCAGGCAACGTCCTTTCGTCCGCTAAACCACATCACAGTGCCATCCAACTCACATCAACCAACAGGGCCTCCATCCTCCCTCCCACACACACCTGAACCACCCTCGCAGGCTCACCTCAGAACTCACCCGGTGCTCATGCCGACATTGTCTGTACGCCAACTGCAAATCAATGCACCAAAAACCACCCCCCTCAACTCACATCCACGACCTCTCCTCTTCGGAGGCGGAGGTTACAATGCAACCCGTTCAGTTCTTGAAACTTAGCAACACTGATCGGTTAACGGTAACTCAAGCTGCAGCGAGCGAGTCGGATCGTGTGTTGTTGTGTGGTTGTGTGTGTGTGATCTAAACAAGCTAAAATCCTAGATCCGAGCACCTACACAGTAACCCTAAACCACACACTCATGTGTGAGTGGCCTCCCCTAAACCCTAGATCCGAGCATCTTGTGGGTTGCTGCAGGATTTTCACTAGACTATGCCAAAATCTTTGACCGTGTAAGAGTAACTTCCATATTTGGCTAAAATTTGAAACGGTTACAAGCCCAAAGTTCAAATTGCAATCACTGATTCGATTTTATGTTTTTGAAACATTAACCTGCAAAGGCCCAAGGCATTTTCACACCAAAAACACTTCAAAACTCCTCGTTCTAGTGCAATGAGTAATGAAGTAATCAAAACCTTTTATTTCTACATCTAACCATAGGATCTAAATTAGGACTTATTCATTAACGTCCTCACAAGATTTCATAATCTTTGACCGCACGGATTGAATGATTATAGTGTTTGAAGTAGAGAAAACCATTCTTTTTCTTCCTTGCTTTGAGTGGATCAGCAGACTTTGACTACACTTGGTGTCAAATTTTTGCACTACACAAGATTTGAAAACATTACCCTTATGTTAATCATGATGTTATTTCTTTATACACCAAATTTTAGAGGAAGAAAAGGGGCGTAGCATATTCAAAACAAATGTGCAAGGAGTAGACATTCAAAAGTTGCCAAATCACGTTATATATTTTTTGAATTAAATATGTTTCAGAATGATAATCTCAATGGTTAAAAAGAAGTTTTACTCCACATCTTGTAGTAGAAATAATAAAATGTAAGGAACATGAAGATTTCTAAGTTTTATGTGGAAAAGAATAATTTTTTTGGTACCTTGCCCGATAAAGTGTGACAATGTGTGAAAATGTTTGACTTAGATTATTATGCTATTTTCCACTTAAGACAAGAGTTTTTTTTGACAATATGGAAGGAAATAATATTATTTGCTAGTATTGAAAATCTCACATTCAGTAGATTGTCGTAGCAAAAGTTTTTGGAGTTGCCCAAGATGCCCGGTCTTCCCATTGGAAATTCAAAACCCTATAACTTTTGCATAAAATGTCGGATTTAGGAAAAAATTGGACTCACACGAAGCTTTTAGCAATTATGCTGGGGTACAGTAGAAATTTTAAAAAGAAATGTAATAAATTGACACCATAGGAACCTGTCCAAACCTTTAAGAGTCCCCCGAGGGGACTCTTGGGACTTTAGGGGTTTAAGTCAAACAAATGGTTAATTTTCTTCTGTGTGTGCATTCAGTGGATTGGCAGACTTTGACTTTGCTTGGTGTCAAATTTTTGCACTACATAAGGTCTAGATCCATTACCATTGTGTTAAGCATGATGTTAATTCCTTATACATCAAATTTTAGAGGTATAGGAGGGGTGTAGCATATTCAAAACAATTGTGCAAGGAGTGGAGGTTTAGAAATTGCCAATTTGCGTTTTAGTTTTTTGTGAAATTAATGTGTTTTAGATTGATAATCCGAATAGTCAACAAGAAGATTTACACTACATATTTTTGTGGGAAATAAAAAGTAAAAAATATGAAAATCTCTAAGTTTTATGTGGAAGAGATGAAGTTTTTCTAGTACCTTGCCCGATAATGTGTGAAAATGTTTGACTTGGGTTTATATGTTTTTTCACTAAAGACAAGAATTTTTTTGACATTATGAAGGGAAAAAATATTATTTGCTAGTATTGAAAATCTCACATTCAATAGAGTGTCCTAACAAAAGTTTTTGAAGGTGCCCAAAGTGCCCGCTCTCCCCATTTGAAATTCAAAACCCTTTTACTTTTTCTTTATATGTCGGATTTAGGAAAAAATTGTTCTCCAACTGAGATCTTAGTTATGTCCTTCTATGGTAAAAATTTCAAAGTGGAATGTTGGAAATTGACACCATATGAACCTGACCAAACTTTCAAAAAGTCCATTTTTGACACTTGGTCCTTTAGGGGTTAACCCGCTCACAGGTGAGATTGGCCGGTTTCCAATGGACAAGATTTCAGGTATCAGAAATTTTAATTGCAATCATTGGAACGTGCCCAACATCTGCAAAAGCCCACCATGCAACTTTTGGTCTGTGGAAGTCAAGTGCATATTAAAAACAATGGCAGTCACCAGCGTCATCATTTGTAGTTTACATTGTTACGAAGAGAGTACAATGTGTTGAATTTTGCCGCTTGACCATACAATCACTCGGCAATCCATCTCATTACCTTCTGTGTCAATTGCTCTGCATTTCCTTACCAATCCTCTCTACTCTTACTCAGCTTTAGTAAGTAAGGCATCAACCCTGAGGAAGTGAGTTTCTACTAGGTATCTCCTCATGCTGCCTGTGTTGAATAATACATGAACAATGCTTTGAACCATAGGATCTTTAGATTTTCCTCTAAATGAATCCATGACATGTTTTATTCCGCACATATTGATATATTATAGTGTTTGAAGTATAAAAAATGTTCTTCTTCTTCTCCAAGTTTAATGAATCAACAAACTTTGACTCCAAGTTTATTTACGATGGCATATTTTTTTTCCATGGATGCGAGGTGGATAAAAATTATATTCCCATGTACCTCCTGCTTTCTTGCAACTTTGTACAAAATTTCAAGAATTTTAAATCAAATTTGCAACAATAGGAACTTGCCCAAGATTTGCAAAAGACTCCCTTTGAACTTTTTTCATTTGGGGGTCAAAGTATGTAAGGAAACAATGTCACTTGACTATTTAAAAATCACATTTGAAATTCAGTGTCGTATCTAAAGTTTGTATACTTTCCTGAGCAAGAAGCATGTCTAAAGAATATTGTATATTTTTGTTGCATATGTAACCATACATATGCTTGCTAAGAAGAAGAATTATATTTGCATGCACGTCTTCCCATTTTTCATCATACTACCAATTTCCTAGAAAAATAACTAAAAATTTACATCTTCACAAGAATTTTAAAAAATGTATCCATTTTCTAATTTTTTGCTTCCAAATATTTGTAATTTTTCTTTGTTCTGATCTTACTTTCACTTTAATAAAGCCTTTACAGAATTGGAATTGGAATAAATTCAGCTAAAGACATTGGAAATGGCTTATCTTCGTTCCTTCGGATTTTACAAATCTTTTATTACATCATTTTGAGAAACACAAGCATTCATGAAACTTTCGTCGCATATTTGAGATAAACTAAGTAATTCATAAAAAGATCCATCGTTTACCTCTTCCAACTAAGGATGAAACAATTTTTTTTAAATTGATGTGGCAATTTAATAAAATCGATCAATTTTATAAAATCGATCAATGACTTCCTACTCGACATTTACATACGAGACATCATAAATGACATGTATGAAGAACATGATGAATGACGGTATTCAAGCATACCAAAATCATTACCATGCTAATAAATTGTTTATGGCATGTCAGGTCAAACATTCGGTAACAATCCCGAAATTCGGTAACATTTTGGTAACAATCTCAAAATTCTCCGGACTTAGACTTAGCCGGGATATCTCCCAAAGTACCGAGAGGGGGGATATCACTCCTCCTCCCTACCAATCCAAACACTTTCCACTTAAGGGAGGCTATCATAAATAGCCGTGGGCTTCTCAAATCCCATCCGATAAAACAACTCTTCCCGGTCCCACCGGTGAAGGGTCTAGAGTATAGATCCCGGATCTCATTTCACCTATCTAACATGGATATTCTACACCCTTTGGATGTCTCTACTCACACTCAATCACATAGCATACA
Organism: Bryoerythrophyllum caledonicum; assembly: GCA_963971425.1. Taxonomy (NCBI): domain Eukaryota; kingdom Viridiplantae; phylum Streptophyta; class Bryopsida; order Pottiales; family Pottiaceae; genus Bryoerythrophyllum; species Bryoerythrophyllum caledonicum. Next base: position 12,913,653 of record OZ020515.1, read on the forward strand.
ACAAGTCACAACCTTGCACACCTAACAAAGACACACTAGGAGGACTCAACTCTTTCCCGGTCTACTCACACAAGCCCAACAAAGACTCTAGACACAAGCAATGAAGGCAAGACACGAGCACATCAACAAAGAGAAGAGTACTTAACACAAGAGCCTAAGGCTTTTTAAGTACACAAAGGCTACTAGCTACCCTCCTAAACTAGATCCCAAAAGGTGGAAATGGCATTTAAAGAGTGTACTAAAGCCAATAGCTATCCTCCAAACTAGATCCCCAAAAGGTGGAAATGGCATCTAGAGAGTGCATTAAAGTCAATAGCTACCCTCGAAAAGTAGACCCACTAAAGGATAAAATGCCATCTAGATCCTAAAATCAAGGGTATCCTAGTCAGCGGCGGATTACTAGTAGACCTGTAAATCGAAAGACTCCCGGTCCCGGGACCGGTGAACCTTTCCCTAAAAAAAGTAAGTAGTTGGAGAAACCACTCAAGTGGTAGTGACCGGATGCGCTATGGGGCTTCATCGACATCACTACTCTCACCCTAGTATTTAAATCTAGCAACTTAAAACAACATCCCACCAACCGGTGAGATAAATCAACAAAAACACATAACATATAACAAAGACTCAACTAGAAGACCCATCCGGAAGAGTGGAATTATCTCCCGGTAGATTCATGGAAGGATTGACCAGAAGATTGAGTTAAAAATTCAACCACTTTCCTCGAAGTATTCTCCTTCCGCAATCCCTTTCTACTTGTTTGGGTCAATCTTGGAAAGCGTCCGTGTTACCGGTGGAGTCATACTGTCCGGGATGGACTTATTCTGGGATGGGCCTTGAATATCAACAACCTCCCTATCAGCTTATCACAAGTGCCAATCCGGCCCGGGAAACATAACTATATCAGTGAACCGGTGCACATTTCCGGAACATTCTTGATTGATGTAGATGTAGGCATCTCACCTATCCAACAACTTATTGACAAGACAACATAAGATGTGACTATCACAACTAGAGAACAAGACTTTGGGAAGAAAATTTTCTGGTGACCGAGGAGACCGGAAAATGAGTACGAATTTTGGACAAGACTTCGAGAGGATAGGAGGATAACAAAAACGGGAAAGAAAATTTTAGACAGTATAGAACAAACACCACAACACAAACGTTGGCTCATACACACAAGAAGTCAAAACTTTATACCCAAGTGGTGTAGATAGAGCCCTCCGGAAGACTTTTCTCTAGACCGGAAAAAAGAAACTCTAATCTCCCCGGAGAGAGATTTGATAGGAGATTTCAAAAATGAAATTGTGCACGCAAGAAAAAGAAGATATGTGTCAAAGATCACCTCCAAATCTTGCCACCTCCATGTTGCATTACTTCTTCTTCAAAACCCTAGATTCCTCCTCCACCACCAAATCCTAGGAAGCGTACACCTCTTCCTCCAAACCCTAGCTTGCGTGCACCTCTTCCTCCAAAATCCTAGATCCTCGTTAATATGCACCACATTTTCTTCTTCTTCTAAAATATCCGCCTCTTCTTCTTCACCACAAGTCCACCTCCTCTTCATCTTCACGTCCACCTCTTCTTCTTTGCACAAAATCCCAACTTCCTCTTCTTTGCACAAAATCCCAACTCCTCTCCTTCTACTTCAAAACCCCAATTCTCCTAAAACATAACAATCAAAATGACCCAACTAGAGCTCCTCCCTTGTACACAAGTACTATGGAGCAACCTCACGCAAGTCGAAAGGTATAGACAAAACTCTGATAGCACAAGGCCCCCGAAAATAGAGGGTCTTGTGCTCACATCACCCTCCACAACTCATAGCCATGAATTCTTACCATAAGACCCTCAAAACCGATGGATCTTGTGCTCGATGCACACTCTACCTCCTCGTCTTTTCATCCGAGCTCGTCATTTCTATCCTTGCGTCGACTTCTCCGTTGTCTCTTCATCTCCTCGCTCAGTACTCGATTGATGCCGGTACCTTGGTGATATCCGGTACCCGGTTGGTATCCAGTACCAATCATTGAAATTTTATATTTTTCTTTATTTTTTTTTTTCTCCTTTATATATTTTGTTCGACATAATTAAATCTTTACTCTTTTTAATAAGAATTTATGCTAAAAAAAAAAAAAATCTAACTAACTTCTATCTAGTCTAACTACCTTATAGACTTAATTTAATTAATTAGGATTATGGTGATTTTAGAAATACATCCCAGAATCTCTTCCGGTGTATTTAAGATTTTGTTTTCCAGGACTATACTAGTGCAATTAAGACCCGCTCTTATCACCATAATTAACTTAATTAACAACATAAGCTTTTTCCTTATTATCCTAATCACTATCTAATCTAATTCTACCCAACTCTAACTACTTTTCTAGATAACTAGGGCTAAAATTACTAATTTAATTTTTTTTCATAGGGGCCACCCATTAGGAGTTTTAGACTCCCACAACAGCTCACAATAAATTTAAGATCCATCAACAGTAACTAACGGCCTATTACCCACAATAGCAATCCCATTAACTGTCGTCCATTTAGGAAATATGTCTTAGAAAACACTCAGAAAGAGATCCACGTGGCTGATATAGGTAAATGCCATGAGGAATGCAAATTTTTTAATCTAACAAAGTATAACAACGACAAAATATGAGCATCTATTTCTACTAGGTCGCATTTCATTGGTTCCTTTTTATGACCAAAGGAACACCTAGCATTAGGGAAGGAACAACGACTTTTGATTGGTTCCAAGCACTGCCAAAGTTAAGGAGTTGGAAGCTGGTGGAGAAGATTTGTCAGGGTATGTGACAAATGGCTCCCCAAGTACGGGGGTTGTAGTTGTGGATGCACATCTATTTGCAACATGTTTGTTTTTTTCACTCCAAGCTTTATAATTTGTCAACGTTTAAAGTATTTCTCAAACATGCTTTGCACCTGACACTACTTTAATTCACTCCATTTTATGAGTTTCATTTCAAATTTTATCTTGGATGTTGGAAGAAAACGCACTAGGGATGCTTCTAATGCGGGACAGAAAACGAGCTCATCAGGTAATACAAGTGTTGTAGATTGTCATATTCCGCATAGACTATATTATTTCTGGTTATACATTTACAAGAATAATCATGTGTGCTTAGTGTGTAGTGTCATTTAGAATTTCTGGTTCATAAGTACTCTTAACTATGATAATCTTAGAATGTTATGTTTGATGTATTTTGTGCAAGACTACCTATCTCAAAGTTAAAGACTCCAAGGAAGAAATGTGCTAATCGAAATTCTATTCCTTTTACCTAGAAGGCTCAATTCATATGGAGAGGCTAGTTTCTTAGACCTTGAGGAGGTTCTTTCCGAGATTAACAAACCAGTCTTGCATGATGGCCCTCTAGAGGTCCTAAGGGAATTCCCTCTACCATTCCTCCGGTCATCCTCCTCCCACGAATCAAGCACTGGGTGTTTAAAGAAGTGCTTACATGCTGTAAAACATGCTCAGATTTCAGTTGGATCAATTTCACCATTGGATGATCTACAAGGTAATTTGAAATCATACATTCTATACTGTAGTCTTACTTCTCTAAACTATGATGATTTGTCATGTAATGGACATGTCATCATTTTTGCCCACATTATAAGTCAATTGTAGACATCATATACCTATATTGACATACCTTCACATTGACATTGAAGGACTTGGAGGAAGAATGATTCAGCCACGTAATCAACGACTTCAATCTCTCATGGCTATGATGACTAGGTCTGTTGATTCAAGCTTAGGAAGACGTGACCTAAATCATATGGAAAATAATGATGACATTGTCCATGAGCCAAGTCTAGACACTACATTGTGTTCCAAATTGGATAAAGTCCTTGGATGTATTGACCCAAACATGGACACCCTGGATGCAAGTTTGGCGGACCTTCCCGATAAACTTAGTGATTTGGATACAAAGGTAGGAAATTTCTTTGAAAAGTTGTTGTGCCAGTTTTAGACTTAGATTGGGATGGTGAATATTTGTCCAATCCATGTCAGTATGTATTTGGTTTTGTGAAAGAACTTGTTCTAGATGGACGTGATAGAGAGCCATGCTTTCGAATTGACTTTGGATCAGATTTAGGAATTCAAATAGTTCCTGCTTTAGATTGTTGTCCTTCGGTTCCTTCAACAATTACCATAGTAGAAGAGAGTGCATTGGAAGGTGTTTTTTTCAATGCACCAACAGTGCCTTTTGGAATTAGTGATCTATTGGGTACTTCAAGCGAGAAACATGATGGAATTGTGTTCAGAAGCGGAAGGTGTGCAACTGCTTCTCAATCGAAATGAAATTGTGGTGATGTGAATGTGAGGCCAAGTTTGTTTTCCAAGAGTGGGCGTTAGGAGGTTTCAAGGCACGGAGATGGAGGACCTTACATTCATTTTGGGATGGTGGATGGATCTTGTGACCTTACTGATCCAGACTGGATCCGAGACATTTCCATACTAGAGCTTGATGAAGCCTTGCTGGTTAGTATAGGTGGTGGGGAAGTTGATGGAGCAGAACTCTTATCGGGAGAGAGTGATCATGACCCTCAAGACACCTCTGGAGCATTACTTGGAGTAATCGGTGAGTATCCTTTTGGACCATTTACCGTAGAGGAGTCCTCCTTTCAATCTTGTTATGTTGAGGGCAATTGGCATGCTAAATCTTGGTCAATGTATGAAAGAAAGCCTTTTAGTGGTCCACTTCCAAGGTCGAAGATAGACTATGGTAGAAAGATCCCTTGTCCTATTGATTTGTTCCTTGAGCTATGGTGCGGCAAGATACAACAAAAAATAGTGCGAGAGTCTAACAACTATGCCGCATTGAAGCATCCTCGCTACCGTGGCACAATTGGAGATCCAGCAAACCAGCCACGCATTACGTGCGGAGTTTCAAAAGTTCATAGGAATTTGTGGTTTCATGGCTATAAGAGAACAACCCAGTATTTGGGACTACTCGTCTGTGGCTGCGAAATCATTGCATTGCAAGGTGGTGGCAAAAACTATGCCTCGGAAAAGGTTTTTGTACTTATTGCAGTCATTGCACGTGGTGCCAAAGAGTGCAATTGTGCACGACAAGTCTAATCCAAGGTATGACCCAATTGTGCAAGTGCGGTGGTTGCTTGATTCTTTAGTGTCAAATTTCCGCAAGTACATGAATGCGTCACCTTACTTGTGCGTTGACGAGTGTATGGTTGGCTACAATGGAAGATTTTGCTCATTTATGCAATACATGCCATCGAAACCGATAATCCATAGTATTAAGTTGTGGTGTATGGCTTGCTCGGTAACCAAGTACATTTTCAGCCTTAAAGTCTGCATCGGTGCAACAAACGAAGCCATTGCGAATCTCCCAATTCATGCATGTCGAAGTGGGGCTCGTGTTGTAACGTGTTTGACTCATGGACGGGAGCATCACAACTACACCGTTGTGATGGATAACTTCTTCAGTTCACCAATGTTGTTCGAGGATCTGTTGAGCCGTGGATTCTATGTTGTGGGCACGATAAGACAAGGACGTATCGGATATCCGTCTTCCTTGTATCTTTCAAGCAAGGGTGCAAGAAGTGACTTGCACATCAGAATGCACAAGGAGCACCGTATGTGTGCCATTCATTGGCAAGACACGAAAGAAGTCAACTTTCTATCAACAACAATTGGCCCAATTCACATGAAAGATATTTCTGTTGATAGATATGCTAGTGGCCAGAGGATTAGAATACGCACATCCCCTATTCAAATTTTGTATTCAAAGTTCATGACGGGTGTGGACACGCAAGACCAATTGCGAACTTGGTTCATCACAAATATTGCCACCAAGAAATGGTGGCATAGGCTTTACTTTTTTAATTTGGATGTATGTTTCACAAATGCATACATGCGCCACAGAGAATTGCGTATTGCAAGCAATTCTAATCCGTTGTCACACATGAATTTCATGTTGGTGGTTGCCCATGATCTCATGGAGTTTCCTCTCGAAGAAGGCTTTGATGAGCAACTGAATTCAAGAACAAGTCTGTGCACTGCAACGGAGACAATGGAGAGAAGGCTTGGGACATCAAATTACCAAGTTGGAAGTTGTGGTGGTGCATCATCTGGATTGAACGTTGAGATCTCTTTGTCTCAAGATTCAATTGGTTTTACACCAGTGATTGGAATGCGACTCGATGATGGTGAGGTGGAACCAAACCATGATGATGTAGACTTGGCTGGCTTGGAGAATGTTGTTGCACCAACCCTAGTGTTGGATGCACGAAGACAAAGACGCCCTAATCACTTGAGGCATGTACAAGGCCATGGCATCTTGCCAGAGAATGAGCAGCTCCTACACTTCAGCCAGAGGGGAGAACAACGGAGAATGTGTCGTGCCAAAGGATGTCGTAACCGAACAATGTGGTTGTGTGAGCATTGTTCAGGGATGGTTGTATGCCTTGGGAAGTGTTTCTTGCCATTTCATGTATAGCAACTATTGTTGTGGACGTGCAGAATGGAAGCAGATGTTGGAAATGCGCGGGTTCTAAAGGATGTTGAAACGATGGAGGTAACTAAAAATTCCTTTATATCAAGTTTTTATGATTTTCTTGCTTGTATTTGGTACTATTATCATGGATGGTGCTCTCACATTTCATAAACTTTTGGTGTAGACAAAAAGCAAGAGCCCTTATTGGAAGGGAGAAGTATGCCCAAATTGAAGGTCAACAACATGGAGTCTTTCATGGGACCTTTTTAGGGCCTTCTTCTGAAGAAGGCTTTGGAAGTCTCATGTTTTTGGCCTAATGTTGAACGTAGCAACCCATGAGCAGGCAATGGCCCATACATTTTGTGTAGGTTTGTGGATGTTCATTTTTAATATTGATTTTGATTTGTGCAACATTATATGTTGATTTCTGTGGTGGTGTTTTTAAATTCTGCGGAGTATAAGCCTGATTTGTGTATTAGAATATATTGCATGTTTTCTGTAGTGGGGAGTGCTTCCCAACATCATATTTGAGTAGTTCATGTTCATGTTAGTTCATGGTCATGTTCATGGACTATTCATCATTATATTCATGCTAGTTTCTCCATTCTTCATACTAATGTTCATGTTAGTTCATGCTCATGGACATTCTTCACACTAATATTGATGTTCATGCTAGTTTCTATATTCTTCATACTAATGTTCATGTTAGTTCATGCTCATGGACATTCTTCATACTAGTATTCATGTTCATGCTAGTTTCTCCATTCTTCATATGAATGTTCATGTTAGTTCATGCTCATGTTCATGGACTATTCTTCATTATATTCATGCTAGTTTCTCCATTCTTCATACTAATGTTCATGTTAGTTTATGCTTATGGACAATTCATCATCATGTTCATGTTAGTTTCTCCCTTCTTGGTGCTAGTGTTTATGTTAGTTCATGTTGATGTCAGTTCATCATCATGTTCATGCTAGTTTCTTCCTTCTTCATGCTAGTGTTATTTGAACTAATTATCAGACTCTTTATTTCTGCCATCCAATAGTTTGTATTTTTGAGTAAGTCAAGTTTAGTCTCGTGCACATTTGGTGGTGAACATGTTCAGTCGTTTTGTTTTCAGCTGACTAGGAAGGTGAGTCTAAGTAGCTGTTTTGTTTTCAACTGATTGTGGCAAGCTGAGGCTGATTTTGAGAACGGGTTGTTCACCAAAGGACATAGAACACATGAAGGTTGAGATCGTGTTTCCATGCTAGGGAATTGAAAGATGGATTTGTATGTGGATGACTTCTTGTCTATGGCTCAAAGGTGGATGGATGTATCCTAGAAAGAATCTGTTTGACTCCAATCAAGGACAATGAGGGCTAAAGATAAGGTGCCTGGACAATAGTTCGTAGAATCTTCACTACATTGTATACAATCCTGTATTTCCACACCTTGGTTTTGTATTATTGGATTTTTTTTTGGTAGAAGTAATTATCTATGCATGTAATCTATGTATCCACTTTGTACTAAAAATTATGTTAATTGTGTATATGAATTGTTGATGTTTGTATGAGTCACTCAATGTACAAAAATATCGTATATGGACCTAATAAATTCATTGCAAATTCAAATGATGTCCTTTTGGAAATGTTGAAATTTGTGTTGGTTGCTCATGAGTGCCTCCTAAGCTGAACCGATTGACAAAAAAATTCCAAAATTTAACTAATATGTTGTGGCTGATCAAAATCGCCTGCTCTTGAATTAGAAAAGTTGCACCTGTAATATACGGTCTATATTCATACTATAATAATCCGGATGCACCGTTGGATGATTCTAAGAATCTACACGGTTGTAGTTTATCCAGTTGACTTTTATTTTGTATGGTTGCCTTATGTAAATTTATTCACATTTCATCTATAGAGACATCCATCAAAAAAATCAGTGAATTTTTGCTTTTCTCCATAAACAGTCTTGGGCGTTAAAGGGTTAAGCGGTATTCTCACATGAACCTCATTGTGTAGGTAAAGTTGCAACTTATTCCTTCAAAGTAAAAGCAAATTTAAGTAAAAGATTCATAATATAGGACACCCATAGGAATATATTCCAATTACTTCACATAAAACTACTCATTCTTGACTAGATCAAGCAGGCCAGGGAGAATTGACCCCCTTGCTCGTCCTTATCCGTAGGGGCCACGAGGTGGTGGGGCCAAACTTGGCCCCTATTTTGTTTTTGGATGGGCCCTATTTATAGCTAGGAATAGTCCCCGAGAGTAAACAATTGCTGTAGGCCCCAAATTTGTCAAATTTTTTTCCAAAGAATGCCTTTGGACCCCCCAAAACAAGAGGGCAAAAAAAACGACCTCATGCAATTAAGACGGGGGCCCACCTTGGGTAAGGACGAGCGAGGGGTCAATTCTCCCTGGCCGATCAAGCATATATAAGCATTTGAAATTACAATCTCAGTATTTTAATCACTGTAGTGATCCCCGACTCAGTATGGAAACTAAGGTCTAAATTTTTGGTATGAAAATGATAATGTCAACACAAAAAATCTAGTAAGACCATAGCCAACGTCTAATATTCAAAGTAAGTGATTTCAAAAAAAAACACGACACTAGAAGAAAATAAAACTTGGAGGGTTATATGTGGAGCCCATACCCGTGCCGATTATAATCCCTGTCGTAGAGTCATCGATTCAGGCGGTGACCCTAAACCCTGAACCCTAAACCTTAAACCCTAGGAGAGTTCTCTATCGCGACTTCTCTCCTGAGACTCTTCACCGACGTCTCCCCCGCTGCTCGTTTTGAAAGTCGGTCACCATGGTAAGCTGCCTCTCTCCATCTCGCACATCGCATTAGGGTTTGTTGTGCAGTTCTCTCAGGCTTTGCTGGCTCAATTTCCAGGTTGGTTGGGAGTTTTCGAGATTTTTGGGTTTTAAGATATTAGGGTTTAGGTGATGGCGTGGGAGATTGAGGACTGAAGTGGTTGTGGTTGTTTGTGTCGAGGGAATTGCAGCCGCAGGGAGATCATATTGACTTGCATCGCAAGCGTCATGGGTACCGTCCGGATTATTTCGAGAGGAAGCGCAAGAAAGATGCGCGAGAAGTACACAAGAAGGCGGCCTTCGCCCAGAAGGTGCGGTTGAGTTTCTTTTCTTGGGGTTTTGTGCGGATGGTTTTCTTCTTGTTCTGACTGGTTTGTTGTGGGCTGCAGGCCTTGGGTATTAAGGGTAAGATGTACGCGAAGAAGCGGTACTCTGAGAAGGCTACTCTGAAAAAGACGTATGCTTTCGAACACCATGTATCGTTTGCATTCACACCGCAATTTGTTTTGTTTTGTTCGGGGTTTATGGTATTGATTGAGCGCTAACACTATGTCAATGTCTACAGGTTGGCTATGCACTCAGAGCGAACCAACAGACACAAAGCTGATGATCAAGTGCAAGATGGAGCTGTACCTGCCTACCTTTTGGATCGTGAACAAACCGCCCGTGCCAAGGTACTGTTGTGATTATATTACTGGAGTTGGATGTTTGAAACTTGATAATTTTCGAGTTTTATGCGTATCTTGAGCAGCCAATTGTCGTTTAAAGAAACAACAATTCTCGTAGGCAATGAATTTTAGCTGCTGTCTATCTTGGTTTATTGAAGTCTATCGACATGCAGACGGGAACTGTTGTAACTCATCTGCTTACACATGAATGTGCAGGTTCTCAGCAATACTATCAAACAGAAACGTAAAGAGAAAGCTGGCAAGTGGGAGGTGCCACTTCCTAAGGTGAGTTCATTTGTGGCGGTTGATGGTCACGACCTTAAACCCTGTTCCATTTTTAGATTTGGTTTAGGGAATTTTCTCGCTTTGTCTGTAGCAGGCGTCGCCGCTACATCGGTTTTTTGTTGACGGTGAACGAGGGGATTTAGAGCCACTCTCTTCGTTTCTGACACCGTGATTATGTGTTATAATTGCTATTCCCACTAATAATGTTTCTTGTGCAGGTGCGTCCTATCGCAGAAGATGAGATGTTCCGTGTGCTGAGGACAGGAAAAAGAAAGAGTGAGTCTTGTCACCACGGCTTTGACTATTATATCTGGCCTTCTTAAGAAATATTTTCCTCTTATGGTTGAGTTCTTGATATGTTCAGCATTGTTCTCGTTAGGTGCACAGGATGCTGATGAGTCTTTGTGGTCTCTTGGTGGTTCAGGCAAGCAATGGAAGCGGATGGTGACCAAGGTCACATTTGTTGGGCCAGGCTTTACTCGCAAGCCTCCCAAGTACGAGCGGTTTATCAGGCCAATGGGACTTCGTTTCACCAAAGCCCATGTCACGCATCCAGAGTTGAAGTGCACTTTTAACCTCGACATTATTGGAGTTAAGAAGAATCCTAATGGTCCTATGTATACTTCCATGGGAGTGATCACCAAGGGTACTATCATCGAGGTATTTTGGTTCTCCGACTTTTGAAAGTGCGCTGGCTGCCAATTTTATAGTTTTGGTGGTTGTTCTGTGCTTAAGACTACGCATGGGACAACTGAGTTTTCTATAACATGATTCGATGAGTTGAAATCTCAAGAATGAGGTGATGAGGTGATTTGTGCTTGTAGAAAGGCCAGTTAGATTATCACCTAATTCCTTCAAGGAGCTTGTGTAGTAACGGGTGGTTGTTGTTTTTGGGTTTGTACAGGTGAATGTCAGTGAGTTGGGACTTGTTACACCCGCGGGAAAAGTTGTCTGGGGTAAATACGCTCAAGTTACGAACAATCCTGAAAATGACGGCTGCATCAACGGAGTGTTGCTTGTATAACATGGATATGGGTCAAAGTGACCAGGAGGCAAGAATCGCGCGCTTCTGTTGGTTGCTTCAGCTGTGTTGAAGAGGTCTTAGGGTATTAGCATCCTGTCCTAGTGCAGGTGATCCTGCCCTTCATTCTCTCAGTTGGCATCCAGCTCGCGTGGAAGTCTTTGTGATGACATTCGAATGGATTTCACGCATGTTTCTGCAACAGAGCAACCTGTTTGTGAAACGGTTATCGATAGATGGGCTGGTGATTCGGATGTATATTTACAAGAAGTAATTGATAACTGTTGCAATGCCATTCGCAACAGAAGCTGGTCGTAGCTCCTAGTTGAGTCCCTTCGTTTCCAAATGTAACATTCAATCTTCTTCAACTGGCATCTTAAATTTGCAAGTTATTATGCTGATTGAATGACTGTCGTGCGCAACTGTTGTGGTATCCGATTATGTTTGGTACCGCTGTCAGACAGATGCTGGCGTTCCAGGTCTGAGTGTGGAGCTGTCCTGTTGTTTGTGGTTAATCATCCTTATGGTAGAGTTAACCGCACTAATTAAGGTATGGACAGTGACGAACCCATTGGCAGCTTAGAGCTTGGATATTTCGTACATTCCCAAAAATAAGTTGGATTTTGTTGAGATGGTGGTGTAAATTTGGTTCGTTTTCTTGGACATAATGGAACTCGATGGGTCCCAGGATGGCTGAATTGCACAAGTGAAGGCATAATATCGTCTACATAGTGAATCTCATCGTATACATAATTGCATTTCACTCGGGTCACACTGGATTTGGATTACTCTTATGTGCGAATCCAGTGTCAGCGGTGGGGTAGCATAATTTCGCTAGAAGTGGGCTACGAAAAACCCTCGTGCCGTGGAGATGCTCCACTTCTGTAACCTAAAAGAGCTTTATTATCCGAGAGTCTGGCTTTACGCTCCACCGTGCACTTGCAGGATTCTCTCTCCGATGCACGTGGAACAGGCATGAGACTTTTGATGCTCGATTTTGTGATATGCGTTCTGCATCGTCGCATTCACCAATCATTCAGAGGCCAGATCATTTATAGGCCCCTAGAACTCCAACCTAAATGGACGTTCCGTCAAATGCAAGACACGAAAGTCTCGATAATGTGCCTTAGAGAATCCTCCGATGCGACACAAACTCCCATGTACATGTGCTCTCCCCAAGTTCCAGGCGCAAAAGTCTCCGTTCGCAGCCGCACTCTGAGATACCCCTCAAGTGCTCCACCCAAAATTTCTCGCATCCAGTGCTGACTCGCAATGGGAGCACCCAAGACGCACTGGTTGCTCGACACCACGTCGAGCACGCCTCCCAGACCCCACCACGCGCACCCCAATCGTGGGAAAAATTCCGGCACGGAGGATAAAACACACCTTGGCCTTCGCGCACCCCAATCGTGGGGAAAAATTCCGGCACGGGGGATAAAAAACTCCTTGACCATCGCGCCTTTCGAAGCGCCGACGCCCGCAACTGAAGTCGCAAGTTGCAAAATCAAGCCGCAAGTTCCAACTCCCGAGGGCCGGGCTGCGCGCGAGAATGGTTCGAAACCAAGCTCCAAGGGGCGCAGCACACTCAGTGGGGGCCGCATGAAATCGCCCGCCTGAAAGCCCGAATCCCCAAAGTCCTCCCGCCAATGCCCCAAGAGAAAACCGCAGCGAACCTTCCACCGCGAATCTGCCTATTCACCAACTACCCAACCGAATATCTCCACCGGCGAATGCCCCACCGACGGGCGTTTCTCCATTCTCATCAAACAGGTGGTGGCAGCATCGGGTCAGACATGGCACATCGATAATCCCCCGCTTCTGCTTCCATATGCACAAAAGGAAACACACACGTGAAAAACAGGCGAAATTGACTGGGCCCCACGGCGACTCATAATTTGTTGACCGGCCTCGGTGTCAGGTGTTATCGCTGGGCCAGCTCAGGCGCTCCGCGTAGCCGGTCTGCACGGGAGAGTACGTGGCTGTCCACTGTAGCGCTTCGTATGAGCCATTGAGGCAGGTGAGGTAAGCGCAGCGAAGTGTCGCATAGAATCGAAACTCGATTTTTTACATGCCGCATTGCGCATTCATGAAGAAGAAACAGAACGACAGTGGCACACTGGGCTGTGTCTCAAAAGTATATAACGCCATGGAGCCTCCGATTTGGTAGGTTTCCTGTTCGGCTGAATTGAGAGCTGGGGCTGTGAGGTTTGGGGTTTAACGTTGACCGACGTTGTGAGGTGTTTTGAGGTGTCATGAGCTCTGCAGGTGTTGGTTCGATGCTGGGATTTGATATATATATTTTTGGTTTGGGTGAAAGATGAGCGAAGAAGCGCGCGCAGGTTCTGATAAGAGAGAACTTTCAAGAAGGATTTCTAATACTATACAGAGAAGTGGAGTTAAGTGAAGGGAAGAGGCTGGGAAGGAAGAAATTTTGCTACGAATTTATCGATCGCGATTGTTTTAAGAAAAGATTGGAGCTGAATCTGGCTAGAACGGAATTTGCCGCACTAGAATGCTTCTGAGCAGGTCGTCAATGAGCGATCCATTCGAATACGCCGCGTTTCCAGACCAGATGCACCAGCGCGGCTTGCCCAATCCCGCCTCCGAAGTTTCGATGATGGTCCACGCGCTCACGCAAGCCGCAGCGCCAGGGGAGTCCGGCAGCAGCAGCAGCAGCTATGGCGCCCACTGGCCCGACACCTTCCGCATGATGTCGTCGACGCAGGGGGCGTATTCCGAGTACATCGACATCAGCCGCGCGTCCGCCGCGCCGTGGCGCCCCATCCACGACGTCTGGAGTGAGCACTCGCAGCACAGCAGCAGCCCCAGCACCACTCACGACTACAATTCCCCCGAGTGCGGGCGCTACGGCGAATTCAGCTTGCATCACTCCTCCTCTCCGCCTCGAACCCGAGGTAGATCTCTCCGTCTAATCCACCGCAATTCTTGAGCTTGGTTTTAGGTTTGGTTGAAGCCATCATGCCCGCACATTGCTTTGTCCTGTAATAGTATTATTATATGTTGTTGTGGGGCCACGGATCTGGCAGGTAGCTAAAATTCGCCTGGTCCGTATGCGTGTTTTGTCGAAATCCTGTTTTCTACGCAACATCGTGGCGTTTGCAGCGGCTTCTTCCTGTCCAGCCGCCTATCAGGGAGGCCCGTGTGCTGGTTCACCTTTTGCTCTTTGCAAATTGAGAGCTCGCACACTCGCTCTGTTATGTCCCCGATTGGATGTGATTGCTCATGTGAGTTCGTTGTCAAGTTCTTATTCTAAAATTGTCGTTTCCTCTCTCGCTTGCAGAGTCGCAAATGCAAAGGAGCGGGTACGAGCAGGGCGAGGGGGGGTTCGCGGCGGCCAACGAGTCTAGCGCCACCCTCGGCCACGAACCCGCCAAGAAGCGCAAGTACCGGGGCGTGCGGCAGCGGCCGTGGGGCAAATGGGCCGCGGAGATTCGCGACCCGAAGAAAGCAGCACGCGTCTGGCTCGGCACCTACGACACCGCGGAGGAAGCCGCCCAGGCGTACGACAAAGCGGCCAAAGAGTTCCGAGGGCTGCGCGCGAAGCTCAACTTCCCTGACGGCGTGCACCAGGGCATCGGCTCCTCGTCGCGTGCCTCGCGCAGGGCGACGTCCAGCTCCACCCACCAGGCTGCCGTTGAGTCGTCCGCGCCGCAGCAGCCCCCTATCGTCGAGTCCCATCATCACAGATCTCATCTCCCGACCCCGTCTGCAAGCTGGTCGAGCTCACCGTCCGAGTCCGCGCCCACGACGTTCACCACCGCGCCGCAATACTCTTACAGCGAGCCTTACTACAACCAACAGTGGCAGGATCAGCACATCAACGTGTACCCGAGCGACTCGCATGGATACGGGCAGCCGCTCTACTCCACCACGATGGACTCGTACGCGTCGACCTCGGCGCCATTCTCAAGCAGCTCTGAATTTGACTCAGGTTACACGAACCGCGGTAGCAGCAGCGCATACGGCTCGCAGTACTCATCTTACAGGGACCATGTGGGCAGCTCGAGCGCGCCGGAGCTCTCGTATGATCAGATCTTCGAGCAGCAGGGTGACGAGTGGCAAGCGCCGGGGAACCTCTCCCCGGGCTACGATTTCCCATTCTACGGTAGACACAACTGAAGCCGATGATCATCGATTCCTCAATTGCAGGCGATGATCATCGACTCCGGAGCTTATTTGTTGGAGGTAATTAGATTAGCGGGTACGGTACACCGATTCTTTCTCAGGAAATAACCGCAAGCTCGATCAAGGATGCTTGCCGACCAGCGATCTATCAGCTGGAAATTAGTAGACCGGGAGTACACCCCGTGCTTGGGTCCCCGAAACGACTTAAATGAATCTTAAGATCATGTCTGATCGTGTATAGTAAATTTTTAGCGGCGCTTGTCGCCGTTCGGCGTTCTTCATGTTTTGTCGACCGGCTCATGAGGTTGATTTCCTGCAGTGGAGCTAGCTCACGGCAATGTTTGTGGATCCGTTGCAACCATTTTTGAAGTAACAATGGCTGTTGTGGTACTTGTTGCAAATTTGGAAGCTGGGTGCATACGCCGCTGAGCTTTTGTCGATTATTTTCCGGTGCTCCAACTGTTTATAACTGTCCTCAGACGCAGGTATGGTCTTGCCACCGTTGTCTGATCCAAGTTCTCCCGGTTGTTCGTTGCAACAGTGGCCAGCCCACAGTTTCATTAATTTTCAATCCTTTTACAAAAGAAACGAGGGCTGCTGCTTGAATTGCAGATTTAAGATAGAAAACTCGCCCACGCAGCCGTTTTTCTCCACCTTCCCACTCACAATGAGCTGGTTGTTAACTTGGAGGAAGTTTTTTTCACCCCACCGACAATCCCGCGGTCTTATCAGCCAAGTTGCAACGTTCTGGTTGTTAATACCGTAACAGTTGCTGGCTCCGACCACTGATGGGACCCAAGTGCGTTGCTGTCTCAGCAAATCAGATGGACGTAGCGCTCAAGCAAACAACACACTCGAAAGCTCTGGAACAGTGTCTGTTCTGGTGACTTCTTGCAATCAAACCTGGTTTGTTTTGTTTCGAAAAAAAGAAAGAAAAAAAGAAAAGAAAAGCTCTGGAACAGTTACGAAGGCCGGTGCCATCAAGGATTGTTCCAGTACGTGTTCCATCGCCTGCCAATTGAGGAAATGCATCAGCTGGTGATCTCAGCTGCTGGCGTCACCCTGTGTTTGAGGAGAGAGACAGACGGATGTTCTTTTGGGATGTTTTTATTATTATTTTTGGGAGGTTGCAGAGCCCAGGTGGAGGTCAAAGGGTTGTTGTGACTGGGAGTGCATGGCATGCTGGATTCTGATCCTAATCTTAGCTTGAAGGAGCTCTTCTTTCTTGGCTGGTGCCGTGCCGTGCGTGCAAGGTAGTGAAGGGTGTTTGGTTCACTGCCCTGGCCCCTCCCTCCCAGAGAAGCCATCTTCTTCCCTTTCGTCTCACTCAAGACCATTCAATGCTGAAATAATGGTTTTCTCAGCATGTATTGGTTGATTGCTGCATGCTCCACTCTTGCCGCCGGTTCAAGTTTTACTACGTGTATGCGCGTCACTGGGGAATCTGGCTTACGGAATGCAATTTAATGGGATACACGGACGGCATCATCCTAGTTCCTTGCTCTTTGACTCCGGAGACTCCTTTGACTGATCAGGTTTGTCAACTGCACCCAGTTCAAATTGATGGCGCCACCATGCAAAGTGGGTCCGGCCGTAAACTTCTCTGGAGTGCTGAAGATCGCATCTTCTTTCGAAGAACAGTGGCTGATGCAGTTGAACATGCAGCACGAAACTACATAATTTAAACCAGATGCTCAAACTGATGCTGACGATTATTCGGTTTGATAAAGATTACAATTTGATAATTGTCCCTTTCAGACGGTGATATCTAAAGCACTGCATCATACATACCACTTCGAAAGATTCGCTTTGCACCAGACTCTGGATCTCCGAAGTCTATTTTCGGCTGTAATGATCTAAATGAGAGGATGGAAATTTCTACGTGTACACCTACTTCTACATGAGAATTAGACCTGGATCTATATAACACAGGAGAGTGAATGATGTCTCTCTCTTGAACGGTTCCAGTTAAACCTTTTGTACAGGGGATGTCCTTGGGAGCATCACAAATCTGCACATCCTGAGAGGATTCCACGAGTTGGCCGATGCGTCCGAGGCTTGCGTTTGAAGTCTCTGCACCTTGCGGGCTCTCGCTTCGGCCTCCTTCCCTATTTCCTCTCGAATTCTGTTTCGGGGCCTCCTCGAAGATCTGTGTCCTCTTGTCCTAGACACCACATACTTGTTCCTACGTCCATGACCAAGAGAACGCACATCAACTACCTGCTCTGCAGCTTCTGCTGAGTTCGCGCCTTGCCCTTCTCCAGCTTGCCATCTAGAGTCAACGGGGAGGTGCGGTGACATATCACCTGCTTGAGCACTATTCGGATTGCTGAAAGATCCACTTGCTCTGGCGTAGAACATGTGCCTATGCCGCCACCCAGCATGGTCAAGACCAATCAACCCCACCGGCGACCAGTCATTGCCATCTCTACGGTCGAAGGAGTGTTCCACGGCCTCCATCTGACTGGATTTGATGATGAGAGCCTCCCTTTGAGCCTCAACCAGCCAGGCTGGGCTGGAAAGAGGATTGTAAAGAGCTTGAGGTGGAATCTTGAAGTGTCGGCGAATTGAAAATCTGGTCGAGCCTCCGGTGTGCGAAAGCTCCGCAGTGCCAGGAAAAATAGTGTGGGTTCTGATCTCCTTCGTGCTGAGCATGGCGTCCGTTCGTCCAATGATGTAACCTCTAAGTCCTACAATCGGCATCACTCCGACTCTGTCATACACGACACATTTTTTTGTTTAAAACATACAACAAGAAATTCTCCTCTCAAATCGGGTCACTAGGTCATGATATTATGATATGCAATTAGCGTGAATGCTGAGATATTAGCAGGAAATAAGTTGTACATTCGATGCACATCTTGCTTGGTACTAACATCGAATGCAGTCAGAAAAATACTTCACATAGACATCTCAAAAAACCAAATGTCAAACAAGTGAACACGTTGCTAATGAGGTTGTACCCTTCACAAAACAAGCAGGGCGCATTGGACGGAGAAGGCTGGCCCTCTCGCCAATTAGAGTGGAGATGGAGCAGCCCGGATCCCCTACACCGCGGACACTGAGCGCGCTCGTCATTTTGATTTCGAAGAATTTCGCGAACATCTTGTAGAAACACAGCAGCTTTCAAAATCTGCAGGAAAAGTAGCAGCGACCCACCCTCGTCAACATGCCCACTGACCACTTCAATACTAGAATAAGGCTAACGCAACAGCCAGATTCTGTCGCGAAAACTAAACAACCCTCGATTCTGAGAAGAGATCTTCCTTCTACAACTACCGCTCGACTCGAGAAGTGCGACATAAGCTTCACGAAATATCAAAAAAACCCTGTCGGGTACACGCCCTTGAAGAGCTCGACGAGCCATCAGCGCACACACATCTGTAAATCACAGTCTTCGGTGCAAATCATTCTATCACAAGGTTCAGAAAACAAACCACCGAATACCAAGTCGCGAAGAATAGAGATTCTCACCGTATCCCCCATACCGCCAAAACGCAAGCGCCGCTTAATCCATCCTACGCACGCGATTCCTCATCATTCTAACGGTGCCGCATATACCGCTACTGACGAACTGCGCTGCAATTGAACGCCCACAACTGATACCTCACAGCCCCAAGAAAACTACAACAGGGTGCCCTGATCAGCGCAAGAAATGTCACCAACCCACCAGCGCCAGAGAGACGCTCGAAACACCTGCCAGCGGCCCTCGTCATAAGTGAAGGCCACATGGAATGCTTTTGTTGAACAGTTCCTCACAGGGCGCGCATAGGGGTGCTCATCCGACGGAGCTGCGGGCGAATCTGGAGTTTCCTCCTGCGCTAGCTAGCCTACTAATGGCTGTCCGAGTGATGAGGCCGCTACAGTGGCAACACGTACTAATTCTCGGTTTCCGGACAAACGGGCGCCATGGCCATCGCGAAGTGCGGCCTGGCCATGTCCGGGCTCATCCATCCCTCGCTCATCCTCCCTCCCTCACGCCTCCGAGGTCTGTGTCAGTGGGGTCATTCCGCAAGAGCGCCTCTGGAGCGCGAGGTGCCAGAGCGCATGGCCCTCCCTCCTCGGCTGGTGGCCACATTCTCGCCTGCCTTCACCAGCAAGCTCCGCGCGCGCTATTGCTTTCTTTTGCGGTTGCTGCCTATTTAGGGCTTCTCCTTCTTGTGTTCCGCCGCTATGTCGTTTATTGCAGCTTGCAATTCAGGAAGCTTGTCGGATTGTTGAGCGGGGATCCGTAGCTAGGGTTTTCCAAGTTGAATTGGCTGGAGGTGCATGTGGTTGAGCGACGCTTTGCCTTTCCGATTCTCTCTCCTTTCTGGTGGCCATGGCGCATTCAATGAAGATTGACAACGGAAGTGGCGCAGAATTTCGAGCGCAGAATTCCGCAGAATGTCTTAAGATCATGTTTGTTGATCTCCGACAGGTGTGATCACTGCCTTCCGTTGCGGTCTATTTTGTTTGTTGGTACTGGTTTCCAATGTTGATGCGTTTGGATCACAGTTTAGTGCCTGTTAGTTTTGAGACGATATTTACGTGAGAGATGTGCATGTAAACGTGTATGCAGAAGTTGGTGGTTGCATGGCATGAGGAGATAGCGAAGGAGCTGCCCTCGGCTCTCCTTGAACAGAAAAGCAGAGTCATCTCCATCGAGGCAGAACGGGCTTACATCCAAGATTGTCTGCAATCGACCCAATTTGATTGCCTAGTGTCACCGGCCAACAGCTTCGGTCTGATGGACGGGGGCCTCGACCTAGAAATCTCCAAGTACTACGGAGGCGTGGCGAATCTGGTTCCCGTTGTCAGGGCAGCTCTCGTTGACGAATGGTGCGGGCAGCAGAACGTCGGGACTTGCTTGCTCGTGGACGCTCAGAAACTCATCCCAACTGCGAGTGCGAAGAACGTGCCCAGGTAGTGATCATCCGCCTCTTTCATCTCCCACTCCCAAGTTCCAGCAACTTATAATATAATTCTGTCTCATCAGGTATATTGCGCATGTGCCAACCATGCGCGTCCCGAAGGTGCTGCATCCGGACGACGACATTGCGTACCGCTGCACATGGGCGCTGCTAACAGCCATTCGGAAGCATAACATGGGAGTGGCCAAGCAAGGACAGTCCAGCGCAGGACACAGCAAGATCAGCTCGGTCTTGTGTGCCGGCTTCGGAACTGGGGCAGGGCAGTTTCCAGCTGACGAGTGCGCTCGGCAGATGGTGCTGGCTGTGAAGCACTTCGCCGAGAGGACGTCCAGTGAAGAGGACGACTTGCGAGGGTCATCGGGGTTGATGACGCTCTGGGACAAAGCTGAGAAGATCGAAGATGCTGTGTGTAGCTCAAAGCCTGAGGAGCATCTTTGACAAAGTCTTTGGGAAATGACTTGCTCTGCTCATGTGAAGTGGCTAGTTTTTATTCTACCCCTGCATTGTGGGACTATACTGTTACAATTTCATTTGATCAATGAAAATCGACCGTTATTTTTGCGTAATTTTTTGTCTCATCTTTGGTTGGTATGATCTGGAAACCTTCGCAGGTGTCTCGTTTCCTTGAATCAATATTGTGAGCCAACGAACATCGATGATTCTCGGGAAGTGGACATCCGTTTCAGGTGATCAGAAACTCCAACAATTCTGCGTGAAGTGTCAAATACGTCATCCTCTTTATGAGAAAATCTCTACATGGCGGGTCGTTTGTAATAATCTAGAATTGCTCGTTGACCTCACTAGGAGACTTCCAATGTGACCTCGTTTACAATGGGACACATGGGAAGTCTCTGTGCCGGATCACGAGGTGAGGGCTGTGAGTGCAGCTATGTACAAGTTTATCCAGGTTGTCAGCAGATGGTAGTCTCCGGCTGCCACTGGGGGAACGCATCTTTCAAATTGCGCACAGGAAATCCTCGCTGCAGCATCCCGATGATGTCGTCTTTCTCGGCCAAAGTGGTGGTCAAATCCGCCACTTGCTGCTGCAGGCGTGACAGACGGTCTGCGCGTTTGCGCTTGTTCTCCTTCAAAGCACGCTGCATCCACGCATTCTCGCGCTGCTCGTTTCGGAGCAGAAGCTCCAGGTTCTGGAAGTCGTCTCGGGTCTTCTCCTTGAGCGTCATGGTGAGGAGGTGCTCCCTGGCGTCGATGTAGCCGTGCAGCTTCGGTATGAGCTCCTGCACCTCGGTCTTGAGCGACGCCAGGATGTCCTCCTTCTCCACGAGGGCGAGCCTCAAGCACGCCGTCTCCTCTTCCGACCTGAGATGGGAGAGGAAGCTCGTGGCCTGGAGCTCCTGGATTTGTCGCTGCTGCATCTCCACCACCTCCTGCAGCTGCAGATTCGTCCGCGTCTGAATCGACGCCAGAAACTCCTCCGTGATGGGCTGCTGCTGCACCTGCATGAACACGTCGTAGAGCTCGTGCACCTCGGCGGCGTGCACCTTCTTCACGTTCTCGACGTGCTGCTCCGCCTGCTGCCGCACCAGCAACGCCTGCTTCTCCGACTCCTCTCGCAGCCGCGCGAACTCCTCCCTCTTCCGCCTCTCGTACCCGCACAGCATCTCCCCCATGCTCGCCCTCCACAACTGCACCTCGCTCTGCGCCTCATTGATCTGCTTGTGCAACTCTTTCCCCTCTGAAAACTCCTGCACAGGCTCGCCACTCATCTGAGTACACTTCTTCTGCATCTCCAGAGCCAACCGCGAATGCAAGGCCTCAAACGCAACCGCGAACGAAAACCCCGGCTGCAACGCCTCAACATTCTTCGTAGAACTCATCGTGACACAAACGCTAGCACATTGCCTGAAAAATGTCGCCCGGAGTCAATGGATTTATGCACTGCGAGAGATTGCTCGAAATAGCCACCTGAAGCAGCTTCCCTGGAAACCTTACCTTCGTGTGGGTCGGTGTGAGCGAGTGCTGGTGCGGCGACACCGTCCGTGACCTCAGCATCGCTGCGAGTGACCCACGATGGCGCACCATGAATCCGCTTTTCCCATCGAAAGGTTGCCAAGTGGAATATGATCCGCTGGAGCGCTCGCCGCGTCATGGCCCCGGGAATGATCCGGCATGGCGACGGAGGAATATTACTAGATTTCTCCCAAGGACTCGGAGGAGCCTTTGCCGGAATTAGCACTCGCCATAGCCCTCGAAAGCGCTCTTTCCAGCCGTTCGAGAACGTGCGGCGCCTTTCCGAATGCGTGGGCCCTCGAACAAACACAGCGCAATCTTTGGGTCGACCCATTGCTAGGCATGATAATGAGGCTAGCTGCGAGAGCCCCGTCTCTGGAAGTGTCGCAATATTTCAAAACTGCAAGACGTTGATCATGGAGCAAGTTGTGCCCGATGGGCAATCAAGACATGGCCCCAAACAAAGACCGACTCGCTCCGAGCTGGTACAGTATGACGTACTTCTCTTTAATGCGCACCGGTGGAAAATATGTCGTACTGTACCAGCTCTGGTGCAGTACGCACCGGTGGAAAGTTTTGCTTTTTGGCTGCTATCGATCTGTGGAGGTGCAGACCTGAGACTGATCGATCCTTGGAAGTCCAGCAGACCGGCAGGGGCGTGGAAGGTGAGAAGAAGATGCCGAGCCACTCTTGCAGCTTCAATCGAACCCTCTCCGGCTGGCGCCAGAAATAGGACTCCGATCAAAATAGGATCGCCGCCACCACCCATTTCGACGAATTGGGGTTGTTTCGAGGCTGTGTGTATTGGACAGGGAAACAAGGTGTTATGGGCTAGAGTTGTGTTAGTTTGTCCGGTCGTGTCTGTGATGTGGCCGGCTCTGGCGCGCTCGTTGTGTTGGTTCTGGTTTCCTCTTTGCAAGTGAAGTTCACTTTGTTTTTGTGCCTAGAAAAAAGAAGAGATCCTGCTTCTGGCTTGTTTCGAAAATATCCTGTAGCTTGCTGTCAATGTTTCGAGCGTGCTGTTGACTTCTTCGACTCGCGCGAAGCAGTCCACGAATGTTCTCAAGCATAGCCAATGTAGCGAACTTTTCCTGACAAATTTGAGGTTCTCTCGTTCGCTGGCGAAGTTTGTGTTACGGATTTCGTCCTCTGATGGTGCCCTAATAATATCCTCGCCTCGACCGGCTTCATAAGCACGTCGATCGGAATGCAGAGGCAGTTCTAGCAGAATCGGAGCTCCAGAATATCAAAATGTTGGCCTCGGTGTCATGGCAGCCCAACCCACGCGCTGTGCGCTTGGATGTCGTCGCGAGAATCCGAGACGGAGGCTATGGTTGCGCACCGTCTAGAGCTCGGTGCAGTAATCGCCGAGTCTCCGAGCGACATGGAGCTTCCGAAGCACTGGAGCCGAAGGTGAACGGGTCGTCCGTTGCGAGTCGGAAGCGCGGCGATCGGCTCTCGGGAAGCAATCTCGGAGACGGGTACTCTCACACAGTTAGTCTCTTCACCCTCACACACATTTCATCAACAACAGAGCACGCCATAGCTGGATTTGTAACTTAGGTCTAACCCATGTGCGTCTGTAGGGGACTCGACATGCCAGAGACGAGGAAGGGACGCCGCGATGGATCTGCCCTCAAGCTACAGCACCGTCGGAGGATGTCCCTGTCATGTTTTACCTTCCAGGTGACCTTTTGTGGAGTTCACTGATCTGCGATCTGGTTAGTCTAGTTGTGAGGATGATGGAGTGTGGGGGTTTCGATCTGGTGCAGGCATGGATGGCTCGGGCTGGGGATTGCAGTCGCAGCACGAGTCGCTGGCAAGGTAGCGATTCTTGGCATTTGCGTTGTTAGATGTGATCGAGGAAGCGGTTTAAGTTTGGTGATGGCTGCAGGTTGTTCGCGTTGCAGTGCCTCCACATTCCTGCGGAGGATCGGACGTCCTTCACGGGTTTGTTGGAGATGGTGGAGAGTGCAGTAGCGGCTGAAGCGAGACGACGGCCGGGGTGTCCTGTTTATGTGGTGGGTGAAGCCTTTGGGGGAGCGCTGGCCCTCTCAGTTGCAGCACGGAATCCGGATTTGGACCTGGTCTTGGTCCTTGTCAATCCTGCGACGTCATTTCCGGGGTCGCAGCTGCAGCGCCTGGTTCCTTTGTTGAGCAACTCGCCCTGGGATCATGCGTTTGCCGCTACTTCACTTGTCAACCTCATCATAGGTATTGCTCTCATCTTCGCACATAGAACACACTTTGGAGCTTGCCTTGCTTCTGTTTCTAGGCTAGCAGCACTTCAAGTGTTTGCTTACGTCGATTTCAGTGGGGTTTACCATTGACTGTGTCTCTCGCTGGCTTGCAGGAAGGCCATTTGTGGTGCCGCAATCCAAAGTGGTATGTATTTTCGGTACTTCCCAAAATGCAAAGCAGCTGATTCTTAGTTTCCGTTCTAAGAATTCCTAGAATTAGATTCGGGGATCGAAAAGCTTGAAACTTCTTGTTTACTTTGATGTATTTTGCATTGCAGAAGACGTCTTCGGCAGATGAATTGTCCAAGGATATGCTTCTCTGGAAAGTACATATGCTACAGAAAGCGGCAGCTTATGCCAACTCCCGGCTCCATGCAGTGAAAGCTGAAGTACTCGTCCTGGCCAGGTTCGTTCGATTTCCGATTCTCTATGCTCTACGTTGAGCGATTCATGAGACTTGCTTGAGGTTTTCCAGTGCTTAGTTCTTTCAAGTAACGGCCTCTGTAATATTGCAGTGAGAATGACCTGGTTCTTCCAAGCTCAAGTGAGGCAGACAAGCTAAAGAAGCTCATAAAAGGATGCCGCGTTCGCAAGTTTCCGGGAAGTGGTCATAACCTTTTACAGGTCCTCGTCATCTCCTCGCCCTTTCACTATACCAAAATTTTCAGCATCTCTGAACTACAATTTTACGCATCTGTCACTTCCCCCTCGATGTGGTTTTTTATTTTAAAAATTTATTTGGAATTATTTTGTGGCAGGAAGGAGAGTTCAATTTAGCCACCGTGATCAAAGCCGCGGGCTGTTACCGACGCCTGAGCGAGTGGGATCCTGTGCTGGACTTCGTGATGGTCACAGACCAAGAAGTTGCAACGTTCTACGACAAAAATGTCAAGTATGACTAATTCCTACCATGTACTTGAAATGTACTAGATAAGAACATTTTTTGGCTTTGATGTGACTCCCTGACGAGGAGGTTTTACATGGCTGCTTGCAGGTTGATTCACCAGCTGACGAGTCCCGTGTTCTTCTCGACCTCCGAGGACGGTGGCATCGTCCAAGGCCTGTCGAACATTCCCACGGACAGGCCCATCTTGCTGGTTGGGTACCACATGTTCCTTGGCATAGAGCTTGGCGTGTTGATGAGTGAGGTGTTCAAGGAGACGAAGATTCTCGTCCGAGGACTTGCGCACCCGGCTATTGTAGGCAGAGAGTACGAGGGCGAGCACCAGCCTGATCCCTCCAACGGTGACGGGGCTCGGTTGTTCGGTGCGGTGCCTTCCACTGGGAGAAGCATGTATAGGCTCCTGAAGCACGGAAACTCCGCCCTCCTGTACCCCGGAGGAAGTCGAGAGGCGCTTCACCGCAAGGTCAGCAACGCGCATTCCTTGATGAACGATCTTGATTGTTTGATACTGCTTGTGTGTTGAGGAATTCTCCTTTCGACTGCAGGGCGAAGCGTACGAGCTCTTCTGGCCTGAGAAGTCCGAGTTTGTGCGAATGGCTGTGCGCCACGGCGTCACTATCATCCCCTTCGGTGGGGTTGGAGAAGACGACATCTTCAATGTAAGCTTTCTCAGGTTATTAGTGTACATCTTTTCAGTACGAAAGTGCTTATTATTTGCTTTGGTTGAACAGATTGTACTGGACCTGCACGACTTGAGGAAATATCCGGCATTGCTGGATCTGGTTTCGCCAAAGAACATACCCGCGCTAAGGTATTTCAATTTACGCAACTTTTTGTGTTAGTGTATCTCTCATCCATGTGTCGTTAAAAAGGGTATGTTCTTCTGGAATTTCTGAGTGCTCTGCGTTGCAGGCAGGACATGAGTGGGGAGATAGCAGACCAAAAATGGCATCTCCCCATTGCGCTTCCGAAAGGCATCGGACGATTGTATTTCTTGTTTCAGAAACCAATAGTCACGGCAGGGCGAGAAGAGGAGTTCAGGGACAGAAAAAAGGTCGAGGACCTTTACAAGCATGTGAAGAGCGAAGTGGAGACTGCAATGCTCTATCTACAGGTCTGTAGCAACTGCAGCTCCAAACTCCCTGTCCATCTGTTACTCTTGAATAATACCGACGAGTATGCTGCCAAATCAGTCTCACTGATTTACTTGAAACTTGTCTTATGATAATCAGGAGAAGAGGAAAGAGGATCTTTACCGACACTTTGTGCCTCGAATGCTGTACGAATCACCGTTGGGACAGAATCGTCAAGCTCCCACATTCAAACCTTGAATTCAACGTCGAATTGTAGGTACTCCATGTTCCAACTCCAGAATCTGATGAAGCTCCTCAGTAATGCTTCGAGAACTGGTGTGTCAATGAGTGGCCCATTGATCAATCCCTGGAGCCATAGCCCTCAGGCGTGTGGGTAATGGGAAAATCCAGGAACTACTCGCTATTGAGGAGACGGTGGTGCTCCATCTCTTTGAGTTTATTAAGCTTGCTTCTGGCGGCGGCAATATTTGAGTGTGAGGAGACTGGCATGAGACTCTTATTCTTGAATGAGATCACAGTAAGATGCATGTCGGAGAAGACACAGGAAGCAATGAGTGAGTCTCTAATTGAACGCCGTCCCGTATTCTACTTAAATTGGGCACCTGCTGTAGAGATGTAAGGGGGTTGCTGTAATACTTGTGCAATCCGTGGGATTTTATATAGTGATGGATTCGCGCTCTGTCCTAATCTTATCAAGATGATGAACTTACACAATCACATGGTGAACATTGGGTTGGTCATTTAATTTTGTTCCTGGAATACGTACATGTTACATAGGTTTTTTTCGATCATGGTATGCAATGTGTGCAATTCATCGCACTTCTAGTTTTTGTCTCCGAGCGCCTCCAAGCTAAAGCTTCGAGCGTACAAGGCCGAAAGCTTTCCAGTGTAGGAATCCAGAATGACAGATGAAATGGATCACTCGTGACTACGTCCCATTTTCTATCTTTTGTCTCCAGTTACTGGAAGTCTCTTACAAATGGGATCGGCCAATTTGGAAGTACCTTCCTTGCTACTGATGTGGCTTTCAAACGTAAGCAGTCTATTTGCATCGATCCTGAATAGTTTTTTGCCTTCTTTGATGTTTACATGCGCAAGATTTCGTCTTTCAGTTTCTTACAAGAAGGCGTACATCACTTTTCAAAAGCATCACTCTGTTCCGAATGGTGTGTTTGTGAAATTATGATGCAGATGCTTTCGACCGCGTTCAGCCCAAGGGTCAACCGACCGAGTCCCCACAGCAGTCCCCGAGTGTGACTGGAAGGCTATCATCATGGGCCAGGGCCAAAGTGCGCCAGCGCCACCGGCCAATTCGACACCGGTGAGAGTGCTCTACCCTCAGAGATATTATGGCACAGTTTAGTAAATTGATGTAGGAAGCAGAACAATCATGCGGGGAAATTCATCTACATGTGGCTTGGGTGCTGTGCAGTTGCGCTCTGGTATGGCCGACGTGCTGCCGAGGCTGTCCCATGACCGAGAATGCGGTGGTATCAGGGATGCTCCACTGCACAGGTGGATGCACATTGCAGCGCCGCACGCGTCGATAGAAGCTGCACCAGTGGATCAGAGCAGCACTTCACAGAGGTCGGTTTGCTACTCTCCAACAATTGTGAAGATTGACTATGCCCGTTGAAAGAGCCAACTGCCTTGCTTCAGTCTTCGAATTCTACTCCATCTTCGAAGCAATGCTTCAAGATAGTCTTGCTAATCCAAAGCTTGTACTGAACTGAGCTGAGGTTTCTATTATGTCACTGAAATCCTTACATGGTACGAATGGCAGGGTTCAGTTTCATGCATTTGTATGGGCTAATGCCATATCATTAATGGCGGTGTCATATTATGGTTTACTTACGCACCGGTGGTGATTTGTTTGGGACGTGTGTAGGGTCGATGGCAACTTCCTGAGCTCGAAATATTCGATTTTTCTGAGTAATAGTGGTGCACAGAAGAGCTTCGTGGAGCAGTTATGTTTGGATGTGGAAAGACATGACAGATACCCATGCTTCGACAAGCGTCGCGATAGGTTGCCGATTGGGGAGGATTTCCCAAAGCTCATCTTTGAGGCCATTGATCAGTGGTTTTGTATGAGGAATTCTTCTAGAGGACTAAGTGGCCTATGCTGGAGTTTGCTGCGTTGGTGACGAGGAAGGCTCGGGATCCAAAGTTCACAATCATGCCTGTGTTCTTGGGCGTGACCCATGCACAGTGTCGTGACAGAGTCAACCAAGAGAAGTGGTTTAGAATCTGGCAAGGTTGGGCAAGGATGGATAATAGAATCAAGGTGAAAGAATGGCAAGAGGCTTTGAGGGTGTTTGGATACACGACCAAGTACAAGGTGGGAGGATTCCCATGCGCAAGGAAGGTCACGCTTATCTTCGGTGAGTTTAATCGTGTATGAAAGATTCAACCTTTTCAAACAGGCAAGTTAAGCACTTGGGAAAGTGATATTCTTCCACAAAGTTGCAACAACAATATAAAGTTCTGTGATAGTAGTTTGAAAGTGATATGAATGCATGATAGGTGATTGGTGAGAAAATTGGGAGAGTGGAACTTTGTAAGAGCTATGGAGCTCGAATATTGGGAATATGGGGAACGGGTGGGACAGGGAAGACTACCACTTGCAAGGTTTTATGCAACGAGTACTTTGAGGAGTTTGAAGGCAGAGTATGTCACGTTGAGTTTGGAGTAGGAGGCATGCCACAAATGTTGCAAGAGGTGTTGAGGAGGCTTACGGATACAAATCCGGAAGTTATTGGAAGGTTTTTCATTGGTGAGGTATGAATCTTCGGAAGGCATTGTAGTGAACTTGGAAGAGTGTATTCAAATGCCTGAGTTGGAAGAGGAAGATGCGAGATCATTTTTTCTACACCATTTTGCACCTAACATGTACTTGAAGAGTGTGGGGGAGATGAATGAACAATTGGTGAAAGACATGTATAAGGCGGTGTTACTTTTGCAAGGGAAATGGCATGGAATATCACTATCATCCATTGGGATTGAAGCTGTTGGGTGGGCAACTTGGGAACAATGTTGATGAGTGGATGGCAAAGTTGGAGTTGTATGGAGGAGATTCATTTAACCGGTATGGAGAAGAAGAAAAAGACCATCCAATTTTCTCTTTCTTGATAAGAAGTTTTGAGATATTAGAGTTATTTGTAAAGGGAACCTGTCTTTTGTCCTCCTTTTTTCATGGAAATAAAAATCTAGCCTGTATTTGACTGTAGCCGCAAAGTAATCCTGTGAAATAAATTTAGGATTTGAGGGTTTTATGGAGGTGTTAGTTACCATAAATGGCACAAATCTCCCAAAAATAAACAAGAATAGTGTTGAAGAATGTTGACCGATTGGACCAATGTGGTATGCATATTCAGCAAAGTCGTTGACATGGCTGATTGAACAAGTCTGGCGCATACAAATGCAGAATGTCGCTGACATGGCTCACTTGATTAATGTGTACCATGTGACAACACTCGGCGCTCAATAAAAGTCAGGCTCAAAAACTAATCTGTCGAGTGTTCTATTCAAGGTCTACAGTAAAACCCTACTAGTGGACTCAACGACCCTGGCTTTTCCATTATACAAGTCAGAAACTGAGGATTTGGGGGTACTCTGCAGATAACTATATTGAATGAGGAAGTTCAGAATTTGAGCATGTACGTAGACTAAGGTGTGTTTGTCATGTTTGATATGTAGCTAGAGAGGTTGAAGTGTATATCACTTCTAAAGGATTTGGGTAATTGCAAAAAAGGATTGCCTTGCATGATCTATGGTGTGAATATGCTTAAGTGAAAGCGAACAGAAGGGAATATAATTGATGGCCACGGATCTATGAGATGGTTTATGGAATTTGTGATCCTCGAAGACAAGAAAGTGACTTGTGTGGAGGTGGCTGGAAGAGCTTGCAGAGAATAAAGATGGTTGGACAGCAATGGACCATTAAGTGCTTAAAGTTGTGTTTGAGTTATGATAATGGAATTGAGTTTGAGTTGTGCTCAAAGTTGAGAGTGTTGATGTTGGTGAGTGTGAAGATTGAGACGGCAGTGTTGGACTGGAGAGTAGAAATGCAATTGAAAAAGTTAGAAGAAGAAAAACGTCGGTCTCCGAAGGAGGTTGACGTGAATAAAGTGTCTGTTCGTTCCACTACTAAGACCATGCCATTGAAAAAGTTATACAGTTGTATACAAGGATCCACAGGAGAAAAAGTTGATGTTGATGGAATGGCCCTCAAAAGGAAATATTTTCGTTATCACGTGATCTATGATGGTCAAATTTGTTAACAAAAGTGGATTTTTATGATTGCCGCCAATTGGACATGATATTATGTCTAACTTCCAATATGACCTGCTTAACCCTTAAGGCCTAAGACCATATACAGGTTGTTTTTGCACAAGAATCTTTGTAGCAAGCCCTACAAGCCACCTCAAAGGAAAAAATACACCATGATTTAGAGGTGGAGGAAGATGGGCATCTATTGAGACCATTGTCACAACAATTGGTGCAAGCATTGTCACAACAATTATTGCACCCTTACCTTCTTTGGCGGACCTTCACTCTTTGAAGTCCCTCACGATAGCAGATGCTGAAGGAGTTGATGGATTGACTAATGTTTTAAATTTTGAAAGACTACGGAAGCTAGAGATTGAAGCTTGTGCTTTCAAGGATGGCTCATGCTTGAGCAACTTGACGGCATTAAGGAGCATTGTTATGTGGGGATCCGACAAGTTTCATAGGTTACGTGATACGCACAAGCTATCGAGATTGAAATTGCAAGAAATATCTTATTGTGAGAATTTGAGAGAGTAGGAAAGCTGGAGTGGAAATAGGTAGTTTGGAGGCTATTTGTGCATTGTTGAAGCTTATCTTTACCTACAAACATTGTCCGTGACATATGAAGCATCGATAGAGTCGATTTCCCATATTGAAGAAACATGAAATCTACAATGTTGAGAGGTTGACAAGCTTGACTAGTAGTGCACCCTCCTTGGCTGCATTAGTACACTAAATATCACTTTTAGAGTAGCACCCAGTAAATGACTTGTAAATGCTATAAGTTTTTACTTTAAGTGAATATTTTTACCAACTATGTTTATAATGATCCTTTTATTTGAATACTATAGAGAGTTGTGCTCTTGGTAAAAATTGGCATCAAGAGTAAAAACTTATTGCATTTACAAGTTATTTACTGGGCACTACACTAAAAGTGATATTTAGTGTAGTCCTTTCCTTGAAAAAGTATGGGGTTGTTTGAGCATTGAGATCACAACTAGATTTGAGGCATGTGGTCTCTCCAAGGTACGTGTTTGACATAACATAAGGTAAGCCTCCCTATAACCAACAAAAACCCATAGCCAACGCCTGTAAAATTGGGGTATATCCAACCCTCTTCCATCCCATTACCACCAACTCACCTCCAAATAGAAGTTTGCTATTAGTCAAGACCCTTACTTTTGGTCGTTGGTTACGGGGGGTACCTACTGTTGGCCATCCACTAAACATAGCTGCACAGTTTGAAAATTCACAACTAATTCAGTTTTCATCGAAAAAATATGAAATCACTTGGGTTGGAGTTGTAATTCTATTGGCTATCACTGGAAAATAATAGAATAATTATCTCCTCTCTCCATATATGCACATTCCTTAACTTGTCGGTTTTAGGGGGGCTTACCTTAGTGACAATTGGCATGAGCTATGGTCCAATTAGGTTGTTGATGTTGGAAACTTGGGACTCCAGTGAATGTGGGGTGATAAGTACTTTGATTGGAGGATGTACAATTCACTAGTTAGGATTTCCAACAAGAATTGAGTTCTTGAGTTGTAGGTAAAATATCATGTTTGTGGACATTGAGATTGTTGAAGTCATTGTTTAATCATTAGTAAATTATTGGTTGAGCTTAAATGATAGTGGACAATTTTGATCAAGGCGTTATTTGTTAACTAGCTTGCTATGTTTTGATCAATTATTTGAGTGTCAATTTATGTGTTGTCTCCTAGTAGCAATGGTAACTTTTGAATTGGAGTATTTATACGAATTACATGGCAAATGCACTTGGTGCTTATTTGGATATTTAAGAAAGGTTTAAATCTAAAAGTCTCTCTTTTTGGACTTTTTGTAAATGTTGATCTTGAGAATGAATACATCCTGATTCCAATGTTAATGAGCTTAGAGAACATAATCCTACTATATGTTATTACCCACATCAAATTTGTAGCACTAATATTCAACATATGGTGATTGTGAAGGAGGATTTGTAGCTCAATCTATAAACAATGATGATTCTCTTATAGCAAGTCATTAGTGATATTTTCCTTGTCCTTTGTATAATTTTTTTGAGATTTTCTATAAATGTTCTTGTTTGAGCAATTTTCATTCACTGCAATTTGTGTTGAAGGATAGTGATGTTATTTTATTCCAGTAGAAGTAAAAAACTATGTCATCAAAAGCACATTAAATGAGTTTTAGTTTGTGGCGGAAAAGGTAACTTATTGTAGTTTGAACATGCCTAGTATTTGACATATTGTGGAATTTGTGCTAAATCATGGACACATCCCAACTAGTAAAGAACCTTGGTTTTATCGGTGGATAATTGCAATGCTTCTCCTCATCAACAACTTTCTAATCGCCAAAACTCACTCAAACATAGTCTAAATTGAACATATGAGGTTTTCCTTACATTAATTACTTTCACAAATGTCAAAACGACCTCTCATGTCCAATTTAGATGATATTCTTGTAAGTTGGTATGGTTTTTAGAAGTATGTTGATAAGGTACTTAGATAGTTTCAGTGGACTATTGAAAATACTTGTATTCATCCTAAACCTCTCCTCCCATTTAAGCAAACATTTTCATTGAAATATTCCATGCACTGGTCACAAGTAGAATATAAACTCAACTTCCATATGGATGAAAGTCCATTAAGGTGGTATATTAATAGTGTCACAAAACGTTTTGGAAACATTTACAAACCTTCTATTGCTGCATAGTGCACATGTGGGGCCGATCTTGGAATTCTATTGATAGAATGTGATAGTTGTCTTATTCAAAGTACAAAAATCTCAAAAATATTGAGTTCTGACTTACGGTTTGGCCAATATAGGTATATCTTTCATCAATATATACCTATCACAAGTATATGATATTTACCAAATACAGTTATTTTGAGAATTCTAGGAAGCTAAATACTTCAAAAAATTCAAGACACATTTACACCACACAGTGTTCATATATTATAATTGAAAATTCTAGATTGGAAACTTATTTTCACTTTTATTGCTAAAAATAGAATATTTCTTCAGGGCTCATAAAATAGGGATCAATGTTGATTCTTGCTTTGATTTCTTATCTAATCGGATACATCATGCATAAATCCATCTTGAAACATACTTTTTTCTCAGGAAAAACCTTTTTTTTCCATAAATTTGGGCAAAATCAAGCTTTTTTTGCTCGAAATAGTATACTTTCAAATATATTTTTATGCCCAAAAGTGAGTAACTCTAGCTGCCTTCTACCCATATTGTTGGCCCTTTGTAAGTGTTACTGGTCCGCGGTCTACCCTCAAGACGGGGGAATAGTTCCATACTACTAAACCTATGTCTGGTGGACATTGATGTAGTGGTGGAACGAATAGATACTTTATTCATTCTGGCCTCCTTCGGGGACCGGAGTTCTTCTTCTTCTTCAATGGTATGATCCATTGGGCCACTTCTCATCCACAATGGTCATCCATTGCTGAAAGTGCTTTTTACCATGCACTACGTTGTATTGCTGGTGCTCTACTTCCTACCCATTTTTCTCCAGTTTTTCCAACTCTATCACTTGTCGAAGTAAAACCAGTGAAGTAGGAAGCTATACATTTCAAAACACCTCATAGTGTAAATTTTTCAGAGCAAAATTTCCATAACACATATGAGATTTTAACACATGAAGAGGCAACACTTAAAGAGGGCCGACTTGTGTATTCATACTGCACATTCAAAATTACAGTTCGATGGCTGTGGCCATCGGGGGTTGAAAGGAAAAGGAAGGTAGGCTAAGTAGGTGGGGTTGCAGCGTACGCAGCAGGCGCCTTCCTCTCCACATGATCGGGCTTCTCATCGAAGCGGTTGGCCTTCGTCTGGCGAGCCTGGATGCCCTTGATGGTGTACTGGTGCTTGAGCTTGCGCTGGAAGAACGTGTGCACATGCGAATTGGGGTCCTTCTCCCTCTTCTCCGTCACCACGATGTACACGCACAACAGCAGGAGGATGCTCACGACGATGCAAATCGTGACCACGGCCGCCAACTCCCCCTTGCTCAGCTTCTTCTTGCCCTTGCTCTTGCTGCCGCTCGCCTTCAGGGACCTCCACTCCAAGCTGCGGCCCGGCTCAGATGATTCACGATTCACCTCCTGAACATGGAGCAGCGTCTCATCTTCGTTAAACCTGTCCACAAGGCTGGAGTCGGTGCTAGTTAAACTCCGACCAAGTACACATGGCGCCAGAGCTACACAGAGTATCGCGAGTGCTACAAAAACTATCCTCATGGTACTAGCTTTTCTGAACACGTACGGAACCTTCTGAAGAACAATGCACGGTCCGTACGATTCTCTGCTAACTGTGCCCCCGGAAGCTTCGAGTTGACAACCTTAACTTATCACTATGAGGTTGTAACGAAACCTACAGAAGTTCAGGGATGCTCTCTACGGACACTCGCCGAATCTAGAGTTCTGACATTGAAGCAAAGCAACCAAGTTACGCTCTAGGAGCTAAAGGCAGCAACTTATACGGAGCCGGCGTGATGAGCTCCTGCGGGAGGGAATTTTGGAGTGCGAGAAAGACTTTTGGGAGCAAGCTGACGGGATGAAACAGGCTGGGACCGGGTTTTGTTGGCTGGCAGCCCACGTGCCTGAGTTTACGGCGCAGAGGTGGGGCGACTGCGTCGCTTGCCCAGCCTGGCCATATCGATAGTGGCCAAGTCTTCAATGCTGTAGGAGCATGTGCACCGTGCACTCCAACCACCACGCCAACAGCCTTGAAGCGGAGGAAAGGCACTGTGACTGCTCTCCACTGCTGGAGTTTTCTTCACTCCAAA
The DNA here is from genome assembly GCA_963971425.1 of Bryoerythrophyllum caledonicum. Lineage (NCBI taxonomy): Eukaryota > Viridiplantae > Streptophyta > Bryopsida > Pottiales > Pottiaceae > Bryoerythrophyllum > Bryoerythrophyllum caledonicum. The sequence continues at coordinate 12,949,250 of OZ020515.1, forward strand.
AGAGAAGACTTATACAGTAGAATGGTGTGAGAATACAAGCACGATAGGTGGAGGTGGAGGTTGTCGGAGTGCCCATAAGTCGTGCAGAAGTCGTGCAGAAGGTGCGGAGCTGATCGAACAGTGCAACAAAACACTGATCGAACAGTGCTACAATGAGTTGTGTGCAAGACACGCAAGTGGGGCAAATAATTTGCGGGACGGTTTTACAGAGACAGGCTGGAATTCGTTGCCCATCCCTGCATCTCTCGTTGGGCTTCGCGCCCCGAGGAGCGGTGTGGATGGTCTAGTAATGTCGAACTTTGTTGACCTTACAGACGCAAAAAACGGCATCGTTTTAGCTGTCGGTATATCCATCTTAGAATTGCCATGTCACAGCTTCAAGATGTAAGGACTCCGTAGCAGCTTACAATGTGCGGTTCTCGAATGATGTCTGGGTGAAACTCTGGTGATACTCGTTCGATACTGTGCTGATATCCAACGATACTCCGATCGTTCCTGGTGATACTCCGGTGTTGCTGGTCACATGCGGCTTTGATGGGGTGCGGAACAACTTGCGAAGGCTGCCTGTGCATAACTTAGAATGCTTACAGCAGGATGCTCTGAAATAGTGAATGACCTTTACTGGTGAACACTTACCAGGTTTGGTCATGTCGAAGTGAAATTGCAACTCCAATTGAAGAAAAATTCTGGTATCAATCGGGAACGGCCGTGAATATAGTGTTTGTTCATTCTCTTTACTAAGCATATGGTCACAGGTCATAGGGTTGTCTAATAGAACTACTTCCTCCTTTCGAGAGTGAACATTTTTCTACACTAAGTGCTTTCTACACTTAGTGCCTTAACCCCTAAAGGACCACGACCACTTTCGCTCTAAAACCATTCCAAAACTGCCACTGCCAAAAAGAGACATGAAAATCACATTTTAAAGTGAATTTCGGATTTATAACCGTAAGATCTTCAAATAGACTTCTACATAAACATGCCAGTACATTTTGGTTGCAATTCACTGCATGGATTGATAGATTTAGTGTTTAAAGTCAAAACAATGGTTCATTTTCTTCCCTGCGTTGAGTAGATCAGTAGACTTTGACTTCACTTTGTATCAAATTTTTGCATTGTACAAGGTCTAAATCTCTTACCATTGTCTTAAGCACGCTGTTATTTCCCAGCACACCAATTTTTAGAGGTAAATAAGGGGTGTAGCATATTCAAAACAAGTGTGCAAGGAGTGGAGGTTCAAAAATTGCCATTTCTCGTTATATTTTTTTGTGAACTATGCATGTATTTGAATGATAATCCAAACGGTCAATTAGAAGTTTTTCACCACATATTGTTGTTGAAAAATAAAAAGTGTAAAATATGAAGATCTCTAGGTTTCATGTAGAAAAGATGAATTTTTTTCCCCCGTTGCCCGACAATGTGTAAAAATGTTTGACTTGGAATAAAATGCCTTTTTACACTAAAGACAAGAATTTTTTTTGAAATTTTCCAAAGAAGGAAATATTCTTTATATGTGTGAAAAATCTCAATGTCAATAGAAACTTTTGTCAAAAAATTTGGAGGTGCTCAGAGTCCCCACTTTTGGCTTTAAGTGGTACTAACTTTCAAACCACAAATCTAAAAAATAGAATAAAAATATCTCCGCGAAGCTCTTATCAGAGGCAATCTAGAATATAAATTTCAAAGAAAAAGGATTTTTTTTCGAATTTTAGGAACTTGCCCAAAATCAGAAATCCCCCTGAAGGAGATTTGGTCCTTTAGGGATTAACCCTTTTAAGGCCGATGAGCTTTTTCGGCATGTGAGGATCTACGAGTGTTCTAGATCATGCAGAATGGCATATACGCAACCAGTACATTTCAACACAAAAATCTACAAACTCATTTCACAGAAACCACTGTAGCTTGCCCATGCTTGCACCGATTGTGGTGGTGATGGTCTCAATAGATGTCCATCTTCTTCCACCCGGAAGTCATGGTCTACTTTTTCCTTTGAGGTGGCTTGTAGCTCTTTCAATGAAGGTTTTTGTCTAGAAGCGACCCATATATGGTCGATTGGCCTTAGACCCTCTACCATACTTGGGTGGACTATGGTGGTAGGCACAATGCTAGCATGGGGACTTAAACTCACAACCACCTCACCGGTGTGCTATGACTCAAACGACTATACCAAGGCCGTGGTGCCTTATTGCAACTCCACATTATGTGAGGTCACAAAAAGGCCATGTACTACATTTCTACTTTGAAATGACCAAATTTGGTACATATTACTATTCATCCCATAGCTTTTAAAATGAACCTCTACTCTATTGATTAAAAACTATCACAAAAAACTTCTTGAGAGTGTATATGTTGGATCTCTTTCTAAACTTATATGAGATGATCTAGAACTTATATGAGATAAAAAACTTGTCCCGCGACCAAACACTTGGTCCTTTTGGGATTAAGTTCATTAACGAAAATGGTTAACCTTGAACTCTTGGCAAACGCTGCATATTGTGTGCATATTAGGGGGGTTTTACACTATGGTGGAGAACTCCACCAGCCGGTCAAGAAGTCTCGGCCAAGACATGGTTATTTGAGGCGAGCGGTGGATGTTGGACAAGACAAAAAAAGAATCAAGTAATGCATGAAGAAGTTGCTCTTCTCCGGTGGTCTGGTTTCTTGTCCGAGGGTTTGAGGCCGGACAAGAAACGAGCCCACCGGAGAAGAACTCTTCAAAAAAGTTTTGCCACATAGGCGGCCATGTCATTTTTTCATCCATGCTTGAAGTTCTCCACCGGTCAAGTCTTGGCCGTAGTGTAAACCCAATCCGGTGAAGAACAATTTTTTCTCCAATCATATTGCTCCATTTCCCTTGAATTCTTGACCGGTGAACTTCTCCACCATAGTGTAAAGCGGCCCTTAGGTTTGCAGGCCCACATGCTTGCAGACCTTGACCTGATCGAGACCATGTTGTCAAGTGGCGGGTCCCCACCTAACATGGTGCATGCATCCTGTTGGATAGTGCACATGTACGCATACGTTAGTTGGTGCCATGCTGGGAGGTAATTGCTCACCCCGACAATCTGCTCTGTGAACTTGTTCTTTTACGCGCGTATTGTAAACATGTACGTGCAAAATTCTAGTATTTGGATTAGGCCCACTGCACTGCAAAGAAGGTATGTTAGCTTGTATTTATTCATCATCATGACCTTATAGTTTTATATTTTGATGTCCTTGTAGTTTGTCGTGAAGGTTGTAGAGAGGTGCAACTTTGAATCCCTGTATCTTGCTTTTGATATGTTGTTCTACGATAGTTTCTTTCAAGTTGTAGTACATGTCATGAAGAGTGTATAGATTATTTTAGTGCATTTGTCACGGGATGTGGTTTCGAGGGCCCTCTCTGTATCATAGTGTTTTAGGATAAATTAGTTTGTTATTAATTTACGGGGTTTAGAGACGTACGGCGGCGCACCGCATTCATCTGCGGATGATTTTCATCCACTTAGGATTGTGTGTCTGTGCGTATAACGCCGCACACGTCCTTGACTTGACGTCTTTGTCAAGTCAAGCTTTGTGAGTGGATTCAAGAGTGTTTAGTAATTACCTTTGCTTGTAAGTGATTGTTAATCATTAGTAAAGGCGCTGCACTCTCTTACATTAGTTGCACTCGTTGATTCTCCCTTTGTGGAGTGCGAGACACTTGACTACTCTATTGGTTTATTTGTTTTTTATTTGACAAAGACCCTCCCACATTCCTCTCTTTAGTTCTAGCATTTGAGCTTGGGTGAGTTTATAAAAAAACTAGGTACTTAGATTGATGTTATAGATTGCGTCATGATGATTGGATTGGCTGAACTGTTGTGGAGCGAGTATGAGAGAGGAGTAGCTCCGTAAAACCTGGTGAGGAGGGGTTTCTAGGTGTTAGGCGCAAATGCAAGGCACACAACAATGAGGGCTGTTGGGCTCATTGTAAATCCCGGTGTGTTCACTTTTGTTGCTGAAAGGTACTTCTATGGGTGAATAGAGTGTTGAAGGGATTGGTTTGATAGATCTTCTGTTGCAAAGGTTGAATGGAGATGCAACAATCTAGCACTAGTTTGAGAGAGTAGATCTGATGCGGGGCTCTGTGTTGGCTCAGATCTAGATCTAGATTTTGCATCTTCCATATCCCCTCTCAATAGATCAGATCTAGATCAAGATAGCACAGACCCATAGAATTACCGCACACCAAACCCCTCCCCAACCAGGATACAAGCACATACCAAGAGAAGGGATTATCATCTACATCAAACTCAAGACCAATGCCAAGACACAAGACTTGCTCCCAACGACCAACGACCTTCAATCAGATAAGTTGTTCATTGCAATTCTGCATCTTTGAAATGCTTCAATATAGTGATTGTAGAAACGGTACACACACATTTGTGAATGATAAGACAATAGGATCGATTCCTAACCCTCCATATAAGGTACCAAGTAGTAGCATCCGTGTGGCCAGACTAACATTGCAGGAAAAACAAGCATCAGCTCATCATAAAGTAGCAGAGTCTCCCCGCAGCGACAAGGGTAACAAAATACACCGTTGCTGAAGCCACCTCCTCACAAGCGACGAAGACCCAACAAAGAATGACAGTAACGACAACTCAGCACCAGTCGCGATGGCCGAATCAGTAGCAGCAGTCGAGATGGCCGAAACAGCAGCAGCAGCCGCGATGGCCGAATCAGTAGCAGCAGTCGACATGGCCAAATCAGTAGCGGCACCACCCATAAAGTCCGAAAAGAGAATCCAGAGAAGGAACTTCGCCCAGACACCAACATACACTCCCACGACACCTGCGACATCAACACCACTTCAACATCAACAAGACTTTTCCAACTCAACCAGCACAGACTACCTAATCCAAGACCCAAGAGAAGACGCCACATCTCCCCCCACTGAGGTTAGCATTCTAACTCTTCTCTCAATTTCCATACATTCTAAATGCTTTGTTAGCAGCAGAGAATACAAGTACAGCAAGCAAGAAGAACGAATCTGCAAAGTAAATCAAGGGCCCAGAAAACAACAGCTGATAGAGACCACAACAAAAGAGCCTGATAACTCATCAGAGCCAGGGAGGAAGGGAGTGCGTACCCACATGCGACACACATCAACAAACTCTAGACAACATCCGACACAACAACACCATCAATTACAGGCCCAAACTCACCAACACCAACACACAAACAAGCCCTCCAGACAACATACAAAACCAAGGTTTGAAGACACCCAAGTAAGTATCCTCACCACCTCATTATTTCTGCCATACTTTCGTTGTAAATCTTTACCAAGTGACAGGAACAACGCAAAATGCACACGTAACCACCACCAACTACTGCTGCAACGAAACCCTAGCCGCCACGACATTTTCAAAAACGTCAAATCTATGGAAGATCAAGATCTAAACTCCCATCCAGAACATTACCGCCAAGAGGTATTCAAACGGCACCACGCAGGAGCCGACCCTAATCGACCACAAGATCATACACAACGACGTCCATCGAATACAACGACATCCACCAAACGACAACCCACCACAAGGTATATAGCGCGTCCCCACCTCTCTCTCCAACCCTCTCACTTTGCTCCAATGCGCAGAAGCATTCTCTCTGCCCTTGGAAAACAAGGACTCACTCACACAACTGGCGAGGAGATTGCTCACCTGCGAGGAGACCTGCGGAAGAGCGATTGGACACTCTCACAGCCGACGGAGATACGCTACATCTGTGAAGCATCTCTCTCCTTTACCCTCCTGCATATCATGTTGTGTGCGCTGATCTTTTCGTGGCTAGCCATGGCTGACTTGTTGTCTGTATGCTCCCCCCAGATCGCCAAGGACCTATGCCATACAGCAAGATCGACTGTATTAGGAGAAGCCAGAAGACAAAAGACGCGACCCTCACGTACTACACTCCAATGACAAAAGACGAAGGACGCAACCCTCACAAGATACACCCCATCAACTGTAGAAGAAGAAGGACGCGACATCTACACGGTAGGAGGCCCCGCAAATATTTGCACGAGCCAACAGACTTCGGGCGAGACTACCTGGGAAGAACTGCCGAAGATTGGTGTACCAGAAGCCAACATACCCACAAGTCGAAGAAAGCCGGGTACAGCCAGCACAAGATTGCCCCAAGCCGAAGCTCGAGCTCCTACAGATCGACAAACCTCGGCACAACCAAACTCAAGAACACCTAAGGGAGGAGAAGGCGAAGCACGGCGACGCACCCACAGCTTGGTAGGAGATCGCGTACTTGAAGCCCAACCAACCTCAGCGAAGCCGACCCTCAAAAAACACACTCGCTTAGTCCCCGAACGGGTGGAGCCGAAGCGTATTGAGGAGGTGGATCCGAAACGAACTACGGTGTTGCAGCCAAAGCGTGCTGGGGTCGCGAAGCCAAAGCATACTGTGGAGGGGAAGTTGAAGTGCGCTGTGGAGGGGAAGTCGAAGCGAACCGTGGAGGGGAAGCCGAAGTGCACTGCGGAGACGTGTACTGCGGAGAAGAAGCCGAAGCACGCTGTGGAGGTGAAGTCGAAGCACGCGGTGGAGGGGAAGCCAAAACACGTTGAGGAGCGGAAGCCGAAGCTCACGGTGGAGGGGAAGCAGAAACACACTGTGGAGAGCAAGACGAAGAGGACCGAGGTACAGACGGCAAGAGAGCCGGTGAAATCGAAGACAAGACCCAAAACCCTAACCGAAACCCAGCAGGACGGCAGAGGGAGTCAAACAAACGCAACCTGGAACCCCCCACCCAGCAGAAGCCGAGCCCGAAGACGAAGTCCTAACGTCACGCAACTCGAAGTCGGAAGGCCGTTGAAATCTCCAAGAACCACTCCAAAGGACGCTTAGGCGTGAAGACCCAAGACCCCACGCGAAGTCCACTACCCCCAAGCGAAGTCTCCACAATCAGGTCATAGTTCCTTATCATTTCTCCCACAATGTGCTATCCTATGTAACCATTGGGTTTATTATGAAAACTCATGGTCATGCAAACAAAAATTAATAACACACATTTTTATTTGGGGAGGTGACCACTTTTATGGCACCTCTCATGGGCGTGCATGTGTAAATGTCTTTAGTCATCACAGCCTCAACCCTTTTTACTTAGAGTTGAAATATAGAAGTCAGCTACATTTTTTGCATGTCATCCACATTGTTAAAATTGACCTCTTCTTGATTACTTTAACTTCACCAAGCCCTCAATGCATGTTGAGGGGAGAAGTTAAAATCAAGGTGATAAGAGGAAATGCTATAGCAAGTCTTTACAACTCTCTTAGTAACATCCTTACCATTGCTATGTGCAGCATGTCTCATCTCCAAGCTGTGGTGACCCCCTCCAAACGTTTGTTTGTTGAAGTACTAGAGGAAAATGCATGCATTATGAATGATACCAAACATGCCCTGATTGTTGCAAGTGCCACCCAGAAAAAGGTTAAGGCAACAAGTTTGCCTTACACCAAATACTGGCTAGGCTTCCAGACAATGAATACCCTTGCCAAAAAAAATGGAAGTCCAAAAGTACCTTTGAATGCCTTAGAAGACTTGGTCAAGAAGGGTCTTAGTAGAAAAGAAGCATCTGAAAGTATAGATTCAATGCCCTCTTTTCCGTACGTCCATCAAGAAGCATGGCCCTCCAAGAGAGGGGATGGAAAAATTGGCAACCACTTCAACCTCACCCAACTTCCAAGTGAAGTTGAGGTAGATGGAGATGGTTATGCCCTGGATTACCAAGTATCAATTCACTTTGAACTTGGTGATCAAATATGGACAAAAAGTGTGGTTTTAGACATGACAAAATCATGACTCAAAGACATGGAAATCCCTACTGGGACCCACATTGGTGAACCAATAGCCGTCTTCTGCTATCACCAATCAGAAAATTGGAGTGGAGTTATTAAGTTACACCTAGAAAACCCGAATGTGGATGCCAAGGGATTATTGCAAGGGACAAGACCCTTCATTCTCACCTTGAATGAAGGAATCCCACATAAAGGCAAAATATACAAGTCATATGATGCCTTGGCCTTCTCACATCTCTTATCAGTAAAAATATCGGGCCCTAATTTAGCCAACAAAGAAGCATGTGACCTACATGCCGAAATTGTGAGTGATGGCTTTGCTAGGGGGTACGATTTTGAGGTAACGGGGGTAGAAAAAAAAGGATTTTCTGAATTTGCATGGGTCAAAATCCCTTCTCCGGAGCAAGCATCCAAAGTGAAGGATTACAAAGTCTCATTCAACAATGAGATCTTTGTGCCAATCTTTGCAACCCGGAAGATGGATGAGGATGAGATTGCAAAGAAGAATTCCCTTATCCTTATTGCAAAAAATCTCAACAAAACAAAAAATGAAAAAGAACTAGCAGATGGAATCAAATCCATACTTGGGGAAGAGAATGTGGTAGATACATTCTTTAAACTCGAGCATGGGAGGCATGTTGGCACTTGCAACATTGAGTGTCTAAACGCAGCCGTATATAAGAAATTTGTCAAACAAAGTAAAAAACTCCATGGCAAATACATCATGTTCACCCCTCACCCTAAGAGTTTGGACGGTAGCAACAAACCAAGTGCCGAAGAATTGACAAGACTAGGGTTTACGGATGTAAACTCGGCCGTAGCTAATGCGGTAATTGCGATGGAAAACGGACCAATCAAAAGCAATGGTGTCACTCTACAACAACTTCGAAGAGAAATGAAGACCATGAAAGGAGAAATTGTGGAAGAAGCAAGACAATATGCGGATATGGTACAAGCGAGCACGGTCAAATCCCTTCGAGGGGAAATGTCGACTCTCCGATCCCAACTAATTGCAACCATTATGGCGGCGGAAACACAAGCATCGGAACGAGAGCAAAGAGCCATTGAAAACAAGATGGACACGACAAACTAATAGCGTCAAACAACGCTACAACCAAACACAACATAGTATATATATATACTAAAATATACAGTAAAAGCCAAAAAATATTTAAAAATATATATAAAAGAAATGAAAAGAATATTATAGTATACTTATATACTACAATATACAACAACAACAACAACAACAACAACAACAACAACAACAACAACAACAACAACAACAACAACAACAACAACAACAACAACAACAACAACAACAACAACAACAACAACAACAACAACAACCACAACAACAACAACAACAACAACAACAACAACAACAACAACAACAACAACAACAACAACAACAACAACAACAACAACAACAACAACAACAACAACAACCACAACAACAACAACAACAACAACAACCACAACCACAACAACAACCACAACAACAACCACAACCACAACAACAACAACAACCACAACCACAACCACAACAACCACAACCACAACCACAACAACCACAACCACAACCACCACAACCACAACCACAACCACAACCACAACAACCACAACCACAACCACAACAACCACAACCACAACCACAACCACAACAACAACAACAACAACAAAAGATTATAGAAAATACATAGAAACCAACCCCGGCCCAATGCCAAATGTCTTCCACAACCATCCAAAAATACACAAAAGATTATCAAAAATATATTTCATTCCGAATACTATAATACTCCACCCCGAATATCAACACCTAGCATCTTCGTTTGCACCACTCCTAAAAAGTAATCACATACTCCATCAAACTTACTCCACCCTCTACCCCAATATTTCCCGCTACATACATCAAAAAAACAACCACCCATCCACACATATCTTATTCGCCATAATTACCACCCTCCACCTTTCAATAGAAGAATGCAACAATATCATCAACCAAAATTCTACCAACACAAACCCAACACATTGGACAAATATATTACTAAACACCCTATCCGCTCTACAGAATCCTCCTGAAAGACACATAGATACACTCCACCCATACACAAAATTCTTAGAAGAAAATCAACACCTTTTTGAACACAAATCCTCTCTACAGAATGACCTATACAACTTTATTCATAGCCAAACCATACCTCCCTCCACTAATGAACTGCAATTAAAATTTCCCTACTTTCCACACAATCTCATCCTTGAAGCTCTTAGATGCTTTGAACCAATTAATGATTACATGCACCCCACCCCGACACCCGCCTACACTCCCCCCCCGCTTTGTAACTACGATAATACAGACAATAGAAATACATATATAGTTACATGGAACGCCTCAACGCTAAACACTGTTTTACCATGCATCCACAATCTAACCGCCCACACCGACACACCACCCGCCATAATTGCCATACAGGAAACTAAACTAACTGCTACTAAATCCACAAAATACATTCAAAAAACATTCCCCGATTATAAACTTATATTTAATAACACTCACTCTCTCACACGATGCATCCAACAACAAAGGCCATATACACCGGCAAGAGGAGGCCTACTCATGCTCATACACCAATCATATGCCTTCCCCGGGAATATTACTAAAATCCCTACCCCGGCTAATATATCACCATATCTCCAGATGATTGAAATTACTAACCGACCCCTCCAACCATGGCTCATTCTCCACCTATACATGCCCTCGCACATAGAAGACTGTAGGTTAATTCCGGAAATCCAAAATTCCATCACTTCACAAATAAATAAACACACTAATCATACAATTATACTTTGCGGAGACTTCAACCGAGACATCACCCTTATTGGAAGACAAACCGAAGGGATTATTACCCCTCCACTTGACATAGACTATCAATGGCAAAACTATACAAATGACCTAGAATTATATTTAATTCCAACCGATACACAATACTCCCGGCAAGGTGGACTTAATTACTCTCACACTAGCCTAATTGATGGATTTTACATTAAAACACCTAACCATGCTCGATATACATCTATCACCAATACCTCAACTAACTTAAACTCGGACCACTTCCCAATCCAACTTAATATACCTCTCAACACCCTTATAAGTAGACCTCCCACAACCATCAACTCAAATGATATTAAAATACTAAACCCCATTCCAAAAGAAAACCTTGACAACTTTAATACAATATTCTTCGAAAAAAACTCACTACAAATAGACTCCCTCACAGACACTCTTTCTAACCACCAACACCTCACACATATACAATGGCAAGAAGCTTGCACGACTCTTGACCAACTTATTAACGAAATTTCTACTACACTAGAAATGACTTGTAAAGCGCCTCCAATCCCACAACTTACAACTAGAACCTCAAAACAAGGGGGGTATCTTCCAAGAAAACTAGCCAAAAAATGGAAACAACATCTTGCCACATACCACACTATTCGCAAAACAATTTATATTGCTAAAACCAACCAAAATTGGCAAACCCACCCCATACTCTCCGAATTGCAAAACCTCCGTTATCCCCAAATCCCACAAGTACCACCATTCAACACCCCTCACGAAGACTAGCTAAAAGACATTGCAATCATTGCAAAAACCGCCAACAAAGAAGCTCGAAAAATTACTACAAAATATACAAGAGAATGTGTCAAAAAAGCTATTTCTAAATATCGTCAACTATACGAAACCAGCCCAAAAAAGATTAATAGAAAAGTCTTTAAAAACAACACAAACCTACCACTAGACAGTATTTTAGACCGAAACAATAAAATATTAACCAGCCCAGATGACATTGCAAACGAAATACATCTTCAGCAATCCATAAACAATAGACCAACCATTCCCCCATGTCACTTCCAACCGCAACATACACCAACATGCACATGCGGAGTTAGACAATACCCATGGCATGAGTTAGACGGATTTACTATTGATAAAAGAGGCGAACCAACAACACCTCTCTACACATATTATAACAGAGACACATACAACATGTGCCTGAAAAATCTGGGAACCAACAAAGCCCCTGGCCCGGACCATATACCCAACTCAATTCTAAAAAATATGCCCCAAGATTCCACGATCTTCTATCATTATTTTTCCTTCATTGTTACAAACAAAAATCCATTCCCGCATCTTGGAAAACAAGTCTAACAATCTTATTATACAAAAAGGCAACCCATCCGCGCTACCTAACCACCGACCTATTGCCTTAGCTAACACCATTTACAAATTATATACTAGTACACTTACATCAATATTATCGGCCTACGGAGAAATACACCAAATATTACACGAAAGCCAAGAAGGGTTTAGAGCCGAGAGAAGTACTACACGGCAACTTCAAACCCTCATTGCCGCTCTTGAGGATGCAAAATTCACGAATAAAGACATTTACATACTCTATATTGACTTCAAAAACGCATTTGGCTCCATTGATCATCCTCGATGCTAGCCGTCATGAGTGATCTCGGGTACCCGGAAGATGCACTTACACTAGTTGGCAACATATACTCCCAATCTACCACCACATACGTCGGAGAATTCTTTGGTAAAACACGCCCTATCCCCATCCAACGTGGTACCATCCAAGGCGACACATTGAGCCCATACCTCTTTATTATTTTTCTAGAACCTCTACTGAGATGGCTTCAAAGAGGCAATAATGGCTACACATTTGGAACCTCTAAAGTCACCATAAATTCGGCCGCATATGCCGACGATCTAGCGGCCATCTCCGGACGTCTTAAATCACTCCAAATTCAATTAGACAAAATAGACAAATTTTGTCTATGGACTGGGATGGAACTTGGGGTCCAAAAATGTGCCGTAACCGGATGCCCAAACAAATCCAAAATAAATCCGACCGCCTTCAAAGCACTTATCCAAGCTACCAATATCCACTATCGTAACCAACCAATTCCGGTTCTCAACCAAAACCAACCCTACATATACCTTGGAATAAACCTAGTCCCATCTTTAAAATGGAAAATTCAAATTCACGCTACTACTACAAAACTTATTAAACAATGCAAGGAACTTACACTTTGTCCGGCTACATTGCAACAAAAAATAAAAATGATTGATACCGTCATACGTCCGGGTATCTCATATAGTTTCTATGCGGTCCCCTATTCTATGCCCGCCATAAATAAACTTGACAAAAAAATCATAGCCATACAAAAGAAAGTATGCGGACTCCCCAAATATACGCCCAATGTCATAACACAACTCCCCCACGAATTATTCGGATTAGAAGCTTTTTCCCTCAAAAATGCCTACCTACGTTGCATTGGAGAACAACTCCAGAATGCACTTAACGATAAAGGACGACTAGGACCAATTTACAATGGACTCCTTCGGCACATCCTTGCCATTTATGGAGGAGCACAATACCTCCAAAGACTTAAAAAATCTGATTGTCTTAGATCTCCCATTGCCCGTACACTCTTTCTACTCAAAACAGAAGGTCAAACATTTCTTAAAAGCACACTAGAAGATTTCCTACTAGGCCCCGCGCCGCTTGAACAAAATTGGGCAAATGAAATACATAACCTCCCTAGACTTGACCGACAATTATCCGCCAAACTCCTACAAAAACTTTTCTCTGCAAACATTACCGATCTAAAACAAATTACACAACCAAATGGAACACACCTTATGGACGACAAGAGCTACAAAACACTCTATGGTACCCCTCATAAATTAATAAAAAGTGCACTAAATATTGCCAAACAATTATTTTGTCACCCCCCATGTCTCCCTACATGCCCCAACCCTTGCACCACTCACGCCCCACCGTACACACTTAAAGATCCATACATCATCAATCACAATGACATCCACCCAAACATCAACCTCCCATTAACCCCTCCAAACCCGCCACATTCACGACCATATGCCCCTCCACCACATATATTAAAAAATCCCTCCATACACCCAATAAACAACATAACCGAGCATAAACATAGAAAGTGCACTGACTCTAACAACATAAGCAAACAATATACGTCATACCTATGCCATTGGTCCCACAATAACAACACCTACGCCAAATGGCTCCCACAAAGAAATCTGTTCCCTTGGCACAACCCAAATACTTCCTTACATAACACCGAAATCCTCAAACAATACTACCTTAGAACTCAAAACAATTATTACCTAAATATCATACAATTACACCACCCCCAAGCACAACCTTGCAATAGAAGATTTGTTACGCCACCTCTTATTATCCCCCTCCTTAACATCTTTACAACCGAATGCAACCCCGAATCGGACATCCTAGCACAAACAAATACAATCAAAATACAACAAGATAATGCCCACATATACGAAGGTAATGGCAAACATCTAATAACCATACCACTCGCTAGACTACAATGGTTGTGGAACCAATACCACAACGCACTACAAACCCCCATTAACATTGAACCAATACCCCAAACATTTGAAACCGAAATTGTTTGGCTATACCAAAGATATAACTACCGAATACCCAAAAATAACCCCCTTAAAAATGCACACTACACATTACCCGACCCTATCCTAGACTACCTTATTACATCTCTGAATATCACACATTCATACTTCTCATCCCCCGTTACATGCTCCACAAAAATCTCAAAATTTTACTCCCCATTCGAACGCGATAAGATTTTTGGTTCTCTTGGAAAAGCTTTTGATTACCAGTGGAGCGGAATAGGCCTTGCACACCCCCACAACAAAGAAGATACACAACAAGCAACACATTGGGCACGCCTAGCGGCAAATAAGGACCCCAACCACAACATCACCATTATTATTACTCCCGACACTCATTGGTACCACAACCCTAACCCACACTTAGGCCCATTCCCGGACTCTCACATCATAGTACTATTTGAAGCAGACTCTATGACCTACAAAGAACCCACTATACCACCGCAAATACAAACACCCCGCCTTGAACCAGCAACCCTACGTATTCTATGTATACATCAACAAACTCGAGGAATAGGCACTCTAGAAAACCTCACTCATCTCACTTTGATAGCAAAAAATCTGAACATTAACAAGGTATACACCGCAATTGCCTCTCCCACACCTATTTCAACCCATGTAAACCGCAACAAAAAATGGTCTAAAATCCCTCACACAAACATCTCCACATCACCAATTACCGAACTGAGCCTCCCCCTCTCCTACTACCAGATTAATACAAACCTTAAATTTGACCCCAACTTTAGCTACTACACCGACGGCTCCTTTAAAGAACCAACCGAAGTAAGCCCGGGGCATTGGCACCGAGAAAAAGCCGGTTATGGGATATACAATTCAACCAAACAAATTAAATTAGGCAAAAGACTACATGGACTCCAAAATATTCTAAGAGCCGAAATGATGGCTATACATAAAACCCTCAAAAAAATCACCACACAATACCCAAACGAACAGGCTCACATTTTTACAGATTGCATAAATGTATTATACCTCCTGAATACTCACATTAAACACCCTACTTTACACAACAGTCACCCGGATAAAACTATCCTTACATCTATGGTTACAATGCTCCAAAACCGTACACAGATTACTACATTCCACAAAGTCCGAGCTCATGCTAATATCGACGGCAATGAACAAGCTGATAAACTAGCTAAGGAAGGAAGAGAAAAAACCCACAAGAATGCCGAACACCCATATGAACACGCCCATGCCACCCCATATTACTTTAATAGATATGAATGGCCCTCTATGGGTGAAACTCCCGATAAAGGCCCCATACGATTCTTGGACAAATACCTCAAAAAACATGATCTTGTAAATAACCTTGGAAAACTTACAGAAAACTTCCCCAATATTGATAAATGGACTGGCAACCCTAACATTCATAACGTACTATCCAATAATTTTTGGAAAAACCCCATTATAACGGATTCACAAATTACATGCCTAATCAAATTTCGCACCGGACAATACATGGGTAATGCCCGCAAACAACTTTTCTTTGGAACAGAAAGATTCCCTACAATTACATGTCCAATTTGCAACACCACGGACCCAGACACATGGCTACATGTCTTACTCAAGTGCCAAAATCCACATATACACTCACTAATTGTCAAAAGACATAATAAAGCCGTATGGGCTATTCGTAAACTACTTATATCATCAATCAAATCCCGGTGTTTCATCCCCATGAATGCCCGAACCTTTAATGACAACCCACAAGAAAATACGGTCCCTCCGTGGCTACTTCCATGCATCTGTCATACTCAAAGATGCTATTGTAACGCAAGATTCAAACCGGACCTACTATGTGTTAGAGGACTTTCATACAAAGACCCTCCACCAAACCACATAGACCCTAGTCTCACCATCCAATTTATTGAATTCACATATTGCAATGATGATTCTCTCCGGACACTATTGCAAACAAAACAAATAAATACCAACCACTACTTGACGATATCCAAGCACTAGGATGGAAAGTAGACCCCCTCATTGTCATCACCGCGGGTGCTAGAGCCACCACCTTCATTCCCTCAATGACAACCCTTGAAGAAACATTTAAAATCCCCATCACTTCAATCAAAACCACATTTTCAAATATTAACATTATTGCAATTCAACATGCTATGTCGATACTCCTACATAAACATAAGCTTGAAAACAACCAACCCCTTCCTGACACCTCAAACCCCCTTCCGTAAATCTACACCTGCATTTGCGTTTCATCATACTTGCCCTCCTTCTTTTGGGACCTTTTGGGACCTAGGGCCCTTTTGATTTCGGTTACTTGAATACTGGGTACATAGTGTCTACCCTCGAAAGGGGGAAGTAGTTCCATACTACTAACCCATGCCCGGTGGGCATGGACTTAGTGGTGGAATGAACGGACACTTCACTCACGCCGGCCCCCCTTCGGGGACCGGCGTTCTTCTTCTTCTTGCGTCATGATGGAGCCAACACAACAAATGGCGCCCAAATCGGACAATTTTTGAGCAAGATGTGAGCGGCGCAAGAATTGAAAGGAGAACAACAACTGTTGGACCTGAATATTCGATTTTTCATCCACTATGCAGTTATCATTTGTGGAAAAATTTCATACGCGGTCAATTTTCATCCATTTTTGTGAATTCATCCATTGTGTTCAGTTTTCATCCCTAGTAGATGAAATTATAATTTGGGCAAAATTCACCTAACTGTGAGTTAATATCTCTCAATTTTTAAAATTTTTTTTGGAATCTGACTTCGGATTTCAGCTCTCTATAGGAGTTTCTATCTCCGGGAAAGCAAAAAGTTCAGAGGAAAAGTTTTTTCCAAAACCACATTTTGACGATTGTTAAAAAATAAAATGAAATAATTGTCTAAACTTCAGAAGTCTGTAACTAGGGCAATTTAACTCGGTTTTGAGTGAAATTTGCGCCTACGTTTAGGACATTTCACCATTATTCCAATTTTATTAATGGATTAATGTTGAGTGCGTTTGTCACCGAATGTGTGATTTTCATTGGAGGGACTTGTGTTTGTAAACACCGTGACCGCATTAGCTCGCTACCTTCTTAGTTTTAGACTTTGGAAATGATACCTTTCAATGTTTTTCCTAGTGTTGTTGCACGTTTTGCGACTAGTGACCATCCACTGCAGGCGTGTGCCACTAGCTCTGGTATTTTTCATTTACCGCTTTTATGTTGTTGGGAGAAAGGATCCACTTTTGATTTCTCGATTCTTGTGCGGTACCTCCCCCGTATTACGAGCTTGTTGCTAGTGTTTTCCGGTGGCCCCATTTTTTTGTTGTCTTGGATTGTGATAGGGTATCGTAGGAATGTCAGGTTTGTGGGTGGCAAGACCTTTCTATATGGGGGTTGTGGTTAGACCTGTATAGCCGGAGGTGATGACCGGTGAAGTATAAAGTTTGATGGTTTTACAGGTGCGGGTTGCCCATTCGTATCTTTACCTTTATTATAATATTTGTAGAAAGATCTTGGGATGGTTTTTGTTTATGGTGAGTACCTGGAGTCGGTATTACCGCTTCCCCTCACCAAACCAACCTAAAAGTGCTTCTACCACAGACATTGGGCCACAATTAAATACCGACAAGGCTTTTGAGCCATTTCGACGTTAGAAACTGATTGTAGGCTTTGAATTTGAGTTGTGGGTATGTTTGCCAACATGGAAGACAATCACCGTCATATCGTACAAGACAAGTTCTTGGGACGGGCTCAGAACATCTATTTGCCGAATTGGCAGCTGCGATTCGAGACCTAGATGAAAGAGAAGCGCAAATGGACGTTGTTGCTTTACAACTGGTATGCGTTTGAGCTCTTGTCCCAGCATTTGAAGCTGGAGGCACTTCAGCCATACGAGAAGTGGACCACGTAGCACAAGGCAGAGTTACGACTCGTTGAGAAGTACTTGCGCCAGCGTGTGGAGTTGGTGACTGCGCTCAACTTTTCAAGGAGAGTGCGGTTGCCGAACTCTCGACTTCCATTGAGGAGCCCAAGGTGGAATAGAGTTTCTTCAATGAAGACTCCAAGAGCAAGGGTGTTGCCATTATAGGGCGAATGAACTAATATGGGGACCATGTCCTGTTTGGCCGTAGCCACACAAGCGGTATTGCTGGTGGTTGGCAATCAGCTAACCTTCAATCCTTTGGCGCAATTCATGGCGCATCTGGAGGTGGAGTACAGGGGTTCAAGCGTGATCAGATGCAGCACTACCAGGATTCCTGCCGAGAGAAGGATGATCCCCTCATACTATGAATACCCGATTGATACAATTGTCAACGGAGGCCGATGATGTATTCAAGGAGCCCCAACTAATGAAGATCTTCATTTCAAAGCTGGATAAAGGTACGGTGGAGTTGATTACTCTCAATCTTCTATTCGGTATCACGGCAAAGCCACTTTGAGGCAGGCTTTTGTCGAGTGGAAGGGCTTGATAGAGCGTTGGGCGTGAACGAGGCCACGGATTTGGTCACGGCTCTAATGGATGCTCCTAACCCCAAGAAGCTTGTCGCCGCTACTAGCAGCTTGGCGGAGGCACAACCTAAAAAGGTTGTACATAGTTAGGTTTGTGGGGAGGCAAGTCACACCTAGAGGAACTTAGATTGCTCGAAGAAGAAGGAGATAAGTACGGTGAAGGCCAAACCCAAGATCAAGGCGGCTAACCATGCGGAGAAAGATGGGGCAAGGAGAAGAAGCTTGTAACTTGTTTTCGCTGTGGCAAAACTAGCCACGGTGATGAAAATTGCTTTTTTCTTCACTTAGAGAAACATCCTAAGTCTTCAGCTGCTAGATTAGATGCGGTGCAAATTCTTCAGGCCGAATTTGCGGTGTTGAAGAAGCAAATGAGTGGGATGGCCTCTTTGCAGCAAGTGGCAGACACACAAAATCGGTGACAAGTCAGGACTCACCTTCTCACTTTATACCGGGTAGTAGTGGTCGTCCACGCCACGCGGGTTTGCCAGACCACATTGGTCAGTCCCGGTTACCTCTTTCTTTCTACTGCCGCTTCCACTCCTGGTCCCGCCTATTTTTTCCACTCGTGGAGATGCCGCACACACCTTGGCGTATAAGGTGTTGCAGTTGCCGGTGTCGACATCCTGACACCAAACTTTCAACCATCGAGTATATTCCACTAGGCAGGTAGTATGTTGAAAGGCAAGGTAGCCATGCCATCATTGGAGGTGTCGCAAGTAGTGACGGCTCCATCCACTGAAGAAGATTTGTTGGCAATGCGGGCCAAGTTGGCGGCAGAGGATATTTCAGTGTTTGTGGCCAATGCTACAAACACACGTATGAAGCAGTCCTTCAGGGGTCAGATCTTGACCTCTAGAGTGGCTTATTTGTATGACGTTGCGACCTAGTCAGCACGAGAGCGACGCAGTGTGCGTCCAGGGGTGATACGCTTCGTGAATGATGACAAGGTCATGGTGGTTGGTCGTACGAATAATAACTCCACTTAAGGTACCCCCCCTTGTATTATGTTGGACTCCGGAGCTCAGCCAGTGATGATTGGCAAATAATTAGCTTAGGATTTGGGTCTTGATGCTTCGGACCTTGAGCCTTGCCCATTTATGATTGATACATTAATTGGGGGCACGGAGAAGGCCATGGAATACACCCGACATCCTTTGTAGTTGATGTTTGGCGTGGGATCTGGTCCATTATTCTCCTACGTATCTCTATAGTGCGTTGTAACTAGCGCCACCAACTATGACATGTTGGTTGGTTAGCAAGCGCTTTATCTACTTGTTTTTAGGGTCAATAACTAGACGGAAGAGGCCTCAAGTAGGCTTGGATGTTCTACCGGTGATGGCAAAAAGGAGCTCATTCTGGTTGTCTTCGAAGCTAGCCCGGTGAATTCCACAACGGACGCTATGTTCGAGTGCAATGCTTTAGCATCCGTTTTGCCATGTAGTTCTACGCTTTTGGAGGAGACATATGCTTTTATGTTGGGGGTAGCGGAATTACGTGAGGATAGACCAGTGGAGATCCCTGTACGTCATTGCAAGGATCCACTTCCTCCTTGGAAGACCTAGTTGGAGCTCACATGCCATAGTTGGAAGAGTGCGGGCGCTTTTTATGCTCCATAGTTCTCAGTGGACTCTTCCACTCTATTAGTAGCTTGTACTATTCAGTAGCAACCACTGAATAAGGATATTACCTTTGTGGAGCTATTTGCCGGTATCGGTACGGAGCTCGCGGGTGTGTGAGAGGTCGGGCTCCAGGTACGCCCATACATCCACGTGGATAGTGGCTTTGCTTCCAACCATGCCGCTCACCATCACTTTCAGCATCTTGTGGCGTTGTATCCAGAGCACTTATCACCTTCTGCCATTCGAGAGTGTTTTGACAAACTCTCACCTGATGTGACATTGATCAATGAGGATGATCTGCGCGGATTAGGTCACGTGGACTTGGTGATTGCATGATGGCCTTGCCAAGGCCATTCACGGGATGGCTGTGGCCGTGGTTTAGATGATCTTTGGTTGCATCTTTTTGCGGATTTGCTCAAGTTCATCTACAAGAGGACTAATCACCAATCGACACCACCGGGGTACATTTTTGATAATACGCCCTCGTTGGGAGATACACGGATGAAGGTGCGTGAGGATGGGACATACATGCATCATCCTCTTGGTCCCCCTAGGTTTGTAGATGTTGCGGCGTTGGGCTCCTATGCTCATCGGCCACGTTGGATTTGGACCAACATGGCATCATCGGCGACGCTCACCTCTGCACTTACTCAGGTGCAATGGCCCCTGCACCGTGAGGCCGATAATGACGAGCCATGTGCAATGGCCCCTGAGTCGTGAGGTTGATGATGATGATGGCCGATTATGACGGAGGTTACCATGGATGATGAGCCACCATTGGCGGTGGTAATCCGCGGTGATTTCACTTGGGGGGCATTTCCCACATTGATGTGCTATCTGGGGTCTTTTGCCTTCAGGTCACGCGATCCAGATATGGTTTGGGATTTTTCTTCCCAAACTTACGAGGAGCCTTCTGCCGATGAGAGGGAGCAGGCAATAGGCTTTCTGACAGGCACCACCGCCGCACCCAATCTCTCTGAGGGCCAGCGCCGTTATTTGTTGGGTCAAGCCATTGACCTCAACACTCTTGTTTGAGCTTCTGGCCTCTGTTTGCCGTTCAGCTCCGTTCGCATGATCATCCACGCATGAAGGCGGAAAACTCTGATGGTTAGAGGGCAGCGGTGCCACATCTCACAGAGATCGAGGAAGCGGAACTATTATTTGTTTGAAAAGACATGCAGCTGAGGAACTTTGTGCTCAGCGTATCTTTGCAGCCTTGACTGAGGACTTTGGTCGAAAGGATGCCCTGGATAACTTTTCCAAATTTTATCACCACGGGATTTTTGTGAATCTTATGAGTAAGCAGTCTGGGGGCATGAATGCCCTCTCTGCTACTAAGTAGTAATCACCAGTCGTGCCGGTACGTGGTGACTCTCCTACCCCGGAAAAGGAGACTACAAAGTTTGATGATTGGCCTTTGAATTTAGAACCGCATCTTATCGATGCCGAGGCACGAAGGGTACAAGCGTTCATACATTTGTATCGTAGTTGTTTTGCCTTTAGCCTTCATGGTTTGAAGGGCTACAAAGGCAAACCAATACACATCCACTTTGAAGAGGACCATACAATCTTTCGTTGATCGTACAAATTTAGTCTCTCATAGAAAGTTGGAGTACAAACTTGTTGTCAGGCATGGTTGGCCACCAACTTCATTGAGCTCTCCAACGGTGAGTACGCTTGTGCCACGGTTATGCTATAAAAGAAGGATATCTTTGGCAACTAAACAGATAAAAGAATGTGTGGAAATTATAGGCTGGTCAATCGCAAGACCAAGTCAGACCAATATCCCATGCCCACGCTCGAGGATTAATTTGATGCGGTGGGACACGCTAGAGTATTTAGTACTCTAGATTTGCGGTCCGGTTACCACCTGTTACCATTGATGGTGGATGATCGGGTGAAGATTGCATTCTAATTTTTGGAGAGTTGATCAAGATGAAAGAGATCAACTCTATAATTGGAAGTTTTTTCCATTTGGCCTCAAGAACGCACCTGTTGAGTTTCCAAAGGTGATGGATTGGGTGTTGAGTCGTTGACCGATATACAGTTTATCCAATGCTACATTGATAATGTTATCATTTTTAATAGCAGCCTATAAGACCATGTAAGGCATCTTCAGGGGGTGTTCGAGAGATTATAGTAGTCGAGATTGCGCTTGCACCATGACAAGTGCAAAATTCTTCCACAACTGGTTACTATATTTGGAGCATATGATTGTTTCAAGGGGTCTTGGCGTACAGCAAGCCAAGCTAAATGCATTGCAAGAGATTCCTATACCAACCTACGTGTCACGGCTTCAAGCTTTTCTTGGCTTGGCAAATTACTATTGCCGATTTGTCAAGAACTTTAGCTTGATTGCTAAGCCGTTGACTATTTTCATGGGAAAGGATCAACCATGGACTTGGAGGCGGGAGAAGCACCAGACATTTGTTTATTTGAAGCTGAAGCTCGGTTCAGCCCCTGTGCTATGACGTCCGGATGCTACACGACCCTTTCAATTACACACGCACTAGTGTTGTCGGATTGGGGGCTGTGTTGTCTCAGAAGTCCTATGATGAGAGACAAGAGTACGTTGTAGAGTTTTCTTCTAGGAGCAACAACAATGTGGAGTCCAACTATTCATCATATGAGGGAAAGGCCTTGGCCGCGGTTTGGGCCATTGTCCATTATAGGCCCTATTTGTGTGGGCATCGTTCTTGTTGGTGACCAACCATCAGCCTTTAAGGTAGCTCATGGAGTCTGACAAGCTCACAGGCAAGCTTGCGAGGTGGGCTTTGTTGCTTTAGGAGTATGTCGTGCACAAATACATCGTGCAAAGATAACATCGTGCCAACAGGTAAGAGCGCACAATTAGAGGCAAACTCGGAGCAATGGTGACTATACTATCACCCTTGCCTCCGTAGACAACAAAAACAATAGTTCACAAAAGAAACTATCAACCTTCAGCAACCTAGGCTAGGGAAAAATAAAACCTTGTGGGTTTCATAAATCTTTATTGAATTTACTTGTGGTGTCGTGTGAATTTTTGGGGTGCTTCTGGTGATGCGGAAGCGCTGCCAAAATTACTTTTAAATCACAAGCTTTTATTTAGTTTTAGGAAAAAGGCCAGCCTGTTGCACGAGGCATTATAAGGCATATTTTGGATCTAGGATTTCCTCTAGGAGTAGCTAGTGGTAGCTATTCGGAGGCCCAAGACTATTTCAATAAGATAACGTATCCGGACCTGTGTTGGAAAGGGATAGTCGGTTGCTTAGGGGAGTGACATATTTGTATGATGCATCTTGTTAATGAGTGGTGAAAGTGCTTGAGAGCGGGCGCCATAGTCACCTTCTTCTTGCTCTTTGTCATTCTTGTGAGGGGTGAAGGTGTGGGATCGTGGGTACCATTGTTACCCACTTCTTATCCTTGCCAATTTTCTTGTGAGACTAATTGGAAGAGTTGTGGGATTTTAGATGCCATAGTCACCTTCTTCTTGCGCTTTGCCACCTTCAGGGAGTGACTAGTAGAGGTATGGAATGGTGAGTGACATTGTCGCTTTCCTCTTACACTTCGGCTAGGAATTTAGATTATGGAGATATGTGGCTAGACTTTGAGTTGTTCTTATCAAATTGTTGTATACACCGTTGATGTGTTGCATCACGTTGAGCTAAGTGTGGCATATGATAGTGAACAAGAAGTAGAATTCTAGCATTTCCCTAATTTAGAATTAACATCCATTGTGAGCCCACTTCATGCAATCACGTAAAAAGAGTGGATTGTACTGAGGTTATGGGACATGGATAGTGGTGGTAGTAAGAAGGAATCAAAAGAGTCTAGTGCGTTTAAGGTAGAGATAAGCACTGAGACACTTAGTCAATTGATTTCATGCCTTCAAGACTTGCAACTAAAAGCCTCACCTTCCAAGGCCAACTCTAATGGTGGAGAGTTTGAGCTATCCCCTATATCCAAATCTTGCACCGGGTCCCAGGACTTATGCAAGCCAGGCACGAAAGTGTTGAATGAGGAATCCGTGAAGTATTGAACCTCACTCGGTGGTGTACGCAAAGTTGGAACACTTCGGGCAAAAGAGAGTGTCGGTGCACCTCTTTGTTGTGCTCGAAGACAAATAGAAGCTGGAGACCTTGTCAGTGGAGAGAAGGCAGTTGTCTTGAGGAACGTTGGGTCAAGGTACGTTGTGGAAGTGGAAGATTTCCACCGGGAAAATCGATTGCCCACTTTCTCTCTCATCTTTACGGAGTTTGAGAGTGAGTGCTTCCTATTTCACACTACGCGGCAGGGAAATGTGGGTACGTAGAGAGAGCGTGCTAGCAGCGTGTAGGATATTCTCACCATGGAGTTTTTGGATTGGGAGGTTCCAGCGACCATCTTTGCTCCAACGATGAAGGGCACGTACGAGGTGTGGTGCTTCTTTGATTGACCGTTCCAGTTGACAACCTAGAGGGGTGGAAGGGGCCGGGGTTCACTAGGAGGAACACCCCTTTCGTGGTAGGTGTTGGCGAGCAAGATCGGTCTACAAGAGAGGTTAATAGCCAACCTCATGGCATAGAAGAAACAATTCCACCACCATTGGTAGAAGAAAGTGAGTTTGTGGTCGAATCTTCGGCACGTGGTGCAAGTTCCCCACCAAGAAAGCCTTTGCAATCATATTTTGATTGCGAGGAGATGGCTTCACCATATGGAAGAGGAGGAGAACGAGGGTTGCGACGGTTTTTGGATGCTACGAGCACTATCGAAGTAGATGACTTCAAGAGGGAGTTCACCATATGGTGTGAACTCCAGAAGTCTGGCAACCCCAACTTCAACCCTTAAATGGTGTGGAGGGCGTTATTTGGATGTCTAGAGAGAGCCCCGTTAGCAGATTATGGAGAATTCAAGGTGGCTCACCTCACAAAGATATTGGCATGGAGGAATTTCTATGGACCAAATTATGCAGACGTATTCGGCGCAGCGCCGAGTGCACCATCACGTGTGAGAAAGTGGAAGAAAGAGGAGGGCACGAGTAGTACCGAGGACTTGAGCCAACCGATAGAAATGGTGGCTATTCCACCTCCATTTAATACTACAGCCGTATTCTTCACACAGATGTGTCAAGAATATTAAGGTCAGCAGGCAGATAAGATGAAGGCATTGAGGTCTTTTGTGCGAGGAGGAGATGAGTCCTTGCGGGAAGCTCATGCGAGATTGCGGAGACTAATTTTTGCTACTCACGGCATCACGGAGCAACAAGCGGTGTAGCTTTGGTACAATGTCCTAGAGAAGAAGTTGAAGAACTTAGTTCGCAATGAGGCATTGCGGTTGGGCGAGCCACCGACTTTGAAATTTGTGTTCGAGACTTCCGAGAGAATTGAGATCAATTTATTGGAGGAGAAAGCGGCCATGGGATTTCTCAAACGTGAAAAGAAGGTTCCTGAGAAGCTCAAGGTGGCCAAGGCTGCGGTTTCCTCCTATGCCACCGACATCAAGGCATTATGCTTTAATTGTGACAAACCGGGGTGTTTGAGGAAGGATTGCAAGGAAAACAAGTTTTTTATCTCCAAACCAGTGGCTATTACTCTGGTTGTGGTGCGAAAAGGCATTTCTGAGGCAAAGTGTTCGAAGCTTTACCCCGAGTTGGAACCTTCTGGAGGCAAAGGAGCCAAGGCAAACAACAAGGAGAAAGAGTCCAAGTCTTCCGGAGGAGACAAGAAAGGTTGGAAGGCCAATTTCGCAGAGTTGGAGGCTAAGATGGGAGCCATGAACGCGAATGGTGCTTCAGTAAGTGAGAAGCTTCAAGTCACTTCTAGTTTTCATGTTGGGGGCGGGTTTAGGCCCGATGATGACGAATTCAGAGACTATATGCTGAGTGGCATGGCACTTGCTATCACGGATGGCTCACGGGAGGCTTATGTCCTTACGTGCAGTCAAACACCGGTGACCAAGGAGGTTCCACATGGAGCAAGTCTATTTTTGGATCCTCAACATGGAAAGGACAACCGGCAAGCTCGGTTGTCAGAGTCTTTCACGTTGGAGGAGATGGTGCCAACATCTTCCATGGTGCCTCCAACACGTTGGGAGGTGCCAACAACTCGCCCTACGGTTGGGATTGTAGAGCCATCTAATGCGGTGGTGAGAGAAGCGGCAAACGAAGTTTGTCAAGCTTCATTATTTTCTACTAAATTGATATCACATGAGGGCTTCGGTCTTGCAGCAGTCTTCAAGATGGAGGCTCATATGTGTGAGCTGGGTAACTCCACAGGCGTCAATGCGTTGAAGATGAAAGTGATTGAAGGAGAGGTGGATAAGAATCAAGAGGACAACGTGGAAGGGCTGCTTTCAGCAGCTATGCGTGTCAAGACCATGGCCGCCAGACCGGCAATCGAGAGGTCATCCATTACATCTGGTGTAGTGGGGGTCGACAACTCCCGGGGGATTTTCCAACTTGTTGGACCCAAGGGGGGGTTTTTGTACCTCGACGAGTACTTTTGGATTCAAGAGCTCAACCATTGATGCTGGAAGCATCTGCCATTGAGGGGTTAGGTTTGACTAGGGACACTTTGAAGAAGTGTCCACGGACAATTAGCACTTCCATGGGCGGTACGGAGCATGCTACAGGCATCACGAAGGCGGAGTTGATTTTACGACTCAAAGAAGATGATGTTGAGGATGCAAGCTTTATGAATGTGAAAGCTATAGTCATGGAGGTAAAGTCATACGATGTCTTGGTGGGCTTGGCGGTGCTATATCCTATGGGGTTTACCTTGGATTTCAGGGAGAAAACCGGAAGTTATAGACCAAGATGGCAAGTAGGAGATGGGCGGAAGGCTTAGCTGCTAGCTCGATTTATTTGAGTTCTGATTGACAATCTTACAAATGTGTTTTCCTTCTCTAGAGGTTTGGATGTGAGACCACCATGGTTTCACGAGGGTTTTGATAATTTCACGATGGATACTCCTATACTTCATGAGATGGATGCCCATGTAGGTGACAAAAGTGGTGGAGACACAAAGACGTATCAATCTGACATCGAAGCAACATGGAAGACCACGACTCAGCTTCAGAAGGATGCTGAACAAGTCATTGAAGATGTTTGACAACATTCTATACTCCCTCAAGCGGAAGATGACTTTAGAGGGGACCAAGACTTAGGACCACCTCTAGACACTTCCACCATTCATTGGAAGGCACCAGAGGATGGTATTTTGCTGTTGGAGTTATTCCGCGGGATTGGAAGTGACTTGGCGGCAGTGCTGCAAGCACGGATCAAGGTCAAACGCTACATCTACGTAGATGTGGATGAGGCAGCAAGGCACGTGGCTAAGTGGCATTCACGGCGATTGAGGACCCAATTCCCAGACTTGTTGGCCACTAGTGCCATCAAGACTTCTTTTTCCACCCTTGCTGGTGATATTGCTTTGCTTTCAGCAGAGGATATTCTCCGTATTGGCCATGTGGACCTTGTCATCGCAGGATGGCCATGTAAAGGATTGTCAATGGCTGGACATCAAAACGGGTTGAAAGACACTCGTTCTTCGCGTTTTTATGATATGATCCGCGTAATGCGTTTGGCAGTTTGCTTCAAACCTATCAGAAGCGACCACCAGGTTACATTGTGGAGAATGTACCAGTGGTGAGTAGCTCAAGGTCGAGGACATTGGAGGGCATGCACCGCATACACCAGACTCTGGGTTTGCCAGTGTTGTTGGATGCGGCTGCGGTGGGGTCGCGAGCACATCGCCCGAGATTGTGGTGGACGAATTTAGCACCTCAAGAGTTGTTATAGTCCGACGTGGGTCGAATTAAACGGCCGGATGTCTATGTGAGTGATATCTTGGATCCTCAGAGGGCACCACAACGCGTTTACCATGACCACCAAGCACCTTTGGCGGTCGTTAACGGCAAAAGAGAACCACATAGGGCATTGCCCACGTTGGTTAGTTTTTCTCGATTGTATGCCTTTAAGGATAACGACCCGAGTCTTGTTTGGGATTCTTTGTCTCAAGAGATGGTGAAGCCCAATGCGGATGAACGGGAGAGAGCCATGGGATTTTCCACGTGCACTACCAACGTGCCCGGGATCTTGGAGCAACAACGGCGTTTTTTACTCGGGCAATCAATGGACTTAAATTGCTTGACGTGGATCGTTTCGTTGCTAGTGGTAGAACAGAAGCGGTTGGCTTCTAGTTTAACCGGTTACATGGGATCTTATGAAATGCAGGCGGCCGAAGAACCATTTGTTTCTGTCAGGGTGACAGACAAAGTGATTGGGGCCGAGTAGGCCTTGGCACCTCATCCATAGAACATATTGGGCTCTGCGAACCTTTTTGCGACACCCAAGACTAAAGATCCTCTCCATGGACTGAAGGATTGGAGCCGAAGTGGGAAATTGACCTTCCAAACAAAGGATTTAGAAGAGGTTGTGGAGAAGATGTTTGTAGGAGAACACACAACTCACAAAAAGGAGACAATTGGCAAACTAAGCCAATTGGAAGGATTTGGAAGCTTGGTAGAGGTGGAGGGGGAAGAATCTCCTTGGCATGGCATCAAATAGCAACCAAAGGTTGAGAGCCTTGCTCCAAAGGAACCGAAAAAGATGGTGACCAAGGAAACTTAAAAACCGATAGTTGACATGGCGGATGGAGCAATGGAGGTAGAGGAACACGAGTTCCTCAAGGAGTACTTAGATTGTTTTGCCTTTAGTCTTGAAGATCTTGGAGTGCTGAAGGGGTAAGAAGTACATATTAACTTGATAGACAAAACACCAATATACCAGAAATCGTACAAATATAGCGATGTTGAACAAAGGATGATACGCGCTCGTACGGAGGAATTGGTGGCTGTAGGGCTTGTGGAGTTGGCTCCACCAGATTGTGAGTACGCATCGGCGATGGTTATGCCATCCAAGAAAGATATCTACGGTAATTAGATTGAGAAGAGGATGTACGGGGACTATAGGAGGATTAATAAATTCACCAAGTCGGATCATTATGCCATGCCAACGCCGGAGGAGAACTTTGAGGCTATTGGTTACGCCAAGGTGTTTAGTACGTAGGACTTGCGCTCTGGATACCACCAGATTGGACAGAGAGAGGAAGACAAGGAGAAGACCGCGTTCTGGGGCATTGACAAAGATGGGAAGGACCGATTGTTCCAATGGAAATTCTTACCATTTGGATTGAAGAATGCGCTTGCCGAATTCCAGAGGGTTATGGACCGAGTATTCTTGGGCTTGGGTTTCGTGAGATGCTACATTGATGACATTGTTGTCTTTAGCATGAATCGAAGGCAGCATAGGCTATACTTGATGGAAGTGTTTGTTTGATTAAGGCTCCACGGTTAAAAGTTGCACCCTGGTAAGTGCAAATTCTACTTCGACCGCATCGAGTACTTAGGCCACATGATATATCCAAGTGGATTGGGTGTGGTAGCTAGCAAAATTGAAGTAGTGATGTTTATTTCTAGACTAAGGGATATTAGTAGGCTACGTGCATTCTAGGGGTTGAATAATTACAATAGAAAGTGTGTGAAGACTTTCAGTGCTATTGCCAAGCCATTAACCATGTTAAGAAGGAATGATCAACCTTGGATATGGGGAGATGAGCAAGAGGCGGCCTTTCAAGAGTTGAAGGGCTGTTTGGCATCGGCACTAATACTTCGAACGCCAATAGCCAGAAGAACATACCAGCTACACACAGATTCGAGCGCATTGGAAATTGGTGCGGTGTTGACGCAAATGGATGACGACAAGAAGGAGTTTGTCATAGCGTACGCCAGCCGGTCCAACAATAATGTGGAGGCCTAGATAGCTCGTATGAAGGAGAGTGTCTGGCTGCCATAAGGGCAATTGTTCATTTCCGATGTTATCTTTGTGGTAACGAGTTCTTGTTAGTCACGGATCATTAATCTTTAAAGTGGTTGATGGAGTCTGACAAACTAATGGGCAAGCTACCGCGGTGGGCCTTGATGTTGATGGAATACGACTTTAAGGTCGTGCATAGAGCGGGATTGGTGAATGTGGATGTCAACGGCCTTAGCCGCAATCCAATTCCAAATCAAGCGGATGCTACGGGCGCTAGGTGGCACGGGGAGGATGAGTCTGATCCGTTGCCAGATTGGCATTGTTAGGCCTTTCTAAGTGTATTGGCGATGCGTGGAGATGACACCGGAGCAACTACTGTGGCTACAGTAGATGAGGACGGGGATGAAGAATCTGGGGGCGTCCAAGACATCTTTGAAGACACGAACGTGATGCAGTTTCTGAAGAATGGAGAAGTGGTGCCTACGTAGTCCGCTAAGGAGAGAGATTGGGTCTCACAACGAGCCAAACGGTTCGCGTCGGAGATGATTCATTTTTTGAGGGTGTGGCCGGGTGGCACGCGGAAGGTTGTACCGACTCCATTGGAGAGAGTGAAGCTCATCAAGGACACCTATGAAGACCTTGGGCACTTTGGAGTGCGAAGGGCTTATAGCTTGCTCGAGCTTCACTATTGGTGGCGAGGAATGCAAACTCAAGTTCAAGCTTTGGTAGCCCGGTGTATGATTTGTGATCGTGTACGAGGGTCTTTTAACGCTCCGATGCTACAATTGCAACCATTGCCAATTATGGACTTGAGATATAGGTGGAGCTTAGATTTTGTTGGTTCATTGCCAGTGACACGTGGACACAATAAGTATGTATTGGTGATGATCGAGCACTTCTCCAAATGGATAGAGTTGGTCGCGTTGCCTGACAAGTTTAGCGAGGGGGCCGCTTACTCTTTTCTTGATCGTGTTTTGAGTCGCTTTAGAGCTCCAGCGGAAGTTCTCACAGACCAGGAAAGGGAATTCTTGGGCGAGTTTCAAACGTTGTGTGAGCAAGCGATGATAGATCACCGCACTACTTCGAGTGATCACCCCGAAGCGGATGGATTGGCGGAGCGCATGGTGCAAACCGTCAAGAGGGGGCTTTGGAAGTATAGTTTGAAGAAGAGACATCATCATGATTGGGACTTGCAATTACCGTGGATAGCCATGGACTACGGGTTTAGCAAGCAAGCATCTTTGGCGTCCTTTTCTCCTTACTTCTTGTTGTTTGGAAGGCAACTGGGGTTACCAAAGGCCATTCAAGCAGATGCTGACACCGTGTTGGCTAACATGGACAATCCAAATACGTAGGCTCAAGTGTGTGAGCAATGTGCGGATTTGTTTAAGCGGGTAATGAATATGGCATTGAAGAATCTCTCCATTGCTCAACATCGGAATACATTGCATTATGCTACAATACCAGGAGGAGGCCACCGGCCGCAAGGGCGACGGTTTACTCCTGGAGACTATGTGTATTTGCAACAAGCAGCGCCCACCACCTTGGATGTGACAGTGGGACGGGTGATCTTGCGAGTTTGTGAGGTCAAAAACTCAGGAGTGTTATTGTTGGAGGGTCGTGATGGTAAGGTGTGGAAGGATACACGCGCAATTGCGCTCCTTGTCATTTACCACATATTGATGGCACGGTAAACCCTGGTATTTTTCACATTTATGTTGGATTGCGATGTCAATTGTGTGGTAGTGCCAAATGGGCAACCACAATGGTCATTTGTGACTTGTGTTCTACGGGGTGGCATCTAGAATGTCTAACCCCACCTCTTCTAGAGGTACCAGTGGGTCAATGGTTGTGTCCAAATTGTTTAGCACATTGAGAGTCTACGTAGACAAGGTCTAGTCATTAAAAGTGTTGGAGGCGATTAACGATGGGGCTCTCATTACACCCGGCCTATCCTTTGTCTACACGGTCTGTTAGTATCTTTTCTATAGGTTGCGTTGATTTTTCTGGACTTGAGAGGTTTTCATAATCGATTGTTCCTCCAGTTTATGTTAATTGTGTAGTTTGCCGGTGTGAAAGGAGCTTCAGCACGGGCGAAGGGGGTGAGTAAAGGGGTCCTTGTAGACCAATTACTAAATGTTGTGGTCTAGGTATTTATTTCTTTTTTCCTAACCTAGGTTGCTGGAGGTTGATAGTTTCTTTTGTGAACTATTGTTTTCGTTGTCTACGGAGGCAAGGGTGATAGTATAGTCACCATTGCTCCGAGTTTGCCTCTAATTGTGCGCTCTCACCTGTTGGCACGATGTTATCTTTGCACGATGTGTTTGTGCACAGCATCAAACTAAATAGTTCCAATTTTAGTTAAATTTAATAGTTTCCATTCTAGTCAAACTTGATGGTTTTAAATTGAATCAAATGTAAAAGTCAATATGGTTGTGCACCCGCAACTACGACTTAAGCCCAACATCAACCACCAGTCATCACGGTGGCATTGTATTTCATGATCACGCAACCCGTGTCAAGTTTTTGTCTTCAACTGGCTTGTTTGGTGGGCAAAGCATTGGAAATCACGAATCACACCAACAAACATTACTTTGAGCTAGGTGAACTGGAATGGATTTGGAAAGGTAACCAGGTTTAGATATTGAAGTTACCAGTACAGTGATGCCATGAGTATACATAATTTAACAATGAAGAAGCAAAGGTCGAGTTATACCATGAATCTAAGCTGCCTTTTCCTCTGCATGTCGTAGAAATTTGGAGCCAATGATAATGGTTGAAAATGCAAGGGGCTACTAGAGAGTCTAAAAAAGAAATGGCCACTCGAGGGCCATTGCACCTCAATCTCTAGCCTGAACCCCACTCTCTAAACCTCGTTTGCGCCATGTGGCAACATTTCTACATTGATGCCACGAAGATGGAGAAGAAGCATTGAAGTTTGAGCCAAAAGTACCTCACTAAACGCTCACATGGGCCATTTAAAGGGCACTCTATAGTTCACCAATTTGGAGAGTGGGAGGCATGATTTGAAGAGCCCTCGATATTTTGGAGCCTAGATAAAAGGAAGGTTTGACGTTTGCATGGGCTCAAGTTTGAGGTTGAGGTCCATATAAAGAGCCGGACTGACGCTGGCTCTTACGTCGTGAAGACGACAACTAGCTACTTTCCATGCACTCTCACTCCCTCTCTCTCTCACTCCCTCTCTCTCTCTCACTCCCTCTCTCTCTCTCACTCCTCCGATTATGAGAGACAGACAGACAGAGAGAGGGAGGACTCACTCTTGCTTTGCAACATCCAACATTACCGCGTCCGTCGTTCGTTCATCCCCGTCTTCTTGCTTCTCAGGAGGCTCGCTGTGAGTTGCTTGGAGGGGCGGGTCGGAATCATGGCGCATTTACTGCCACGCCGCAAGCTCGGCTCTCAAGGTCTGGAGGTGGGTTCAATTCCCATCTTTGTGCTGTCATACCTCAGATTTATTTGCTCTGTCCAAGATGTTTTGAGATGTATCTCTCCTAGAATGTGCGCCTTCTTAATCGAAATTAGAGGAGAATTAGGCTCTGGATTTCGTATTTGGAGGATGGTTGTGGAGTGAGTTCGATCCCTGGTTTCATTTGAATGAATTCTGAGTCTCGTAATTTGAAAGAGAGGTCGAGGATGGGGAAGGAAATTCCGGGTTCCAAGATATTCAGATGGCAATCATTCTAGATATATGCGTAGAGTGGAATTGAGTTTGGAATCTATGTGGAATTGGTGAGTTTTTCATGGCGACGCTTTGGATAGAACCCAGAGAATCGAATTGGAGTTGGGTTTTAAGGTTTGGAGTCCCGCAGTGACATGGATGATTGGGGTGGTTTTGAGGAATTTTCAGGTTTCCGCCTTGGGGCTGGGATGTATGGGCCTGTCATCGTGGTATGGCAAGGCTCTCGAGGAGAAGGAAGCCATTCATGTCATCCACCACGCCTTCCACAACGGAGTGACGTTTTTCGACACGTCTGATGCGTATGGCCCGCACGTCAATGAGAAGCTCGTTGGAAAGGTACTCGACTTTGCCTTCAAATCGGCATACAGCGCACAACAAGGGTCTCAACTGGCTTAGAAAAAGCATAATATCATTTGGCCATTAATATTCAACATCGAGTTACTTGTGTGTTCAGTGTATCAAGAGTTTACCTCGCGAAAAGATCCAGATCGCAACCAAGTTCGCCTTCACTCAGGCGGAGGGGAAGATGTTGGTCAGGGGCGATCCCGAGTATGTGCGGAACGCTTGTGAAGGCAGCTTGGAGCGCCTTGGCGTGGACTACATTGATCTCTACTACCAGCACAGGGTTGACACCGAAGTGCCCATCGAAGTCACGGTACTTGTGCAAATAATCTACTTCCTAACTTGTACAGACATTATCTACAGCTTGAGACTCATGTTGCTGCTTGGTTTCCAGGTTGGAGAGTTGAAGAAGCTGGTGGAAGAAGGAAAAATCAAGTACATTGGCCTGTCGGAGGCGAGTGCTGACACGATCAGACGTGCGCATGCGGTTCATCCCATCACTGCTTTGCAGATCGAGTGGTCTCTTTGGGCCCGTGACATTGAAGAGGAAATCGTCCCTCTGTGCAGGTAGAATTGTCTCCTCCATCAGGTCAGGGTTTGGGGTTTAACGTCCTTCTGTCAAGGTAATATCGCCTCCTCTACCAGGTCAGGGTTCAGGGTGTACCTTCGTGAAGTTGTCTTCTCCGTCAGGTCAGGGCTTAGGGTTTGAGCTCTCGAGACAGTGAACGTGAATGGTTTGGTTGTTGCAGAGAGCTGGGAATTGGGATTGTTCCATACAGTCCACTTGGACGAGGTTTCTTTTCAGGGAAAGCAGTTGTAGAGAAACTGGAAGAGGGTGACGCCAGGCCGGTAAGTTTCCACCCAAGTCGCCCACCAATATGCATTGGTAAGATAATTGCCAAGATTACTGAAAGCCTGCGATCGTTGGTTTGGAAATTCAGCTGCGATATCCAAGGTTCCAAGGAGAAAATTTAGAGAAGAACAGAGTCCTTTACGAGCGAGTTGCATCACTTGCAAAGAAATACAACTGCACCCCCGGACAACTTGCTCTTGCTTGGGTTATTCACCAGGGTGACGACGTCGTGCCCATCCCAGGTTAGCTTCACTTTTGTGGACTCTCATATGTCTGGAACATTCTCACATCTGATGGTGTTTATGATTGGTTACTTCGTAGGCACCACCAAGATTCCCAACTTGAACGAAAACATCGGAGCCGGGTTTGTGAAGCTGGCTCCGGAGGAGCTGCGCGAAGTGGCGGCAGCTGTGCCAGAGCATGAAATTGCAGGAGGCCGGTACAATGAAGAGCTGGAGAAGCACACATGGAAGTATGTAACAACTCCTCCCTTGCCCTCACACTAGGCTTTAGCCGCAGAATTTCAGTTCCATCCGTTACCTTGATGTCCCTCAGATGGGTCCCATATTATCGTGGAGTTGAAAGCGAGTGTCGCTTTAACAGGAACGTGCTTTGGCTCATATTGTGAAAAGGATAAAATATATTGTGAATATTTTTATCAAAAAAACAGAAAAACAAAATTTAAAAAAAAATAATAATGTATATATATATTCACTTGTGGCTCTGTATGTTCACTGTTTTCTCTCTCTGTGATGGCACATTGCCAATTGGCACAAAGATTTTGAGAGCTTTGTCTGCATGGTTGGATATTCGGGGCTTTGTTCTTCTTCATTATGATTTTCCCTGGTTTTACTCTTTTATATTCCAACGCATCTCTTTACTTCCATCTTACGTTACCTGTTTTCTAAGGTACCGTGGCCGGGGGATGCACTGTATACGCAAAACGAACACCACTATATCAAAACACACTACGTTAATGCATTGTTGCTATTATCATTTTTAACATTATTATTGATTTTATTTCTATTTTCATTCTTAGTAAGGATAAGAATACTGGTAACTTGTTTGGCATGAAATTGCTGTTCTTTAGCTTACATTAGAATGGTGAAAAACGAAACGATTTACTGTGAATGTAGTGCATGCTTTCTTAGGTCCTTCAGACAAAGATCATTGACTTAGAGCATCCTCGATACACACACTACACCCGACCTAGAATCTGAACCTCGAGGGTACTCACGGAAACCCCGCTTCAATCCACCCGTTCAAGAAGCCTCAATACTTTAACCCTGTACCGCCGGGAGAGCAAACTGGGTCGGTGGAGGCACTTTTTCGATCAGGAATCGCTGTCAAGTCAATTAACTGCAATGGTGTGCTCAGAACGGAAAATGCACATGTGAATGCGCGCACTCTGCGATGCTCGGCGCGACCTGCTGTGCAAAAGAGCTGAAACGTCTACAGTTCCGCTGCCACACAGCGTCGCCTGAATGCAGAGAGAAGCGCGGGAATACACATGAGGACTGCCTTATCCGATCGTGGCGATTAGGGGAGGTGAACGATGGCCTTGTTGACATCCGCCGCTACAGAAACCGTATCCTTTTGGCATTGATCATACATTGCTGAAGATGGAGGTGCAGCATGAGCGATCTCAACACGGTCGCAGGTCAAGGACCACGCAAACACGGTCGCAGGTCGAGGACCACGAAAACACGTTCAAAGATCAAAGACCACGAAAACGCGGTCGCAGGTCGAAGACCACGCAAACACGGTCACAGGCCAACGGCCAGCAGAACACGGTCAAAGGTTGACCCACCACCAATCGACGCTTCACGACCGCGATGCTTGGTGCGCACGCTCAACGCCTGACGCTCACCGACTGACGCTACATGTATCCATTGTACATTGACAACTGATCCAGATCTTTTCCTCTTCTTGGGCTGGATCTAGGTCTCTTCGTCAAGAGCATGTTTTTGTAGTCACTTTGTTTCATTCATCCTTGTGTATGAAAACAGGGTTCATCAGAATATTGCTGTTCCAGACCTCTCATTACTGTTCATAGTCGGTGAATCTCAGTTTGCGTGTCTTTACAAAAGCGCTCTCCCATCATGGCCTCCAAGTTGGAATCTGATCTCGCCGTTGTATGCTATCATCGTCCGTGTGCCAGAATTCCGAGGAAACCACGGTCTGCACCGTGCTTTCCTTGCAGACAGTGGTTTCCTTACAGGATATTCCACAAAGCAACTTTCAAGTTTCAAGCTTCCAAGGGAGGCCGGAAGACAATTGCAGGTGAAAACACACTGGTTTCCTTGGAGAGCAAGGCAAGTTTCAAGTGCGGTTCCTGTCATCGGAATTTCGCTAGCAAACGAGGGCTGCAAGGCCACCAAAAGAAGTGCGAGATGGCACACAAGGAGGTGAATCAGTGCAAGAGTAGCATAGTTTGGCATTTGCAGGTCATGAAGCCGAACTGCATGATTTTCAAGTGGCACCTTACAGACTGCAGCAAAGTCATAGTGCATAGATCTAGTAGATAGGGTACTTCATGAAGAATCCGGAAAGAGATAGGACCGTCATGCTTTAGTAGTTTAGGTTCTGCTGATAGTCACCTTAGAGCAGATGTAATTCTAGTTTGTTTGTACAGACGACTTGGGCTGATGATGAGAATATTGGACATGTAAACTATTTGAGCATCATTCTAATTATATTTGGTGCGGTCTTGGACTTGTCTGTGATTCAGTTCTCTTTTCCAAGGAAATGGAAGTAAGTGTTAATGAGTAAATCAACTAAGGAATAGTTGATGCTCTATTCTGGTCTCTTGCTACCATTCTTAATTAGTAAAAACGAAGATCACGGAACATGAGCTTGTTCCGTGACGATGGGGAGAAATCAGAGCGTGAGTCTTGGTTCATGTAAATTCAATGTGACGATGGAGAGAAATCAGAATTCTAACCAGTAACTCCTCGCACACATGCACCTGCAGACCGATTCAACTCGCAGAAGTAGTACTGTTTCTTATTCATGAAAAGGATTCTAGACGGGAATTCACAATGTAAGCATGCGTGTGATGGGCATGATTTCTCACTAAATCATAGAAGCTGCAAAGCGGCGCACCGGACAACCAACAATCGTATCCAATCAATTGAACCAGCAAAACCAACTTACTGCCAAAGTTAACCCTTAAAGGTCTGTGGGGGACCATATGTGCGGCCACGTATTCTACTCTTTGAAAAAGGTAATTTGATGAATGGGTACATTGGAAGTGTGTATTGACTCTGATCTGCTTTCAATCTTTCTGCAGCACCAGACTATTGCACCCTCAAGACTAACTGAAGAGCAACTCTTCATCATTTTCTCTACGCAATCAATTAACAAGTGAATCTACACTGATTGGTCATTCTTTGACTAACTTACTATAACATAGGCAAGGAGGCTCTTGAGTGACTGAGTCTAATACCTCCAAGCAAGGATCCCATTGAAAGCCTCGAAACTACATCAAAAACCGCAAACATACAACTTTCCTAGTTCTTGCTTTGAGCACTTTACGCATTTGATGACTAACACTACTACATCCATCGACATCGATGATTTACTTGAACCAGAGAATATCTATTGGAAAGTTTTACTAGTAATAGAATGTTCTACTGATATTTACTAAGGAATTGGAAGCCAAACTTCGTTGGAAAATCTATTCACCTGACTCATTAAAACGGGTCCAAGTGTATCATGCTAGGAGTAGCATGATCTAAGCTCTCTCAGCTCCAAATCCCGCTTTTAAACCTTCAAAAGATCATATTCTTTGCAAACCACCTTCAAAAGCGAAAAGTTCGTGTGAAACACCATCCGAACTATACGGAGCGTGATACCACCAGCACTATTACACAAACTACACCTCCAGCCCCCACATAAGCACCAACAAGCTGCTTATCATGCCACTCTAAGGATACCACGGCAATGCTCGCAGAAGTAAAACTTGTCACCACACAAATGATGGATACCAGCAGAAACAAAGCTGCAGTCTTCAAGCATCTTTGGCTTCTAAAGGGTTTGTTGTATTGAGACTCCTTCGGCATTGGAATTGAAGGAAAAAGTGCCATCAAGGTACTCGCAATGAAGAAGTAGAATGACAAGCCGTTGCACACGAAGTAAACTTGCACCGCACGTGCACTAATGTGCAGATACCCATCATAAGAGGTGGTTGCAAAGGACCAATGAAGGAGGCGGTGGCCACCAAAGTGGCAATGGCTGAGGTTGCGTTAGAAGCATTGTTGATGCTTATCTTTTGGGTTACAACTTCAGTTACCACCTTGTCATTGGCCATCGGCCTAGGACTAGGACGCTCTCCTGTCTCACAATTGGGGAGTCCATATGTCAAAGTCGGCTTGAAGTAGGAGGTTGATGCAACTCATTTCATTTGCTGAAAACATCTATGGCTCATGTTTTGAGTAGAAGCAAAGCTTGGAGAACTCATCCTTCAAACGTGCATACAACTCGGAATTTGGTAGCTAGTGTCCAAAACATCTTCAGACATTCACTGAAGTTCTTTCTCTTCAAAAGAAGATGTAAAGCAGTTCCTACTGAAGAAAAATTTCTACCTCTATGCTAAATGTTAGGGTCATATATAGGAAATTTGAGAATACTTTGTATTGCTTCAACTTGGCTAGAAAGTGCAGTACAATGAATTGCTAGATAATTGTGACCACTTTCAAAACGAACATCAATGCCCCTGTCCTTGTTGAACTTGATTTTTGGTTGTTGTATACCAAAGAAATATGTATAAGTTCAAATCCTCCTCTACAAATTAAGTATGAATAGAAACTTAATAAAAATTTAGATATACCATATCTAGGTCTTTAGGATGTAATCAATGGTATGTACTTCAAGGATTTCATAATAATGTATGTATAACCTAGACATGAAATGACAAAAATGTAAGCATTAGATTTGATCATATTTTATGTTGTGGTTATATTCTAAAGTTTCCTTTCAATTCATTTCTTATCTACCTTCGAACAATATGAATTTCCAACATCTACAATTTTATTCCCAATTTGCGTCACATAATTTTTTCCAAAAAAATGATTTGTAATCAAGGTGAAATTTAAGATTTGTTTTACCAATTTTTTAGAACACAAACTAAAATCTTGTTTGAAAAGTGCTTGTATACCAAATCTTCCATCAATTACATTTGTATCATAACCAAAAGTATTGTAGCAACAAAACACACAACAAAACTAATTTGACTGATGCATATTTCATATTGCTTTGTATGTTATACTTGCAGAGAACACTATGACAATTTTAAGATAACAAATCCGCACTATAAATTTCCAAAGTGTGTTGAATGAATAGAAAGCAATTCTTACCTTTAAAATCTCTTCTGCCTAAAAATGTTGCTGCTTGTAATGGCCCAACGTCATTGCACCATACATAATTTGAATCAATCTCTGTTGTTCTCTCCAAGATATCATGAGCATTCAATTCCAAAATACCATCGCGCATACTTTTAAAATGTGAATAGAAGAATCTGACCACTGATATTGAATCAAATAGAATTGCAAAATGAATTGGTTTCAAGGAAAAGCGTCCAGGCTTATAATGGGGAAACACCACTTGTACAGGGTGGCCAATTCCTCACGGAAAAGTCATGGGGACAACTTTGCATCCATATCCAAATTTTTTGGATTCCATTTCTTGAAAGATAAGTAATCCCTGTCCATGACATATTCATCATTGTCAAAGGTGCACATGAGGAGAAGAATGTTGCGACCTGCACCAACTTTAGAGTTCATACACTCCTTTGTCAATTCGGTTTATTTTAATTGTTGGAATCATAAGCTGCATGAAGAAATGTTCGGCCGTGAGGATCTAGAATCTTTAAAATAGTGGCCACCATGGTCCCACTACCTTGAGGGTTGCCTTTCTCCTTCAGGTCATGCTCATTGCAAGCGCGAATGGTCCTCTCAAAAAGATTATCCACCAAATCTTCACACCATGATATTGTATCTTTAGAAAGCAAGTGTAGAAAGACATGTGCAACTGGCACAAATTCGAAGTCTACGTCCTTCATGCACTCGACCTTCCACTTTTGAATCGGCTCTTGCCTGTCTGCTTCAAAACAATCTGGGTCTTCAAGTATACGTTCAATGAGATCATACACCCTGGGAATCATGACACTTTCCTCAGAACCAGTGCGATACACACAATCAATGGTATCATCTTTCACGTCGGCTGGAACCACGAAACTATTGCTTCCAGTATCATTCACGCTCTCCGGCAATGTTTCTTCCATGAATTCTTCCTCCACGTCTCGAGGGCCTGGTTCTGTGGGCGATGAAGAATCACAGTTCTCAAATATGTCTTCTCCTTCCATGTCCCACTCTTCTCCAGAGAACCACAATGCATTTCCTGTGATCCTATGTTGGACTCTTCGTATGCGCACACGAGTGGCATCTGAGAGAGTGACCTCATCACCCTTTGATGACGACTTTTTCTGTTTCACTTCCAACTCGCTCTTATGAATAGCCCAATCCAGAAAAACACCATCTTCGGGCTCCCACTCACCGCCGCCATCTGCACTGCTGTAATGTCGTCCTCACAAGCCTTACGAAGCAACTGCTCCCTTGAGAGCCGTGAATCTCCAGGACCACACACCCGGCAAGTACAATAACCTTTATCATCAAGTATGTTCACCAAAATGAACTTCACCAAGCAAACATATCCATGTTGCACTCCCTTGTGCAGAACGCTGATGCCTTTCGGTTCCAGCTGATGAATCAGCTCGCGCTTTTCCATTAGGAGATCATGTAGTCGC
This sequence comes from Bryoerythrophyllum caledonicum, assembly GCA_963971425.1. Lineage (NCBI taxonomy): Eukaryota > Viridiplantae > Streptophyta > Bryopsida > Pottiales > Pottiaceae > Bryoerythrophyllum > Bryoerythrophyllum caledonicum. Next base: position 12,991,188 of record OZ020515.1, read on the forward strand.
ACGCAGCTGCCTCGAGGTTTCAAATTCTCGTACCACTGTGAGGTAGACTCTGAGGCTTTCGCAAAGACACCTCCTGCAGGAACATTCTCAGCTCTTCCACTTGCCATTGTTGATAAAATACTCCTCGACGATCATACTCACTCCGATGATGACATAAGCTAGATGCAGTCCTTGCTTGAGCAAAAACATATAAGATAAGCAAAAACAACACTACAAGAAAATGGGTCGTTTAGCAACGTTTCAAAAACTTCAGCAATTACGTTTTTGGTGTTGTTTGATACGTAAAACAACATCACAGTTGTTGCTTTCAATATAAACAACACCAAAAACGTAATTGCTGACTTTTTTGAAACGTTGTTTAGACCCCTGTTTCCTAGTAGTGCAAGCCGCTCCAAGAATACTAGTTCACTTTGATCCGCACCTGTTGAGAGAACAAAACCCTAGGAAGGAACACAGGCATGTAAGTTACATATGTGAGCGTGCAAGGCATCCGCAGATCGTACATCCACATGTCCCAGTTTTTGACTCCACAAGTTGACCTTCAACTGATATCCAATCACAGGTTTGGGGTGTCCAGGATGCTCAAACGCCACACAAGCTGTCAAATGTACAGTTGCAAGAATGATATCCTTCCACTGGATAACAGATTGTACCAGCATGTTCATTGAATCTTTTCGCAGAACAAACTCCCCGTACATGCAACTCAACGACCTCTCTCTCTCGAGCCTCTTCTCGTATCTCCAGAAGTTTCAACTAGACCATCTGAAGTTTCATCTTGAAAGTTCCAACAATTTATGGAAGCAAAAGGCTCTAAAAGCAACAGGTAAGGTTACTGCGATGGCATCCAAGTTTTGACCGATTTTTCCAATTTTTATTAATTGAAGTAGCCTCAAATAGCTCCAATCCTCTACAACCAGCTCAAAGAGAAAACAAACTGTTGTACTAAGATTCATGACCTATCATTGCCTCACTTTATGCATGATTTTAGTGCCAAGGGCCATCCACACCAAGCTCTTTGACCCAAGTTGAGAATGCTCGAAGATGATTTTGTTGTTGAAACAAGATCAGCTCCAGAGAGTTTGAATGATTCATTTAAAATGTATCAGTTGCATCAAAATCTTTTTAAAAGGTTATTTTATATTTATTTATTTTTAATTTGTTTATTTTTCCAAAGTGTTCATTTTTGTGATTTTTCATAATTGATGGTTTGTATTTGTTTGTTTTCTAATGACTTTGCTCTTCACCTTTACGATGGAACATTTAGTATAAGAAACCATAGAATTTAAATAGCCATTACCAATTTTGTCTTATTTTGATAGGTTGCTTCATTATGAATAATGAAATTGATGGATGCATGATCTCTTTTAGGTCAAATAATGTGAAATGGTTGTCTCATAAATCTACTGATCTGTTTAGTGGCACTAGGCATAGATAGGTTCCTCTACTGTAAGTTAGAGTTTCAGACTTTTTTTAAAAAATAGGATTTTTTAGTTTTAGCATTCCAAAACAACTTACAAGTGTTGGAGCATCCATGTTTCATTTATTAATACTTAAAGAGTAGGATTCACAAAAGAGCTCAGAGCCTTTAGAACCAATTTGGAAAAGCCTAGTAAAAATGAAGTAAGTGGTAATATTATAGGTAATGATTAACACTTAATGATTATGTTCATTCCTTATTAACAAATGATTAACACTTAATGATTATGGAATCATTGTTGGAATTCCACAATGATCATTGAAATGGTGTTAATCATTGTTGAATTCCAACAATGATTCCATAATTCAAAGAAGCCTTACAAGCATTGCTTTATTTGTTTTTAGAGAGATACACATTCTTTAATAAAAATCAAATTCTTCGAATGAGCTGAAACTAATATTACTAGAGTTTAAAGCCCACAAAATTATCAGATACTTAAACAAGGATTTAGATTGAAAGACCATCAATTACTTATGTATCCAATGGCTATTTCTAGCAATTGTGTGATAATATTTCTAAATATAACTAATGATATTCCATTGAAAGATTGATTAATATATAAATAACTATAAATATTGCAAATGGTGTATGGGATACAATTTAGGTCAATCGATTAGAATCTATGTTGAATCCAAAATTCCTAACTATTTCCATGTGTTTCTAACTACATCTTGTGTTTTTTAAAGAATAAAGACTTTATATAAAGAAATATATCTTTGTACAATGAAATTTCCTAGTAACTATTTCTATGTTGAACCCAAAATTCCTAACTATTTTCTAACTAAAAGTCTATTCAACTATGAAACACAAAGGAAAGAAATACTTCAAAAGTGTATCAGAAAAGGTTCATAAAGTAGGCCTCAAATATTGGATGATTATAGTGTATGCAATGATGAAAATGAATCATATTTCCTTACATAAAGATAGGCAACAAACTTTGACTCTATTAGCTCTTTAACGCCTAAGTGGACCATGAGAGCTTGGGAGAATCTACAACGGTACTAAATTAGATAGAACATCATCTACACAATGGATATATTTCAAGCACAAATCTACTTCATTGAAATAACTGTAGTTTGTTAATCCCGGCATGGATTGGAGATTGGAGAGATCCGTTGGAAGCCAAACTAGAAGCTCAAAATGCATTCTGAGGACGTGAGAGACAATGGCCAATTATGGTAAGGATTAAAAGAGCAAAAGCACCAAAATTGACCCTGCAAGGGCCACGTAGGCTTCAAAGGGTTGGTGTCAACTTGTACATAGGATTTAGACTCATTACCATTGACTTGTAAATGATGCCAATTTTGCAATGTTTTACTCCTAGTTCATCTTATACTGACATATCTTTTTTTGATGGAGATAACTTTAGTTGTTCTTCTAACTTTGTAGAAAGCAATTAAAACAATAGAATTTCAAATTGCTATTGTGGAAGGTTCTCCATGGTTTCCATAGGCATATACTTAAAGTTAAAGCTTCAAGATAAAAAAGCAGTAGATGGATATAGTATGTTCAAAAAATCGTACAAGGAAAAGAAGTTTACAGCTTATCTATGCACACTTTAGTTTTTGTAAAGTCACTTTTTCATACAAATTGTGTGAATCTAAACTATAAAATGAAGGTTTATGCTACTTCTTGAAGTAAAAAAAATAATTAGAGAGTTTCTAATCTTATTGTTAAAATCAATTGGTTTGGTGATTTCTCCAATAAGGTCAATAACTTTAATTTTCCGGTGAAGTGAATTTTTTGCACTAACTAGAGAGTATCTTTTTCTAAAAGCATCATAGAAGATCAATATAGTTACTCAATGTATATTAAGTTTTAGAGAACGTAGATTGGTATAGAAAATTTCATGGAGTTGCTCAACATTGAGAATTACAACTTTGTATAACACAAATAACCTCTAAAAGAAAATTACATTGTGTCTACCAAAACACTTATGACTATCAAATTCATTTTTATAAAGAATCAATATATTTTGTTCTTATGATTCTAGTGTTTGAAATCAAGAAAATGGTTCATTTTCTTCCCTATGTTCAGTGGATCAGTAGACTTTGACTTCACTTGGTGTCAATTTTTGCACTACACAAGGTCTAAATCCATTAGCATCTTGTTAAGCATGATGTTAGTTCTTTAAGAACCAATTTTTAGAGGTAGAAGAGGGATGTAGAATATTCAAAACAACTGAGCAAGGAGTGCAGGTTCAGAATTTGTCAATTCATGCTTTATTTTTTTTGTGAGCTTAATATGTTTTAGATTGATAATCCGAATGGTCAAAAAGAAGGTTTACACCACATATTGTAGCGGGAAAAATAAAAAGTCAAAAATATGAAGATCTCTAAGTATTATGTGGAAAAGAAGAAGTTTTTTTGGTACCGTGTCCGACAATGTATGACAATGTGTGAAAATGTTTGACTTGGGTTGATATTCTATTTTACATTGAAGACAAGAATTTTTTTGACAAGTTGAAGGAAAATAATATTACTTGCGAGTATTGAAATCTCACATTCAATATAGTGCCTTGCAAAAGTTTTTGGAGGTGCTCAACGTACCCACTCTCCTCATTTGAAATTCAAAACCCTATAACCTTTCCATTAAATGTCCAATTTTGGAAAAAAATTGTTCTCCCTCTAAGGTCTTAGTAATGCCCTAAAAGTTCAAAGAGGAATGTTGGAAATTGACACCAAACTTTCAAAAAGCCCATTTTTGACACTTGGTCCTTTAGGGGTTACGGATCACAATAAAAATCACAGGAAAATCCAAATGGACCTGATTTCTCACCATGCATATATTTCCGTTTTTGCCTACTAGTTTAGAAAGGGACACATGGTCCAGAAAGGGTGCTGCACCGGATGTTTTTGTCCGGCACAAGTTATCGACCCTGTGAAATGAAATTTAAGGACAACTCTAAGGAACCAAAGTGAAACTTTGAATGGACTTTCAAATAACTCTGCTGCCGTGACGCTGTCTTGATGTTGATCGATGCTCAATAGCACTGGGTCACCGGATATAGTGGTTGAATTTGATTCCATGGAGCATGTATGAAGGGGCACTACGTTTATGGAAACATGAATCTTGGTGGTTGGAAGAATGTTTCGATTCAGGCTCCACCATTGCCTGTCATATTCAGGCTAGGACGATGTTGATCGTCGAGCATCTTGCGCAACCACAGAATCAGGTTCTTGTCACGTAGTAAGGTATTCTTCCAAGCACAAGGTTATTGAATATTCTCGACTCATGCTGGCAGCAGGATTCGTTCAAAGTGGCATCCGGGTTGATACTTCCCATCGCTCATTCATAGTGAGCGAGACTGGGCCGCTGTATCCAGTTACAACCGGGTTGATACTTCCCATCGCTCATTCATAGCTGTGACTGTTGTCTCGAAGACGAATATCGAACTGAGCCCGGAAATTGCACCTGATACAGTGAGAATATGCTCCAAAGACATTCGGCACCAACGTAACATTCAAACAGGTAGTGGTCGCTCGACCGGAGAGCTTTCATTTGGAATTGGATCCAATAGCCATACTCTCAAATAGAAACAACAGTCTCATCCACACAATTTCATGAAAAACTACACCGTTCTCTGAAGACAGTGTGGATTCATTACTGACGTGGATCACCTACACTAATTTACATCAAGCACGTGCATGCCAAGTTCCTATTGGGTATGGTTGTTGTCAAGCAAGTGTGCGTCAGTCGACCATTGCAGGAAAATTCCCAATTACACTGAAAAATGATGTTTTGTGTATCCACATCGTATGATGTGGAAGTACTACAGGTTTTTACTTTTGATGAAGATATGTACCAAGAGCACAACTATCTAAGGTTGGATGACCCATAACCACCACGAACCCCATAACGGATAAGCAAAAGTGTACCAAAACCACCACAGACCCACCCCATTTCCGAAATTTTAGGAAGTCATATATGATTGGGTGTCAGTTCATGATTGGTTCAAAGCTTCCGGTTTTTAGTCAATGCAGAAGTGGTTTTTAGTACAACTTAGTGTGGAAATAGAGAGTTGTGTATGTCGAGGAATGGGTCACGGCTTACTATCCACTTTGAAAATTTGTAGCAATTTCAATATGAAGAAATAAATGGTCACGACAATTGCAATATTCATGAAATCCTATTTTGAATTCCCAAAAAATGTCTTACCACGTATACAAATGCTATAAATAGGTCAGAAAGCTTAAGTTGGTGGTTATAGGTCATCCAACCTTATACTACTAAAAGAGGGCGAATCATTGTAGACATAGTTGGTAAAAATACGCATCAAGAGTAAAAGCTTATAGCATCGATAAAGCAACTTGTGTGGATACATGAAACATCATTTTTTTTTAGAGTAGTGTAGAGACTCGAACTACACTGGTCCACACTATAATCAGAGAACGGCGTAGTTCGGACAAATCTGACTTCTCCATCCATATTTCTCCTCGAAATATGTTTCCTTCAGATATATGAAACGTACAGAAATTGACTTTTGGGTGCGTTTTGGAGTTCCAAAAAGTAAACCCTGCTTGACGAAGTCCATACTGGTCGTCCGTGCCGCCCGGGAAATTAATGACCCACAGCCTGCACGGAATTCGCCACCAATGCACCCCCACGGCTGACATGGCAAGAGATGCTGACGTGGACCGCAGGACAATCTCCACCGGGGCCCACGCTGGCAACCCCAAACTCGCAATTGGCATCCAATGATGCCGTCATCATGGATCACAAAGCCGGCGACGCCCATTTGGACCGCTCGGACCCAGGCTCCACTGGACCTGACTTCCACCGCGGCCCGTCTCCCAGTCTCCGCTCCGCTCTTGCACTTCCTCCCGACGAGCACCAGTGTTTTCCCAACTTGGCATTTCTTATAAGTTGCTCACGTAGTAATACGCTTCCTCACTTGTTTCCTGCACCGCCGGATTGCAAGCTCCCGTTCCTCAGCTTGGGTGGAGAACAAGTAGCTGCTTTCACGTCTTCGTTTTGTGAGTTTCAGTTTTCCATCGTTTTTGTATGCCACAGCCGGAGAACCTCTCCTGCAGGATATCTCTTGTGTTCCACGTAGGGTTTTTACTTGTTCCGTGTCCTGTACACATTGTAGCATTTGTGCCGGTATTTCTGTCCGAATTTGGGCTGCACTGCTCCAGAGTTTCCCAAAGCCATTTCTCCTCGGGGTGCAGCTGTTATCTTTTCTACATTTTTTAACTTGAGATTCGTGGTCACGTGGTTCTTCCAGGTTCTGTGAAGAAATTAGGTTTCTCGAGGACAAATCTCTGATTGTTGCTTTCGACGAGGTTTCTTTTTCTGCTGAAGGTTTGCATTCTTTGTGAGTAAGCCATGGCATTGACGGCGGCAGCCATGACGGGGCTTTCTGGAGGCGTGCTTTTCGAATTGGGCACGAAAGTATCCGTAAGTGTGCCCTTCATCTTTGTATTTGAGAGTGAAGTATATGGTGATCAGCTTGAATGACTGGTGTCTTGAATTTATGGGTGCAGATGTCTGCCATGGACACGCCTACTTTCTCCGGCTCTAGACTCCAAGGTTCGTTTTAGTCAAGTTCACCTGCTTGCGCTTACTCTGCTTTTTCTGCCACGTCTGAAATGATTTTCTTTCTTTGCAGCCAAGGGCACTGGCAACAAGCTTATGGCCAGGGCTGCTCAAGGAGTGAGGAGTATGGTAGCCGATGTTCCTTCCGCCTGGCCTGGCAGGGCAGTGGCGGAAGAGGTCAAGACCAGGAGCGGCCCAAAACCCATTTCGCTCATCGGATCGACTGGCTCCATCGGCACACAAGTGAGTTACACTTCTGTTTAATTCAGTTTTGAGGGGAAAAAGACACTTGTCTCTAAGGCTTTGATTTTTACATATTGTTTGTGTTGTAGACGCTGGACATCGTTAATGAGAACCCGGATAAGTTCAAGATTGTGGCTTTGGCTGCTGGGTCGAATGTCACTCTGCTGGCAGAACAGGTAATTTTTCCCGACATATTAGCTGGTGCTTTGGGCATCAAGTTGTTGTCCTTGTTCCATGTTGTCGCATTTTTGGGCTTTTCATGGATCTTTGAAAGGATTGAATTCCGTGTTTCAGATTAGGACGTTCAGGCCCAGCCTCGTGTCAGTAAAGGATTCATCATCAGTGTCCAAGTTGAAGGAGGCCCTTGCCGGTATGGATACGCTTCCAGAAATCATGGTTGGCGACGAGGGCATTGTGGAGGTAACCTATGCTCATGTACCCTGAAATTGCTGTCACTGTACTTTTATAAGTTATATAGTTTGTTTGAAGGACATTGTTTTGGCCTATAGTCTAGATCATGCTTTCCCTCACCTTGTCAATACTGGTCGCAAACCCTAGAGCTATAAATTAACTCCCCGTGTTGGTTATCCTAAACAGGTGGCTAGGCACCCGGAAGCTGTCACTGTTGTCACAGGAATTGTAGGGTGTGTAGGATTGAAGGTACGCTCTTCTCCTCAGTAGTCTTTGTGTTGTGTAATTTGATGCATGTCAGCAAATCACCTTACTGATACCTCCTGCTGGATGATTCAAACATTACGTAAACTGTTGACAATGCTCCATTACGTATCTAGTAGCGTTCCAACTCCTGCAATTGTAGGTCCATCTTGTCGTGGACTGTGTTTTGATTTCGAGGTTTGTTTGTTGCAGCCCACAGTGGCTGCCATCGAAGCAGGAAAGGATATTGCTCTGGCCAACAAAGAAACTTTGATCGCTGGAGGACCATATGTGCTACCTTTGGCGAAGAAGCATGGCATCAAGATCTTGCCTGCTGACTCTGAGCACTCAGCCATCTTTCAGGTGAGCAGGAGTAAGATAAACAAAATAGTACCATGTAACTCAGGAATTCAAGTGTAATATTTACCATGTAAAGAAAGAGGAGACGCGTTATTAGCAGGAAATGTTTATGATAATGAAACAACAATTCCTGGTTTGGGCAGTGTATTCAAGGACTACCTGAACGTGGATTGAGGCGCATCGTCCTCACGGCGTCTGGAGGTGCATTCAGAGATTGGCCGGTGGAGAAGTTGAAGGATGTCAAAGTAGCAGATGCTTTGAAGCATCCCAACTGGAGCATGGGACGCAAGATTACAGTTGACTCTGCTACGCTCATGAACAAGGTAAGTCCTGCGAACCTAGCGTTTGCTTCTCTTTTCCTCTGTTCAAACAGGTTTTGTGCAGAGAGGTTTTAAGCATTAGTGCAGTTGATATTCCCCTCGATGCTTGCAATGACGTTTTCTGTTGTCCTTGAAATGCTTGTCAGGGTTTGGAAGTGATTGAAGCTCACTACCTCTTTGGTGCCGATTATGATGACATTGACATCGTCGTCCATCCCCAATCAATCATCCATTCTATGGTGGAGACACAGGTATATTGCAACTCTTAGTTTATACTTTATCAAACTTTGTGTTCAAGAGTTATCTACTCTTCATAGCAAACGAGTCATAAGCCCGTAACGTACATTCCCGCTGGAGAATGTGGATGTTCCAGATCTTTGTGGACTCGTACTTTTGTCACATCTCTGATCATGATAGTTGTGACTTGTATTTAACAGGACTCCTCAGTTATCGCTCAGCTGGGGTGGCCAGACATGCGACTCCCCATCCTGTACACCATGTCATGGCCAGAGCGCATCCACTGTTCGGAGACGACATGGCCTCGCCTGGACTTTTTTAAGTAAGATTTGCGTACAATACTGCAAAACATCATTCTCTTTTTTCTCTTCAAATATTCCATTGAGTTGTCTTCCATTTTTCTGACTTGAATATCGGTGAGCAGGATGGGAAATCTGACGTTCATGCAGCCCGACCACGAAAAGTACCCCTCCATGGCACTATCTTACAGCGCTGGCCGAGCTGGTGGGACAATGACCGGTGTGTTGAGTGCTGCAAATGAGAAGGCTGTCGAGCTTTTCCTCGAAGAAAGGTACTTTTTAACGTGCAAGCTTGGGGATATGCCCCTTCTTTAGAACGGACTTCTAAGTAATGTGTGGTTTGCAATGCAGGATTGGCTACTTGGACATCGTGAGATTGATCGAGTTGACGTGTGCCAAGCATAGAGAGGAGTTGGTGGTGAAACCGTCGTTGGATGAGATCCTACACTACGATGGATGGGCACGAGAGTACGCATTACAGTTGGTTGAATCCGGGTCGTTCCGGCCAACAGTTGTTGTATAGTAGAATCATATCATATGATATTGTAACTTAACACTCTCTTGGTTCTCGAGTAGCTTTCTCATGGCAGGTCATTCCTTTTGGGGGCAGTAGCAGTTGTTTGTTGAACAGGATTCAACGACTTTTATGGTTTTGTGAAGGATTAGAGTATACACTCTGAATGAGACATTTGTTGACAAGCAAATTCAAGTCTTACACTTCAGAGGGGCTATGAATATGAACATTGACTGAGACTTGTAAACAATTCTTTCTTATTTCCCTTTTGTAGACTTGGGTATGATTTATGAGCTAGGCTTCACCCTTAATCCTGCAGGGCCGATGAGCATTTTTAGCCTGTGAGATTCTATGACTGTTGTAGATCATGCAGAATGCCATCTATGCATTGGGTACATTTAAGCACGAAAATCTGTGACCCTGATTCTCGGCAATCGCTGTAGCTTGCCAGTGTTTGCACCAGATGGTCTCAATAGATGCCCATCTTCCTCCACCTCTATGTCCTCGTTTGAATTTTTCATGGAGGTGGCCTGTAGCATTTACTATTGAGATTATCATACTAAAACAATCCAAATATGGTCTTCAGACCTTAACCCCTAAGTTACCAAGTGTCCGAAAAGGGCTTTTTGAAAGTTCAGTCAGGTTCCTATGGTGTCAATTTCCAACATTCTTCTTTGAAATTTTTACTATAGAAAGACATTACCAAGACCTCAGTGGGAAAACAATTTTTTCCTAAATTGGACATTTGATGAAAAAGTTATAGGGTTTTGAATTTTAAATGGGGAGGGCGGGCACCTTGGGCACCTCCAAAAACTTTTGATAGGACACTCTATTGAAAGTGAGATTTTCAGTACTTGCAAGTAATATTATTTCCCTTCAAATTGTCAAAAAAAAAGTCTTGTCTTTAGTGAAAAATAGCATACCAACCCAAGTCAAACATTTTCACACATTGTCACTCATTGTCGGGCAAGGTACCAAAAAAACTTCTTCATTTCCACATAAAACCTAGAGATCTTCATATTTTTCACTTTTTATTTTTTCCACATCAATATGTAATGTAAACCTTCATATTAACCATTCGGATTATCAATCGAAAACATATAAAGTTCAAAAAAAAATAAAGTGTGAATTAACAAATTTCGAGCCTCTACTCCTTGCACACTTGTTTTGAATATGCTACACCCCGTCTCTACCTCTAAAAATTGGTGTGTAAGGAGCTAACATCATGCTTAACAGGATGGCAATAGATTTAGACCTTTTGTATTGAAATTTTTTGACACCAACTGAAGTCAAAGTCTGCTGATCCACTAAATGCAGGGAAGAAAATGAACCATTTGCTTGACTTCAAACACTATAATCTTTTAATCCGTGCGGTCAAAGTTTATGAAATTTCGTTCATGCATTACTTAATAAGCCTTTATTGAGATCCTACGGTCAGAACTAAAAATCAAAGTTTTTGTTACCTTCTTTATTCGTTGCACTAGAATCCATTTAGTTTGAAGTGTTTTTGGTGTAAAACTGTCACGGTACCTTAGGGGTTAATAGGTCTAGCGTTGAAAAGAACAATACTTGGTTGATACACAAATGGAATTGTCCTTCATAAATTAATTGTCCCACATTATTGTGTGTGTTGTCATCCAATATTGTGTGTAGATGCAGTCATCACCACCACAAAAACTTACTAATCAATGCAAACAATTAATAACATGCCCGGCCACCATGAAACAAAAAATAAAAATGGTAGACACCGTGCTTAGACCCGGAGTAGCATATAGTTTCTACGTAGTCCCATACTCCATGCCTGCTATCAAAAAATTAGACAATAAAATCATAGCCATACAAAAATCCATTCGTGGCCTCCCCTAATGTATGCCTAATGTCATAACCCAACTACCACAAAACTTATTTGGATTAGAAGCCTTTTCCCTTAAAAATGTTGACCTCCGATGTATAGGGGAACAACTCCAAAACGCACTCAACAACAAAGGTAGACTTGGCAAAATCTACAAAGGACTCACACATTCTATACTTGCCAAATACGGTGGCACTAAAAACATTCCTAGAATTAGCAAAGCTGATTGCATTAGATCGCCAATCACCGTACATTCCTTCTACTAAAAAATGAAGCAAACATATACCTAAATAGCACATTTACATATTTCCTATTAGAACCCTCACCTTTGGAACAAATGTGGACACAAGAAACCCAATATAACACAAGAATTAACGAACATCTCTTCCCAAAACTTCTACCAAAGCTCTTCTCAATAAATATAACAAACTTTTAAAAAAACATATTACCTAGTGGAACACACATTATGACCCACAAAGACTTCAAAATGTTCCATTCTACGCCATCCAAATTAGTAAAAAGTGCTCTTAACGTTGCCCAACAACTATATTGCTAGCCTGCATGCCCTAATACATGCCCCACACCATGTCCCACACACCCTAGCCCCCATACCCTCAGAGACGCATATATCACCACCAACAATAACAATCATCCCACACCCGCCGCACCCTTTCCCTCCTCCCCCTCCAACACGCATCCTTAAAAATCCATCCACATATCCCATAAATCTCATTATTGACCATAAATATAAAAAACATATTGACTCAAACAAAATTACTAAGAATGATACCAAAACCCTATGCCAATGGCAGTTTAATAACAACACCTACAAAAAATGGCTACCCCAACAAAACCTCTTCCTATGGCACAACCAAAACACCTCCATTCATAACGTTACACAATTGACACAATTCTATCAAAGCATCCAAAAAAAACTCTACTCAGAAATCATTCAAGCACACCACGCCTAAGAACAATCCCGTGACTCAAGATCCGTTACGCAATCCTTCACTATTCCCCTCCTCAACATAGACACAACCAAATGCAACTCCGAAAAAGACATTCTTAGATCACGTAATACAATCAAAATAAATGAGGACCACGCACACACATACAAAGATAATGGAGGACATTTATCACTATCCCCATCTCTAGACTCAAATGGCTATGGACCCAGTACCATAATAAATTACAAACCTCCACAAACATAGAGTCAATAACTCAACCATTTGAAACTGAAATAGTTTGGTTATACCAAAGTTATAAATATTGCATTCCAAAAAATGACCCCCTTAAACTTGCACAACACACATTACCCACGCCAATACTAGACTCACTAATCTCATCCTTCAACATCCAACACTCATACTTCTCATCCCTCATCACATGCCTCATCCAACTCACTAAATTCCATTCACCCTTCAAAAGAGACATAATCTTTGGCTCACTAGGAAATGCCTTTGACCACAAATGGATTGGAAATGGTATTGCGCATCTCCACAATGGAGAAGATACGCAACAAGCTAAACATCGGGCAAGACTTGTGGCCAAATAAGACCCAAAACACACCTCCACTCTTATCATCACACAAAATAACAACTGGTATCTAAACTTTAACCCACACACAAGCCCATTTTCAGACTCCGACTTCATTGCGCTATTCAAAGCACACTCGGTACTATTCGAAGAACCCACCATTTCACCCAAATTAAAAAAAACAACCGAGACTCGAACCAACACCATACAAATACTATGCATACATCACAAAAATAATAATATTGGTACCCGGGAACAACTTGATACACTAACCTCCATAACAAGCAACCTCAACATTTACCAACTATTCAAAAAAATAGCCCCACCTACACTTCCCCAAATCCCTGTAAATCGCAATAAAAAATGGACTCAATTCAAATATGCAAACATGACACGCACCTACCTCACTACACCACCCACATTACCCACATATATTGACTACTCCTCTAAAAAATTTGAACATGCATATAGTTACTACACAGATGGTTCCTTTGAAGAACGTGACGGAAATAAGCCTAGGTCATTGGCATAGAGAAAAAGTAGGACATGGCATATACAACCTCACCAAAGAAATAAAAATATCGAGAAGACTACATGGACTTCAAAATATCCTTAGAGGAGAGATGATGGCCCACCCCAAAACCCTCCAAATTATCCCTACACACTATGCTAATGAACCTGCACACATCTTCACAGATTGTATAAACGTACTATATCTACTAAACACACAGATAACACATCCAATTTTCCACAATAGCGACCCCGACCAAGCCATACTAACATCTATGGTTCAAATGCTACAAAATCGTATACAAATTACAACCCTCCATAAAATTAAAGCACATGTTAATATAGAAGGAAACGAAGAAGCGGATAAATTAGCTAAAGAAGGACTAAATAAATCCCACAGAAATGCCAAATACCTGCATGAACATGCACATGCTACCCCATACTACTTCCACAAAAATAGTTGGCCTTCCATGGAAGTCACCCCAGACAGAGGCCCTATTAGATTTCTAGAAAAATATCTCAAAAAACAAGACCAAATCCTAAACCTCAATTTAATCTCGGAAAGTTTCCCTAACATAAATAAATGGACCAGTAACAACAATATTGATAACAAACTGTCAACAAAATTTTGGGAAAATCCTACAATTACATACCTACAAAAAAACATGCCTTATCCAATTCCGAACTGGACAGTATATGGAAAATGCCCGCAAACAACTATATATTGGAATAGAAAGATTTTCATCCATAACATACCCCATATGCACCTCCACGGACCCAGACACATGGCTACACGTACTCCTTAAATGCCAAAACCATCACATACATTCCCTAATTGTCAAAAGACATAACAAAGCGGTATGGTAAATCCGGAAACTAATTGTATCCTCAAACAAATCCCAATGCTTTATACTTATGAATGCTGGAACCTTCAACAATAATCCACAAGAAAACACGGCCCCCTCCATGGTTACTTTTATGCACATGTGGATCCCAAAGATGTCATTGTAATGCCAGATTTAAACCAGACATGCTATGCGTTAGAGGAATACCATACAACCCCCCCCCCCCCCACCGGGCCAAGACTAACACAAACATCACTATTGAATTTATCCAATTTAAATATTGTAATGATAGATTTTCCCCATAAGCAATTAAAAACAAAATTAATATATATCAACCACTTATTAATAACATTACAGCCCTCGGATGGAAAGTGGACCCCCCGGATTGTCATCACCGCTGGAGCTAGAGCTATCACCTTCATCCCATCTATGAAAAGTCTCGAAAAAACATTCGATATCTTCATCAATCAAATTAAAAAAACATTCACAAACATCAACACGATTGCTATCCAACATGCGATGTCCATTCTCCTTCACAAACGGAAAATTGAAAATAACGAACCTCTCCCTTAACTAAATGATACCTCCTAAAAACCTCCCAAAAACACACACTTAACTCCCCACATATCATCTCAAATTATGCCTTGTGGCTCTAACTTGGTCCTAGATCCGTGGTTATTTGTTACATATTTTTGGCTACATAGTGTCTATCCTCGAGAGGGGGGAGTAGTCCCATACTATTAAATCTATGTCTGGTCGACATTGGTTTAGTGGTGAAACGAACAGACACTATATTCACTCCGGCCCCCTTAAATGACGACCGGAGTACTTCTTGTAGATGCATTCCTTAAGCATCTTCAGTACATGCACGTACTTTATATCAAGCTAGACATGATAATTTTGGACTTAGTTTTGGGTCATGGTAGGATAATATATGTCACGTAAACATATCTCAGTATAGTGATTTTGAAACTTTTGGTTTTCTTACCAAAATTTTGCTTAAACTGTAAAGAATACCTTTGATGCATCTGAGCTTTGCCGGTAAAATGAAGTTGATAAATAAAGTTTTACTATTTGCAAATGATTAAAATTGATTTATTTCTAGTAAATGCAAGTTCAGTACCTATTTCCATGGGATAGTATTTTTAGATACATAAATGACTATCATCCACTATAATAATCTTCATAGAAGTTCAAGGGAATGTGGAGAAACTGAGTTTTTTTGTTTAGTGTACTTATGAAGCTCTTACATTTCCCCATAGACTAAAATCATAACAACTAGGTTTCTTTTCAAAAAAAATGAAAGTGTCTTTTAAAAAATCAGTATGTTCTCATTTTGATAAAGACCTAATTAATCTCCTTTGACAAGGCCAAAGTGACGGAAGCATGGGGACGAATGAAAAGCGAGACCGGCGGTGGATGAAAGACGACGCTTACACGCATACATACAAAAAGAGAGAGAGAGATCGCTGCAGTGCTGCTCCACTTTTGTTTTCGTCACCATTGCAGGCGGTGAACGAACATCATTTTCCCGAGAGATCGCTACCGTGCACTCGCCCGAGAGAATGAGCCGCAACTTCTCTCTTTCAGACAGATCCAGGATCCAGGATAGGAGGCTTCTTGACCATGCTTTCATTCTAGAAATTTCCATGATTCGACTTCGGCAATGTGTTTTTTTCCATCTTTTTCTGCTCCTGCTACCGATCAGCATTGGAGCCACTGATCAGCCGCGATCCGGCCATGGCGATGTTGCTGTGGAGAGGCGTCCTTCGGAGGAGCATATTCACAGTTTCAACATCTCTCACCGTCTGCTTATGATCGGGTGAGCATTTCTTTGTGTTTTGTGTCTGTTGGATCTGTTAGATTCTCACTAACGCTGAATGAAAATTCGGTTTCGCGATGCTATTAATTTGTTCAGGCCTGCGGTAGTTAGCGTAATTTCAGTTGTTTATGAGGCTGAATTCGTGTCAGTGCAATTTTAAATGTGCTTGCGTATTTATAAGTTTGATACATTGATGTCTACTATTCGATGTTTCAAGCGTGACGGGAATTGCATCGGGAGTTTCAATTGTACTCCTGGCCTGTGGTGTAATAATTTAGGTTTTTCTCTAATCAGGAATTAGAGTTGCAAGAACATGCCTCGATCGCGTTCTTCATTTCGTGCCTTCATTCTTATTGTGGAAGCTACTGCTTACAATGTACTGTTACGACCTGGCACTAGCTCGTCATATGCATGTCATTGAAAGATCTTAAGGAGCCAGCTGCAGTCTAGTTGCTTCTGTGATTTTTCCGGCTGTTTTTGATGGAGAAGGATGACATCGAACTCTGATATGATTCGCCAAGTAAGATCGCCATGGTCTTTTTATTGGAATCGGGATCTTGCTTCTAGGAAAGATGAAGAGGAGATACATGTATTTTTGTGAATTGAACGAATCAAGTCTTTGAATTACAACTCGTACAGTCTTGAATCAAATGTTCGTCTTTGTCGTATGTTTGTTGATACAGTTCAATACAGATGAATACATCGGCTTCGAGGCGTAAGGACTGCTTGCTGGATATTCTTATCGAAATCGGCAATAATGTAAGTTGGAGACTACGTAGTGGAGCTTAATCATCTTCGTGATCTACATCTATTAGTTGGCACATATTTTTAAATTTTCCATGCCTTCGAAGCTGATTTGCCTCTATGTCGCTTTGGCAGACGTGGTCACAACAGCTGAAATACCATTCATTTGTATTCCAAGTACCGATAAGTTCCTTTGGTGGCATGATCGGAATGGTATCTATCCATGACCGTGGAGAAAAGTGGCAGAGGCTTTGGAACCACTTCTTTGTTGTGCAAGGTACACCTAATGTCAATAAACGCCTTAACTAGATCAATATCAATTTGATTCGCACTGGGTTGAGGAGTTAGTACAGACGTGGCTTGTAATATAGCAACTTTGATAGCACTATGTGAATAATTTATGAATGTGACAAGAATATGCTCAAAATGTATTATGAGAAATGTCAGTCAGAACTAATTGGAAGAATATGAGAAGCGACATCAGTGGTTAACTCTAAATATGGCTCCGTGTGGGGACAGATATTGGAATAGAACGCCTCAATGCAACTTTATCTGGAGACTGTACAAGGATAAAAATTCCAGGTCAATCAAGCCATCTATTTGCATGCAATCCTGTTTTGCATCTATAATCTCAAACCTGAAAATTCATGCACCTCACTCCTGTTGATGAATTTCGTGGGGCATAGATCATCACTGTGGCGCTAGTTTGAAAGTCCTTGAATGCAAAGCATAGAAAGGTTGCGATGATCCCCAGGACTTCGGATGAGAGCAGCACCTTCTTCAGTGTGGAATTAATAAATTGGCAAAAGAAGAATTTCCCTTCATTGTAAATATCTCCTCTGAAAGCGCAGTGTTGGGAAGCTGGCACGTAAAGACAAGTAGATTGATGACAGCTTCAATTAACTGTTGGTGTCGGAACGTCGTCTTTCAGAAAGTGCTTTGATTCCGTGGATACCCTCTAGGTGTCCTCCGCTGAACGTGATGGGGAAAATCGACAGGCTGCCTGTCACGAGGCTTTTGACGGAAGTATCCCGGATGTGCCCTGTACCTTTCAGACATTCTTTGGAAAATAGCTGCATCATCACTGGAGCCATGGGTAGGCATATCGTTTTATTTGTGACTTTTGGCATATGGAATAGATTCTGTATCTCTTCAACTACAACTTAACTTCTTTGATAATGCTGTCATCTGTGGTGCATGACTAGAATTATATCCCACGACGACATATGTGCGTAAACCATACTTTGGAATCGTGACTTTCATGGAGGCCTTGATGACCCACATAAAGGATCAGTTATGGAACTATCCTGGAGAAAAATCAGATCGGCACCGGGTGTTTGGTGTTAATTTCCTCCGAACGTGGCACTTTCATTGCCTTGGCATTGTCTTCCTGTTCCTTCAAACAGTGAACTGGCTTCTGAAAATCTTGGAGAGCGTGAGCGCTATCGCTTTGTCCAACTTGGATCCCCCAGATACAGGTTCCTCTTCTCTCCTTGGCTTCTACTCTTAACACGCTAGGAATATCGAAGAACTTGAATGCACGCATATGCACTATAATCATATTAAAACAATGTTTTTTCAGGTACTAGGCGTTCATGTTACAAGCAGACTAGGCAATCATAGTTGTATTTACCAAATAAACCACCGAAGTCAGAAAAATTAGGGGCATGAGTTCTTCTTCGTATTGATGGTTCATCATGCCGTTCTGCAAGAAACTCGCCGTCAGGAAGTTGATATGCTGAAATCTTTGTTTGTGATCAACTGAAGAACCTCCACGTATTTTACTGGGTTGGGAAGCTCGAACAAGCTCTACTCCCAGATCTGACACGAGCTTCTCCGGCCTCTCTAGGCAAGCCAGTATGCAATTAAGACAAGGCAGCGCTTTGCCGCTCTCCGGCGACATATTTTACCAAAATTCGTGGGGAGGTGCTCACCAATATCTCGACAAGCTGATGGATTTCCCCGAGGACGGCTCACGTTTTTACTATAACTGCACCGCGCAACGTCGATCAATTAGTGAACTGCTGTTACAATCCGGGAGATGGAGTCGAGACAGCAATGGCCGTCTCATCAGGGACCTCCCCTAGCACCATGGTACTTACAAAACCTCTCACATGCCAGTGCCTGAATATACCGAACACATATATCTTAGAAGAATATTCAACGTGCTAACTATGGTTCAGCTTCTGTCTGAATCACTCGGAACTGTAAATGAGGTTGATTACAGAGATTTCTTGTGGAGAACTTCCGACCAGCATGTGCGTGTTTCAGTCAGTATCGATGCGAACTGGTATGCATCATTCACTTTACTAGATGGAAGATCAAGTAGACCCAAAATTCATCTGACAGTCGTCATAACCTGAGCAATTTAGGTGGTAGGTACTGGCTAATCCGGTCAGCGTTGCCCCACTAATCAAGCTAAATCACATCCTTTGAAACGAGTGACTGAGTGAATTAAAGAGGGAAACAGTAAAACGAGGGTCCGGGGCCTTCGTAAGCAAAAAGTAATTTGCCAGTCCACCGGGCATGATTTTAATTCTAACCTAAACGTCTTCACATGCTCTGCCTTCTACACTTGATTTTCCCACCTGGAAACTGGTCTCTGAAGTTGACCTACTCCCCGAAGCACACAACTTGAAGAAAATCATCCACTACAACTTTCACTCTCAATCACTAAAAATAATTTATTATTTATATATTTCCTCTGCACTAATGAGAAAGATGACGCTTGATCTCACCCTCCTCCAAGTTTGTAATCGCATCTACAAGTGTCGGATCCGAGCGTGACGTCGAAGCCTCAGCATGCAGCGGCACGTATGCATGAGGAGCCTTCATCCTTTGCTGGCAGTGGTCTGGCAACATCTTAAGGGCAATGCCCATTGTGATGAGAAGCAGACCTGTGCAATGCTGTCCTAGAAGCGGTTTGGTAAAAATGATGTAAGAAAGAAGCAGGGTGACTGCCTTCCGAGCCGTTGTAACCTGCATCCACAACACATGAAAGGGTTCGGGCATGTCAATCTGCGTTGACAGAAGTCATGCTCTGTCAGAGTCATGCAGCAAGGCGTGTTTGTAACAGTTAAAGAATGCGTCATCCAAGTCATGAAGGATCGGTGAATGTGGTGAATGCGGTGAATGCTTACCATAGCTGTTGTGGCAGCACCAAACAAGGCGATGAGGCACAGGACAGATAATTGTCCAATGAATGTCGCACAAGCCTCGAATATCAGCACGAGATAGATATAAGGATTCTGCAACCACCACATGCCCATGATTATGCTACTAATACTACTACACACTACTCAGATTGTCAGTTTCCTAGAATGCCCCATAAGCGTACTTCTGGCTTTCCAAGAATTATATCTGACAAGCCGTACCTTTAATTTGCCCACTAACTTTATTGCAGGCCCTATAGCTGACACTTTATCAGGTGGACTTCGTCAGAGGGTGTTCTCACCTGAAAGCAGCTGGACCAAGCACGGAAAAGTTCGCCGGTTAGGAGCATTGGCGGGATGAGAAATGGTAGTCCTACTGTTGTCGAGCAGAACAGCATCTCCATCTGTTGCACACAAAGCACGCGAGAACAGAAATTCTCAGGCTCAGGAATACATGAAAAGCATGCCAAGAGAGAAGTCACAGTTCCAGGCAAAACAATCAAAATATCTCCAAATCAGACGAATTAGCCGCCTTTCACTACCAGTTTAACAGACAAAAGGAAATCTTGAACTGAAATAGGTTTCTTTAGGATGGTAAGAATGGCATGTTATCACAAAGGGCTTGCCTGAGTGGTTGCGGGATTTATAGTGAAGATAGCTTCTTGAAAATTTCCAACAAACGCGTCTAAGACGAGTGCTCCCACGACCATTACGACGCCCATGATGCTGAAATTTGGTGAAGTTCGGGCATCGGCAAGTGTGAACGTCACGAGCCCCAACACCAGCATGATTGCAGAAACGTACTCCAGCAGGGAGTAACGGCGTCTCAATCCAGGAATAAATGCGCCCATTACCATCACCGGCAAGACCTGTGTCGAGTTTTTTAAAATGAAAACACTCAACATGAGTAGAAAACACATGAATAAATATATCTGCAACACATACAAGAGTACCAAGGTCGTCCATCCACAGCCAATTCCCAGATCCGAGAATATGTGCAGACCAACACGAATTAGGAATAATTCAAAGCACGGCCCAAAAGCATGGATTCAAGTCAGATCTGATCAACTTGGACTAGACGACGATACGTTGGTCAGGTACCTTGGTGGATTTGAACATGATCTGAGCAGGGTAATTGAGAAACATAAGAGAGCCTTTGGTAAGTCCTTGAGAGCCCATCAAGACAGCGGACAGCTTTATGTAGGTCTTCCAGGGGTTGACGATATGTTTCGGTCGGAAGCCATACCACAAAATGAGCCCCAAGTAGACAAAGCCTTGAACAAACGTGAAATACCACCCATAGCTGAACATCAAGCACGGATGCTGTCAAGGTACTTTCAGACCTCTTGGTGAAAATTCTAAAAAGGAAGAAAGATAGAAGCTAAGGATATGAAACATGGAGGATGAATCTGGAAGTGCGCCCCAGTGCACTGACCTGAATTGAAGTCTGTTGTACACGTATTCCTGCAACCACAATTTCAATTAGCAATGTTCGACATCATCAACAATTTTTTGATCAACTGAAGTTCAATCCAAAATCTTCGAATCCTGTCTAGTGTTCGCCCAGGAGTAGATCCCTCGATACAGACGCATATCTATATATGCAGTAGTATAATGGTGTAAACCCTAACCTAATAACATAAGGCGATTAAAAGTATATCTTCCCAAAGACGCAAGTCCAAAACATACACATATATCACTGTAAGGGTCGTACTGGGAGATCATTCAACAAAAGCAAGGTAGTGTCAAGGCAACATTCCTCTGTTATACTAGATCACCAGAAGAGTTAAGCCCAGCCCATTGCACATGCTTGCAGCAACCGACCAAGAAATTTAACTTAACCCGGTACAGAGAAAGATTAGGAGAAGATATGTGATTCTTGCGCACACCAACAAAAAGGTCCAATGCGTTAAGCAAGCCCACACAAACACAAATGCAAGCGGTTCCAGAGAAAGGTAAGGATTCTTGCGCACCTCACAGATGCCATTGATCATGTAGCCGAAAAAAAAACCGCCTCCGCAAATGAGAAGCTGCATCCACCGCGGCTTCGAGCTGACATTGCAGCCAAGCAACCAAACGTCGTGATTCTCCTCGCCCTGACCCATACTATCCAACTTGTCTGGCTGGAAACGTCTTGCAGGGTCCAATTGCCAAAGCGATGAAGCAAGCCTCTGGACACTTCTACCCCATGGCAAAACGCAAACCCTAAGAGACGAAGGCGAAAAACCCCAAAAAATGGGGCTCTCGATCGCCTCAAATTCTCCAACAGGGTTGTGAAACGGACGCCGGGTCCAAGAACGTCGCTGGAAATCTCACGTCGTGGTCTTAAAGTCGCAACCGACCTGCACAACGTGGATTGTGCCACGGATCGGACAAGTGTCAGGTGTGAGATGTCGCCTTCACGCGGGACCCAGAAAAGTCACCGCTGCTGCAGACGAAGCCTGCAGTCACGCCTGATCCCCGGCTTCCAGCTTCCCTGCCAACGAAGCAAATAACATACTACACGCCCTTCCAGTTCCGATCTCGCAATCCAATGGCATCGCTAGAATGACCCAAGCACTGGTCTGTGGCTCGGCATGTCACGGGCTCTTCTTCCTTGTACAGGTGCAGTGATCAATGCCACAGCAACAGCATCCGCAGACATGCTCTAAGTTCTCTCGACAAATTGAAACATGAAACATGGGACACGGCCCTGGCTCATAGCTGCGTTGACAGCTGCATCCCGACCATTCATGGTTTTGGGAAATTCTGACACAATTACCTGCTACAATGTGTATAGGTTTCGGAAAACAAACCCTACTTGCTACGAATGAGGTCTTTGGAAAGGTGAGGGGATAACCACTGAGGATTAGTAAGTAATATTCTTTTGTTGAGATTATGGAAGAAAAACCTATCTAGAGTGTAAATTTCTATTTTAGGATATTTTCCCACCTTAAAACTTATATTTTGCACATAGAAAGTGTAATCTCTCTAAAAACAATATACTTCAAAATGTGACGTACACCTTTATTCTGGCCATTTGGATAATTATATCATAACAAAATTAGAATGACTCAAGTTTTTACAACATAAATTATTACATCAAAATCCTACATTGGATCTCTACATTGTGATGAATGTTTAGTACACGGATCTATGTACTCCAATGTCCTTCTCATTTCTCCATAGAAAATTATGGTGATTGTGCAATCAAATGGTTTTCATTGCGATATGTATTATTTCTTTTTTTATACCCCTAAAGGACCATGACTATGATTTGCCAAAACCACTCAAGAGCTGTCTCTTTAAGATGAGATATTATGAGATGAATTACAAAAACTTTTTACCATTTTTACTGTAAGATCTTGAAGTTTAGTTCTATAAGAACACACTTTTAACATTTTGTAAAATTTGACCAAACAGGTTGGAAGATTCATACATTTGAAGAGTGCAACGTAGTCTTTGTCGTACACAATCGCATCGTGCCAAGATAACATCATGCTAATCACGTGAGAGCGCACAGTCAGAGACAACTCGAGAGTAACGGTGACACAACCACCACCGTTACCTCTATTAAACAATAAAACAATATTCACTTACACACTATCAGCAATATAGACTTAAGGAAAAGAAATAAATGACTCATAACCTCGTACACCAAGAAGTAATAAGCGGTCTACAAGTACCCCTTTACTCGCCCCCTTCGCCCGTGCTAAAGCCCCTTTCACACCGGCGAACCACACAGTTTTCATGTAAACTGAATGATAACCGTAAATGAAAACCTCTCAAAACCATAGAACCAATGTGATCCACATGAGAAGACGCTAAAAGACTTAACAAACAAAGAGTAGGCCGGGTGCAAGTAGAGTCCCATCGTTAATCGCCTCTAACACATTTTTAATGCTAGACTTTGTATTCTCAGACCCTCAACGTGCTAAACATTCAGGACAAGACCATTGACCGACTAGTACCTCCAAAAGAGGTGGAGTTAAGCATTCTAAATGCCACCCCGTAGAACATAAGTCACAAATAACCATTGTGGCTACCCGTTTGGCACTACCACACAACCAACAACGTAATCCAGTAGAGATGTGAGAGAGACCAAGGTGTATTGTCCCATCAATGTGTGGCAAGTGGCAAGGCGCGCAATTGCACGAGTGATCCTTCCACATCTTACCATCACGACCTTCCAACACTAACACCCTTGAGTCCTTCACCTCATGAACTCTCAAAATTACCCTTCTTGCTGTCACATCCAAGGTGGTGGACGATGATTGCTGCAAATATACATAGTCTTCAGGCGTGAAACGCTACACCTGCGGTTGATAACCACCTCCTCGTATTGTTGCGTAGCGCAACGTATCCCGATATTGAGCAATGGAGAGGTTTTCCAATGCCATAGGCATCACCATTTCAAACAAATATGCATTCTGCTCACACACTTGAGCCCACGTGTCTGGATTGTCCATGCTAGCGAACACGGTGTCAGCATCTGCTTGAATGGCCATCGATAAAATCGGGTGTTTTTCAAACAACAGATAGCAAGGTGAAAAAGATGCCAAAGACGCTTGTTTGTTGAATCGATAGCCTGTTGCTATCCACGATCGCTACAAATTCCAATCCTGGTGGTGTCTTTTCTTTAAGCTGTACTTATGGAGCCCCCTTTTAACGGTTTCTACCATATGCTCCGCCAATCCATTTGCTTCGGGGTCATCCCTCGAAGTAGTGCGATGATCAATCATCGCTTCCTTACACAACGTCTGAAACTCACCCAAGAATTCTCTCCCTTGGTCTGTGAGTACCTCTGCTGGAGCTCCAAAACGACTCAGAACACGGTCAAGAAACGAATAAGCGGCTCCCTCATTAAACTTATGAGTCAATGCCACGAACTCTATCCATTTCGAGAAATATTCAATGATTACCAACACATATTTGATGTGTCGAGGTATCACTGGCAATGGACCTGCAAAATCCAAGCTTCATCTATATCCTAAGCCCATAATTGGCAATGGTTGTAATTGTGGCATCGGAGCGTTAAAAGACGCTTGTACACGGTCACACACCATACACCGGGCAACCAAAGCTTGCACTTGGCATTGCATTCCACGCCGCCAATAGTGAATCTGAAGTAGACTATGAATCCTCTGCACTCCAAAGTGCCCAAGGTCCTCATTTGTATCCTTAATCAGTTTCACTCTTTCTATTAGAGTTGGTACCACCTTTTTAGTACCATCTGGCCACAATTTCAGAAGGTGAGTCCTCTCCCACACAAACCTCTTAACTCGTTGGAGAACCCGATCTCTCTTTTTATGAGACCATGAAACCACCGCCTCTTCATCCTTCAAATTTGCATCACATTCGTGTCTTCATGTTGGAGAGGGTCGAGGGACTCAAGTGCGTGCTACATCGTGTCCGCATGATGGATTTGATCTCATCATTATCGACATTCCCAAAGGATTGCTGGTTCCAAATATTTCATTTGCCACCAGTGACATTTCACAGTGGAACGCGTATAAAGTGACTGAATTAGAAGTTATCTTTGAGTTTGTTAATTTCTAATTGCAAACTCATGCATGTTTAATAATTTTTATGCCTGAGTCACTGACTAATCAAACAGACGTATGAACATATGCTAAAACATATGAATTCAAAATTGTCAAAAATTGGTGGAGTATCAATGAGCTCAAAATTGACATCCTCAACAAATCACTCTATGTTGGTGAGATTTGTAGTCCCTATTCCTCCATATTTCTTTCTTCATATCTTAGACTAATATGTACATCGATTTTGTAGACACGTCGCTTCCGCATCCTTCTCATTGTTCATGAATCGCTTCTATACTTTCATTTTGAACAAGATCAACAAACGTTGGATGTTAATATCAATGTTGGTGAAGATGATATCATCTTCAACAACGTATCGGCAAAAACACAACTCCTTAATGGAGTTATACCTTGGAGAGGAGGCCGGGAGAAGGATCCAATCTTAATGCAAATTCTAATTTAAGCTTTGACAAAGCCAGGTGGTGTCATCCTTGATGCTACCACTTCTATAGGTATTATTTACCCTTTTGATTTAATCGTTCTCAAGGCTTCGGAATCCCGCTAATCTTATTGGCTTACTTGTAGGAGCCTCTATTCACGCTTGCCGCTCCTCAAGCTGTCATTTGGTTGCTTTTGAGGCAAATCCCTATTTTTTTGAGGACGTCCTGGCATTATTTCGAGATTTGCCACCACCACCAGAAATGTCTATTTCTTCTCAAGCGGATATTAGCGTAAACAAAGATGACATCCCAATTTGCCACGTTGCAAAACGATATTGTTTGAGTAAGTAAGTTGTGATTATTATTTTTGTACTTGCAATTGTATATTTTTATATTGTATGTTAATACTAATTTTTCATTCTTTGTAGATTGATGGCCATCGCAAAATCTCCTATTCGACCATTTCTACTTACGTCACATGTAGAAGACTTAGTTCAGGCAATGACCCGTCGATATGACCCTCGTGTTGCTTAATACTTGGATATTGAAGCAGTTGAGGATAGCAAGGATAGCATCAACGGTATTATAGTCGAAATATTACTTTTTAATTTTGCATTAGTGATGTACTTCTTTGTTTCACATCTTTTTTCGTTCACTCTATGAGTTTGTATTTTTGGTATCCTACCTGAAATTTTACTATCTTCTACAATTGTGTTCATCATTTGAAGCGCTTTTTGATCTTATATACTTTACTTTTTTGATTGATATTTGCATATCTTCTGAAAAATAAATAATTTAATTTGTTATGATTTTTAAAAAAATAGGGACATAATTCTAAACCCTAAACTCAAGAAGGCCATTTTTTAGTGTCAATTTTGACAAAGATAGGAACTACTACAATCCTCTCAAAAGAAAATTAGAGCATTTTAGATTTTAATATGTAGATGAATGACAGAAATGGTAGCCAATTTACACCTAACATAAATAATTAGAAATAAAAGCACAATAATAAATATTTAATAGATGATTAGAATTCATTCAAAGTGTAATGATAGAGATATGATAGAAATGAAAAATTATAATTAAAAATAAACATACTACAATAAATATAAAAAAATATTATGCACCACCTAACATATTACATTGAAGAGAGTTTTGGAAATATTAGAGACAAATAAGAGATAGAAATGAAAAGACTAATAAAATAAAATAAGATTGGTATGTGGAAGAAAGGTAATAAGTAATATAGAAGTGGGGAAAAAAATCAAAGAGGTACTTTCACTTGAAAAGGTAATATTGAAATAAATAAATTAAAAAACTCAAAGAACCATGTAGAAAAAAGAACGAAGGTAATAAAAAAATGGATACAAAGAATGAAAATAACTCAAATAGAGGGATATTGATGGACATGTAGGGATTGGAAGAAATGGATGGATATTTAGGAAGGCAAAGGGGGAAAGATTGCTGTATAAAGACACATGTGAAATTTGCACGAAAATAGACTTTATTATTTTTCAAGTTTATACCAATTTTCCACGGATATAGGCTTCATACTATATAATTTTGGCGGTTTCCACTCTTGTTCTCAAAATATTGGTTAGAATTTTCCCTAGCAACCCCGCTCATGGCTCACGGCTCACGGCTTACGGCTCAGCTCTCACGGCTCACGGCTCACATACTAGCAATCTCCCCTAGACAACTTCCAATCTCAGAGAAGATTGTGCACCATTTCAACAGGCAAATAATTTAGGACAAATAAATGCATTGTTTCCAATAAGGGCAATACTCAAAGTTAAGAGGGGCCTATGAAAAGAGGTTGACGGAAATTAAAAACCACCGTTTATTTTGGAAGAATGCTTTTGAAAACCATTATGATCAATTGGTGGTTCCTTTATAAAATTCAAAAACTCAAATGATAGTGTGCAATGGATACCCCTAATCTTCACAAACCTAAGTTTAAAGAAAACCCACTATGAATATGGTACAGCTAGTAACCACTAATCTATCCATGCTAAAAGCTCTCTTCATTCCATGGACTGCATTCTTTATTATATAAAACGAGTGGAACCCCCGTCCAAATCGACGGGCCAAGGGCAATCTTGAGTTAAACAAATGTACGTAGATGAAAACTTTAAATTTTGAATTGGGAACTTCCTATAGCGTCCTGAGAAAAGAAGCCCAACGCTCTGTGAAATCAAAGGAATCCGTGGTATCAATGCAATGTACCCCGCACGATCACATGTAAAGACATTCGTCTGAAACACTCATGTTGAGCACCAACGTACAATTAATATGGTGCCAGAATATGATCCATTTGATGCATACAATTGCGGATAAGCATCATGAGTGTATTTATTATTTACTATATATCCATTATTTACTTTAGATATCCCATATTTACTTCATATACCCTCTAGTTTCATCCAAACAAATTCAATAGGTAGATATCATTATTTTTGAATTGTATGTGTAGCACATATTTTTTACATTTGGTGCATAATAGTATTTTAAAACTTAATTATTTTTTTTATCACATCCAAATTCTAATGAAAGGGTACATTCAAAGGATTTCTCCATATGTGCCATATGAAGGATTCTTCGAAAGGACACATTCAAAAATCACTTGACCGGGAGCGGCGGACAGAGTGACTGTCGCCTATTATATAGGTAGATGTAGATTACATTCTATACTCTTACACTAGTTTGTAAATCCAACACTTGAGTTTTTTGGTTGTTTTTATGACCCTTTCATACATAAACATATATACCTTTCAGTTTTTGTACTTCTATATATAATTGTCATTAATGTATGTCATGCAGAATGGACAGATATAAACATGGAGACAATTTTGCCAACACTCCCTATATTACATTATTTGTTGTTCTTGGTTGCCTCGTTGCTTCTTTGCAAGTAGAGAGGAGCCATTTTTCCAACACCTAAGTTGAAAACTCATAGTAGCTAGGTTGAAAACTCATAATATTGTTTTATTTCCTCATAATAAAGTTTAGTGTCTACTCCAACTGCCAAGTAATTGGTACAATGGTTTTATAGTCTCAATCATAGCCAACTAGTAACTTTTTGAAGCACTTCAACTGCACCAATGTTGGTGAAGAGGAGGAGAGCAACTCAAAATAAGTTACATCTTCATGCTCTAATTCACAACAATTTTGACTAGTCACATCATTTTGTAAGACTTGGTGCAATACTCACACTAATAGTCACGTTATTTTGAAGTCGCTACCATATGTCTGCTCAGATGGAGCTAGCTATGACTAACATTGTTCAATATTGCTATTACCACAATAAGCCCGAGCACTATATGTTGTCTATTTGACAAAATAGTAGTGAGATTAAACTTGTTAGTAATTCTAAGGTGCAATTTGCATAGAAGCCTTGTCAAAAAGTTGGAATCACTTACCAATACAATGGTAGACGATGGGAGTGACAATATCACCTTTTTCTCCATGATCTATCGAATCCGGCGTTGCTTCCATTCCAAATTTTATATATGATGAGTGAGTGCCTCTGTTGAAGCTCAAAACACCAATTTCAATTTTCCATACGTTGGCGCAAGTAACTATTACAAGTTTCTTTATGGTGAAGTAAGTAGAGCAATATGCCATCAACTTCTTGTTTCTCCTAAACATGAAATCCGCCACAATAGAGTCCGTGAACCACTAGAGGTTGCTCCACATGAACCCCATGAGGATAAAAAATGCCAAGACAAGCACCTTGGCATCCTTTTGCACCACCTTATATTTCTATTTAGGAATAAAAACTATTGAATAGATAAATAAGTCCATGTTTAGTGGAGGTACGTTGGCGTTCACGCTTGATTGCAATAGTAGCTTGACAAGGTAGGATGGAAAATGGAACCCTTGTCTCATTTGCACCATTGACAACAATCGGATGTCCAAATGTTTTTTCTTCGTTAAATCCAACACCTTCGTCAACCACATCTACAACAATTTCAGCAATAGCCACATTGGTGTCAACATAAACATCATACACTCAACACGGTCGCATAATTTTTGCAACGGTGTCCTTATTGATTGGTTGTATCTTGCCAATGGGGGGTCCTTCACAACAAAAATTGATTACAATAGTGCCTCACAGAATGTCTAGGTCTTCTTTATAGATTGTTGTTTGTATAATAGCACCTATAAATTTGTACATCCATTGATCACCTCTGCCATTTTGTTGAACAAGTTTGTTGATGAGTACATACACGTTGGATTTGGCTCTAGCATTGGAGTATTCAACAAGGTTTGTCATATGCTATCACAAACATTCGCAAGCTCTAGCATATCCGCTACAAGTCTCCAACCTCTACCAATGATTCCAATGAAATATCCTACTCCAAAGTTGATGTAATTGTTGGTATCATTGTCAAGGCATTGCAACACTACTACTCTTTGAATTAACCATTACAAAACTACATTGATGAGAACTTATATTCTCCAAGCTATAGACATGAAACTTGGTGTGATAGCAACAACATTGGATGATGACATATTTGATCAAAGATTAGTTATAAACTTATTGCACTTGAAGATCGTTCTAATCTTAACCTTGAAGAATAACCGGCAATCCAAAGGGAATCATAGCTGCTACTAAATAATGACAGTGTAGAAATGTCTTTGCTTCCTATATTAAGCTACAAAATGCATGCGACTTACTCTAGGCCTAGATTCTCTTAAAAATTGCTTTGTATAATTGCCAATGAGAATCTGTCTTTGGACATCCATTTGTTGTTTGTATGCTCTATTAGAGATGTTCTTGAGATGCTAAAATGAAATTTACGCATACATGGTTAGTCCATCAACATCCTTGATTGAAGAACATAATTATGTAGATTCTTATTTTCAAGCCACACGATTACTATAGATTGTGTTTGATCCAATGTTTCTTTGGCCCTTATTGGAACGTCAGGTGGTTTATTTTTTATGTGGTTTTCATAAGATAAATTGTTGTGGCCACCATGTTGATTTAGTTTTTCTATTCAATTTGGATCTAGGCTTCTGTCTTTTATTTTGTATTCAATACAAAATACAAGGAAGTTTGGCCAAATTACCTTCATGTGCTTATTTGGGCAAGACTGATGGTATCAATGAATTTTAGATATAATAAAAGTATGGTCTAAGATAATCAAACAATCTTGGAGCAAAATAAGGTTCATACAATTTCAAACCATTTGAATCATTTTATTTTTTGGTAAACTTAGGGCCTTTTTATGCTGCAAATCAAGGTGAGAGGCCAAAACCCCAAAAGCCTATTAAAGGTCCCTCGCTTCAAATCCAAACGATGACCTTTGATAGCCATGGCCTTAGGAAGTAGTATAAAGTGAGAAGTGGCCATCAAGTGGACCAAATCATTTTTAAACATAAATTTAAATATGGCAGCTCGTATTTTCATCCTTTAGACTTAAAAATATAGATGTCTTATTTTTTCATAGCTATTTTAGAACGGCTTCTTGCATTTTCCGTCAGGTCCACCTCAAAAAAGTCGGGTCGGATGGAAATTCCCTAAGCCACAAAATCAAGGCACTTTTTTTGCCATGTAGAAAAATAGTGCTCACCACATCATGTTCTCATCCCTCTTCCTTTCAAGCTAATTTTTTCAGCATAAAGCCAAATTTGAGGGACTTCTCAATTTTGACCAATCACAACGTTCAAGAATGCTTCAACTTCCGGCTTTTGGCCTTTGGATTTGCAACGCAAAGAGGCCTTCTATTTCTTATAAAATTTCCTTCATTGCTACCCGCCTTAAAAAAGTGCAATAATAAATTCTACAAGACCGCTATTCATCTCTACAGTACTCTGATCAGCTGCCTCCAAACTCAAGCTTTTGATGTTTGAAGAACCATAACTTTTTCCCTATAAGTCCAATTTTTTTAAATATTTTTTAAATTAATATTAAAAAAATAAAATAAAAAATAAAAAAATATTTACACACCCGCAAAGAGAATCTGTATTCCTATTCTCACTAAAATTCTCAGAAAATTATCTTCCAAATTAGATACTAGAAACTTGCCCACAATCAATTTGTACCCTAGAGTTCCAAAATGTCCTTTTGGAGTTAATTTGCCTTCAAACCTCAAACCTATTTTTTTTGGCAAGTTGCTAACTACACTATAACGATACTCTAGCATTTCAAATCTCAAATAGTTATGATTCAAACATTGTCACACAATGTTTGTCACTGAAGAAAAATAATGAATGATTAGTGTGAGTATCGTGTAGGTGTGATGTAGGTCGGCCTCAACCTCTGAGGAGAAAGAAGCATGAAAAATGAGAGCAGGCGAGGTTGAGACAATATCAACGACCAAATCACCAATAACTTATCAAATGACGAAGAACAAAAAACGAGGATCCATCCCTAAACCCTAAACCTGGATGCACACTTCTTGGAGAAGTAAGTTCGTCACAAGCAGGAGAAACCCTAAACCTCGATGGACGAGGCATGCCGCGATGGGCGGTGATGGGCAACGATGGACGGGGGTTGATTGATGTGAGCGCAGACACTCTACGGCGTGAAACTCCGGTAGAAATAGACTACCAAGCCCTAAGCCAGGTTGCGGAAGACTTGGGGGCGGGGGCGAAAGATTGCTAGGTAGAAGGCGTAGAATGCTTGTAACCCACAAATTCAGAGATCCTTATACCAACCTTCATGTTATGATGTGGCCATCGTAACCGGTTGTGTGGTGAGATTTGTCGATGTGGCACTATGTTACTGGCTGAGAGCAAGCTGAGTTTCAACGGTAACCGACCTCTTCTACCACAAAATCCGGGATTGCAATTATGGCGGTAACATGTAATCTATGTTGTTCACTCAAATTTCATCCAACGATGTAGAATCGATGTAGTAAAAGTAATCATTGTTGTTGAATGAATCTTGGCCATCCACGCAAATCCGACGGTTCCTACACGACCACTTGCGGACTCCGTAGCGACCCTGCTACGAGCCGTGGGGGTGCGAGTGAGGGTAGCGGTCTGCCAGGCTGGCGAGGAGGTCGTTGTATTTGGTGAGGAGGCGTTGTAATCGGTGAGCCAGGCAGGGCGTTGTATTTTTTGGTCTTGATTGAACCGACCGAATACCGTCAGTATTTGCTGAGCTCTGAGCCAATCGGAAGCTCCGATCCAGCCTGGCAGACCGCTAGGAGCGGTAACCGGGCTCCTCAGGCCGGTTACCTAATACGTACCCTATCTCCCCAAATTGCCGCACAATTCGCACTGCCGTCTGGTTCCTTCGCTCGATTCATAAAGTTTGTCTCCCATTTCTTCCTTCTGGCCTCCACTTGAGTTCGGCTTCGCCTTGTTTGTAGTGGTCTGAGCCTGGCCCTCTTGTTTGTCTAGGGTTGAGCGGCATGAACGACCTGCTGTCGCAGACGTTCTCGGGGCGGAAGAACGGGCGCGGCCCGTATGACGACGACGTGGAGAGCGGCCGCGCGGGTGGGCCAAGCGGCACGCAGATGGCGGATCTGGGCGGGGGCGACCAGAAGCTGGAGCGCTTCTTCGCGGAGGTGGAGCGCATCAAGACGGACATGGACCGCATCAAGCAGGTACTGCTGAAGCTGCAGGAGGCCAACGAGGAGAGTAAGGGCGTGCACCGCGCCCCCGCCATGAAGGCCCTGCGCGGCCGCATGGACGGTGACATTGCGCAGGTCAGCAAGCTGGCCCGGGGGATCAAGGCCAAGCTGGAGGAGCTCGACCGCGGCAACGCCCAGAGCCGTCGCGTCAAGGGCTGCGAGGAGGGTACGCCCACGGACCGCACGCGCATGAGCATCACCAACAACCAGCGGAAGAAGCTCAAGGACCTCATGGGCGAGTTTCAGGCCCTCCGGGAACGAATGATGAATGAGTACAGGGAGACCATCGAACGCAGGCATGTGCGCATTTCTTCTTTTGCAGTCGTTCCGCAGTTGTACCGATGATGCCTGCTAACGTGAGACGTGTGGCAGATACTATACTGTGACGGGGCAACAGGCTGATGAGGAGATTATCGAGACCATCATCGAGACCGGGCAGAGTGAGAGCTTCTTGCAAAAAGCGATTCAGGAGCAAGGGCGGGGGCATGTCATGGAAACTATCAGGGAAATTCAGGAGAGGCATGATTCGGTGAAGGAAATTGAGAAGAATCTGCTGGAGTTGAATCAGATATTCATGGACATGTCTGTGCTTGTAGAGGCTCAGGGTGAGCAGCTGAACAACATCGAAGCGCAAGTGGGCCGATCTGCGTCGTATGTGGAGAGGGGGAATACTCATCTGGTGGTTGCCAAACGTCATCAAAGAAGTAAGCGGAAGTGGACGTGCGTAGGTATCATTCTGCTCATTATCGTGCTCATAATCATTATCATCCCTGTGCTAAAAACTAGCAACGTAATTTGAAACCATGTTTGGAGATGCTTATGTCATAGTATGCCCTA
The DNA here is from genome assembly GCA_963971425.1 of Bryoerythrophyllum caledonicum. NCBI lineage: Eukaryota > Viridiplantae > Streptophyta > Bryopsida > Pottiales > Pottiaceae > Bryoerythrophyllum > Bryoerythrophyllum caledonicum. Next base: position 13,025,679 of record OZ020515.1, read on the forward strand.
CTGCATTTGTGACAAGTACTTCGATGCTAAGCTTTCGATTCAGTTGAGTGGGGCTTCAGTTCTATATCATACTGCTGTTTTCGTCCTGAAAGAATTTAGTGTCGCCAACATAGATTTTTTCAGCCTCTCCGAAGAGGTAATAACTGTAATTTACAGTTTCTCTATACGTTGATTTCCCTTCAGTGTTCCTTTTCCTTCTTTCTCTTCTAGGTTTTAAACTTTCCCTTTTTTTTCCACTTAGAAGCACTGGTTGACCTTGCACATCATCTGAACAATGAAGTCATCATTAGTGTCCTCATGTGAAGGGTGCGAGTATACATCTCTTCGAAAGTTGGACAGGTCCACCATTTACCGTAGTACTGAAACTTTGCGGACTAAAACCTCACTGTATTCTTCTATACAATCTGAAATAAGTTGCTCGACACCTGCAGCTTCCAAAGTTCATAACTTGATTCTTTTGGGCACACCATGGGTGTTTTCCTCCGTTCAGCACGTAATAGACTTGTAAGTCATGAAACTAGATTTTGGGAAACTAGACGGTTGCTAGTCAGATACAGCAAAGATAGTAACAGAAGGTGTGCTTCGCCTGGGATGTACATTGGAAAACAATCGTCAGTAGCTTCCGAAAAATATCTGCAAAAATGGTCGAGTGTCGTTCAAGAAACCCTCAAGTATTATTAGTCACTATCAGTGTCAACATTTTGTTTCCTCCGCCGTTTCTTTTTGTTGTAAGCAAGTACGTATGTTGAGTGTAAATAAGGAGAATTCAGAAGCTCACGAGGAACCACAGTTCCCGATGTCCGCAGCAGTGCAACAAGCTCTTTGAACAAAGCTTTACTCTCATTGTCAACAAAGACCATAGCAGAACCGGGATTGCCCAGCCGCGAAGCTCTTCCAATCATGTGGATGTATTCCTGGATCGAAGAGGGGAAGTCAAACACTATCACTTGTGTAACCTTCAAAAGATCCAACCCTCGCCCCAGCACTCCCGTGGCCACGATCACTGGTATGTCACCCGTCAGAAAACTCTTCATTGTCTCCCGACGATCCTGGAAATCACACAGGTAAGAAGAGGAAACAGAAGCATAGATCAATACGACTACAAGGAAAAACTGGTCTCACCTTCATAGATTTCTCCCCGTGCAACGACATGGCTTTTACACCAGTGACAGTCCGTATTGCTTCAGCTAGCAAATCAGACCCCATCCTAGAGCTCACAAACACCACCACTGGAGGTCGATAATGAGCTCGGCTCTTCAGAATCTCAAACAGCTTCTTCTTCTTATGCTTCGACTCCACCCACAACACGGTCTGTTGCACGGCTCGGTTGGGCTGGCTTGGAGCCCCGACCGACACAAACAGCGGGTTCTTTAAAAGTGACGATGAAAATCTCTCGATGCCTGGTGGAATCGTTGCAGAGTACATCAGAATCTGCGGCGTTGATAGGGCCTGGACTATCTGCAGCACTTGATCGCGAAACCCGCTCTCCAGCATACAGTCAACCTCATCAAGCGCTAACATGCACACATCCTACAGAATAGGTCAGTGAAGGATTGACTGAGCATGTATGTATGGAAAGGGGAAGAACTGGACGAGTACCTGTAAATTGACATAATCGTGCTTCGAGAGGAGATCAATGAGTCGTCCCGGGGTAGCTATGATTAGCTCCACGCCCCGCTTGATGCGGTGGAGCTGTTGGGGCATTGCGTCGCCGCCAACGACGAGGACCGTCTTGAACGGCAACCCTTTCGCGAGCACTTTGGCCTGCTCCTCCACCTACGAGGAACAACATGATGAGATAGATGAAGACGACATGATTCAAGAGCAAATAAAAAAATTACGGACCTGCGCACAAAGCTCTCGAGTGGGCGCCAACACCATCGCCAGAGGTTTGCCTCGCTCCGACAAGCCGTGGATGCGAACAAGAGCGCAGCGCATGATGATGGGGAGCAGAAACGAGGCGGTCTTGCCGGAGCCTGTCTCTGCGGATACCAGAACATCGCGTCCTCTCAGAGCGGCAGGAATCGCCTGCATTTGCACCGGTGTGGGGGAATCGTACCCCGCCGCTTCAAGGTTTTCCTGAAGCTTGGGTAAAAACTTGCAATCCGAGAACTGCAAGATCGGGCGGGGGATGTCCGCGCCCTTGACCAAAACCTCGATACCCTGGAGCAGCGCGTCCACTTGCTTCTGTGATAGCTTCGCAACGGACTCATCCGGCACCCACTCAGGTAATCTGTTGCCCTGGTCCGTCACCACTATACACTCATCACGCAGCAATTCCACCACCTTCGCCTCATGCGTGGCCGCTGGAGCAGGGGCGCTGCGAGCTACTATCACCGCTTTACATTCTAAGCTGCACACATCATCATCTGTCGCATCGCAGATGTATTCACCGTATCGACCACAGACCGCACACACCGGCTCGCCAGATTCTGCCTGCCGCTGCTGCTCACTTCTATCTTTCACCGCTTGACCCGAATTCTGCTCCAAATCTGCCATCTAAAATCTCCACAAAACCCTAAAAATCCTCCACCTCTTCACAAACTACGACGCACAAAACTGCAAATATTTCCCAAAAGATTATAGAATCTGAAACCCTAGCTCAAGCCCCACAACCCAAATTCGGCAAACCCAGAGCTACACAGATGTGACATGGCGCCAAAGCCACCGACTCGTCTCGACACTTCATGTGAACAGGGCGGACGTCAATGTTTTCGAGCAGTCACCCGTCCGTGATGCTTCATCCGGGCAACAGAACAACCGTATGTAAGTTATAAGCTAACTGAGTCTACGTGGAAGTGAACCTCACGGATTCAGGCAGTTTGCCGGTTGTACGAGCGTGGCCCCAGATTCTCTCCTATTAGGGTTTGAATGATTTCGGGGCTTATCACGCACATGGATCAGGATTGATCAACTGGAGTTTCTTTCCACTCGCTCGGGCATTGCATCGAAGGCGCGTACAGGATGGGGTTGCTGACCATTATTCGGAAAGTGAAGCGGAAGGAGAAAGAGATGCGCATCTTCATGGTGTACGCGCCCACCTCTTACCATTTGTTTCGGTTCGTTCATAAATGTGGTCGTCTCTGATCATCACAGGTCGATGTTGTTGTAATTGTTTCCGTGTATCTTTTGTGGGTGATGTTGTTCGCTGATGGAATCGTTTCCTTGTATGCTGCAGAGGGTTGGATAACGCAGGTAAAACGACAATTGTGAAGCGGATCAATGGTGAGGACACAAGTAAAATCAGCCCCACTCTCGGTTTCAACATCAAGACTATGCAGTACAATAGGTTGGGTTTTTGCTGGCCCTTTGATTGCGTTAGGGTTAAACCAGTTTTTAACATCTGCTCCTATCTGCTTCATGTTTTGTTGCTGCTTTTTAGACTCATGTACTTGGACGTGCTGTATTTGCAATTGTACAGTTTCCGCCTCAACATTTGGGATATAGGGGGTCAAAAGACTTTGCGGTCTTATTGGAGAAACTACTATGAGCAAACGGATGGCATGGTGTGGGTAGTTGATTGCTCGGACTTCCGACGTTTGGATGATTGTCAACAGGAGCTCCACGGACTTCTCAAAGAGGAGGTACGTTTGAAACTTCCTGTGAAATGCGTCTGTCACCATCTTATGTTCAAGAGCCTGTCTTCCAGTGCATAGCTTGTCATTTCGGGTTTTACATATTTTTTACTCCATTTTTTCTGGCCGTGGCTCAGAAACTGATGGGAGCCTCACTATTGATTCTGGCTAACAAGCAAGACATCAAAGGTGCAATACAACCTGAGGAGCTAGCCAAGGTGAATCACCGTTTCCCATTGCCTTCTGTCACTTCTGAATCCATTACGCCCTGCTCTCCTGTTTATCTCTGAGATCGTGTTTCTTTGTTTGCGGCAGGTTCTACAACTTGAGGTTATGGACTCGAATCGGCACTGGAAAATTGTTGCTTGTAGTGCGGTAACAGGAGAGGGCTTGCTGGCTGGTTTCGATTGGCTAATCTCTGATATTGCCTCTCGCATTTACATGCTGGATTAAGTTCGACACACCACTCACGCTCTTTGCAACGTGGTATGCGTTGATCTATTTTATATGCCAGGCAGCAAGGATCACCCTTATGTCATTTTGCAGTCTAGAATAGGAGACCCCACTTGCTGCGACAGCTATTCTTTGCGTAAATCTCCCAAGAAATTTGCACTCTTATTGCGCTGCATATTATCCTGTGACACCGGTAGAAAAATGGCTACGGCCGTCTGAGGCATGTGCACAGAAAATTTGGTTTACAAGGTAATATTGTGGTAGAACTCCCATGGAGCATAGAAATGTGGATGTAATGAAGTTTCATATATAATTTCCTTGGACCTTGCTTTATCAGCTGATATTTTACAAGAAGAGTAACGATGCAGAGTAGTAGTCATGACTCATATGTTTGTAGTGTACCCCCTCCTTGATACATAGCTGCTTACATCGCATCCAAGTTGCAGGTCAGGAATGGTGAGTATCCTTGGAAAATGGTTTTCTCACAAGATACATATGCTCATGTTGAATTTCATGATGCATACTGTATACTATATGAGTTAATTTTCTATCCATAAAAACATCAAGCTTTTTTTCAATGATATAAGTGCGGGAACAAATTACTTTCCATAGCCTTGAAAACTTGAGATGCTGGGTTGACCATGATCGACATCACGATGAACCGTTTTCCGACATGGGTGGACTCATACAACGGAGATTCTGCCGCCGTACTTTACCGGTTAGCTGAGTTCTTAAGATGAATGACCTTAAGGTATCAGCATCCGGGTGCACTTCAGTGTGGTTGCACAAGGCGGGGGTGGTGTCGTGGTGGAGTTTGTGATATCCGTAGGGATGGTGTATGGTAGCACTTGTACGAGTGCGAGGAGGCCGCACTGGACACCACGATGATGATGGGAGGACAACTTCAGTCGCTTCGCGCGGCGTTGCGTCTCTCGGGGCACACGCTTGCTAGGTTGAAGTGGACGTCGTCGCTGGGGTCAGGGTTCGACGGCAGTAGCTTCAGTGACGAGGAAGACAGCCCGTACGACGAGGCGCGCAGGACGCGCTTCGGGTATGGCGAGCCGGGGAGCGTCACCTTGAAAGGAAACGAGGTCGACTTCCTGGTCGACGAGTTCAACAAGGTCTCGTGGCGTGATCCTGGTTTAATTCTAGGGTTTTTAGGGTTGCCGTGATTTTGCGTGAAGATTGTAGGTCTTAGGGCTTTCGGCAGATTTTCATTCTTGTGGTTTCCTGTCGGACAGGAGCTCGACTCGCTGTTCGGTGCGGCACCTCCCTCCGAGTTGGAGCCGAGCGCCATTTTGAAGCACGAGGCCGCCGTTGAGAGACCGGCGGTGACAACTGATATCCGAAAAGCTCGCAAAGTGCTTCCTGCCGCGGACATGGGTTTATCTCATGTGGATTCTTCCGGGAAGGCTGCGATGGTGAATGTTGTGGCCAAGCCCGACACAGCTCGAGTGGCAGTGGCTAGCGGCCGCGTGCTGCTGGGGTCCGACGCGTTCGCTCTGGTGGCAGCCAACAGCATTGCCAAAGGCGATGTGCTCACCGTGGCGAAGATTGCAGGGATTATGGGCGCGAAGCAGACGGCGAGCTTCATTCCTCTGTGCCATCCGCTGCTGCTGAGCGGGGTGGATGTGAGGCTGACTCTGAACGAGGAGTTGCAGGCAGTGGACATCGAAGCGAAGGTGACCACGGTCGGCCCCACGGGCGTGGAGATGGAGGCCCTCACTGCGGTGACCGTCGCCAGCCTGACCGTGTACGACATGTGCAAGGCAGTGACCAAGGACATCCGGATCTCTGAGGTGCGCCTGGAATCCAAGACGGGAGGGAAGAGCGGCCACTGGGTTCGATGATCCCGATCCTCATCGCTCCTCGCCCGACCAACCTGCCGCATTGTCGTCGTCGTCGTCGTCATCGTCTTGTGTGATTCGATTCGAGAGGGTTGTGAATTCTTGGGTGGGGGGCGGCAACTCCATTATCAGAGCTTGAGATGACTTGGCCTGCCATATGTTTGCTGCTGGCATGGCTTGCTAGCAATTAGGCACAGATGTTCCTTGGGCATGCAGGCTCCCTGACCCTGCCTGCAATGCCCGGGCATGTGATGGAGGACGAAGACACAGATTGGTTCGCAGTGGTAGTGGTGGAGAAGACCCACATTGGTATAATACACTGTGGGGTTGTAGAGCTGCAATTTGAGCTGACTTTTTGACTTTTGAATGGCATGGAGGTTGTGCTTATAGGTTGGGAGCCGAAGTGGCAAATGGATAGCATCAATCTTCTGGCAGCCAGGTAGCTTGAAGGTAGAGTTTTCCGTGGTGTGTACAAGAAGCAGGAGGAGCTTGCTGAATACCCTGACCACGGAATTGGCCTTCCTTCTGAGATCATCCTGATTTGGGAGCAGCCGAGACGGCAGTTTGGAAGGTATCCAATTTGTAGTTCCATCTGCATATACTGTTCATATTAGGTTTTCACTCCTGCAGCGCGACAGAGCAGTACCAGCATAACCTTCGTAGTTGTCGGCATTTGAGCATGTGTAATTTGGTGCTGTCCCAGCAGGTATTCGAGGAGGTTGAAGTGGGGTGAGATTTGACATTGGGGCCAGTTGGCTTAGAATTGTGACAAATGCTCCTTTTTCTACCATGCAGGCTTTCCGCTCTTCTGACCTTGAGGGTGTGTTGGAATCACATACTACAGTAGCAAGTGTGTTTCCAAGTTCATGGGGTCCTCCTTTGTGTTATATTTTACCCAAAGAATGGAGACATAAAACAGTAAATCTATGTAGCTTCTCATAAAGCACTCCATGTAGGTTTTCATAAAATACTAAATGATTTGAAGCAGCGTTGTTTTGAGAAGTTCAAAAGCATCCAAAGTGACATCTTTCTATAGTCATCAAATGATTTTGGCCAAATTTTCTTCTATTTTCTTTGGCCACAAGTCATTTTGTCATAAGCATTTTATGACATTAGAACAATACTTAACGAAGAATCTCATGTAGCCCTCCCTTCTGATTCCCTATTTCCAAAAAAATTTAATCACACTTTGATTGGCTTTGTACAAAACAATGTAAAATCCTTAAAAATCACATACACTTGGTCTTTTAGTATCTTGAAATGTCTTTTAGGATTAGGATAAACATATAGAAGCTTGATGTCACCCACAAATCCAAAATGCATTGCTTTGACATTTGGAAATTGAGAGGAGGCATTGTGATAAGCTTTGTAGAGGATTTTTCTGTTTTTAACTTTACCAAGAAAAAAATTATGGTGCTTCAAACATCAAAAGCTAGATTTTGAGGTAGCTAGGCAAGGGATTTTTAGAGTTGAATAGTATAATTTGGAGGACGAGTAGTGAATGAAGTTCTTAGCAGCCCTTGATTCTAATGCAGAAAAATAACACAGTAGTTAAAGACTACATTGGTTTTTGATTTCTTTTCCCCCCTTGACAGAGGGGGCATGATGATTTCATCTACAGCTTAGGTTTTAGGTACAACCAATTAAAAAGTAAATTATTATGCTAAAAAAGTGGCTATAAAGTATTGCCAATATTCATTTAATTTTGTGAGCATGTTTTTTTTTACTAGCTTAGGTTCTAACATTGCCAAAGAAGGTTTATAGCACATATGAGAATCCAAATTATCAAAAAAGAAGGTTTATAGCACATCTTGTAGTCGTAAGACTTAAAACTAAAAAATATCAAAATCTCTAATTTTTATGTAGATATGAAGAGTTTTCTTTTTGTACCATACCCATCAATTTTTGAAAATGTTTGACTTCAACTTTGAAAATGTTGCAGAAAGGAATTCTTACACCAATGTCGAGTTCATTTCAACCCTTTAAGGGTGAGTGACCATTTTTGGGTCGTTTATGGCATGTTTTTGTTTGAAGCACCTCGGAGGCAGATATGACAAAAATGGCCACCTCGGAGGCAGATATGACAAAAATCTAGAGGCGGAGCAAGATGAGATTCTATTGGACCAATGCCACCAAAATCGATGCAAGCATTGGCTAGCTACATTGATTTTGATAATGTGAGGTCGCGATGAGATGCACCATGTGTGTATATGATGTTCTGCATGATCTATGACAATTGTGGATTCTCTCAAGCCTTGAGAGCTCCATCGGCCTTAAAAGTTTTATAATCTTTGAAAATATCATCTATTTTATACAAAATCTAGATGTTTATAGGTCATAGCAAAAGTTTTAAAGTTGCCAATGAAAAGAAAAAATCCAACAATCTACATGTAAAATAACTTTTAGCCAAGAGATCCAATGTGAATAAACGATTCATATCTCCATGAAGCTTATACCATGGGACATCATCATTAAAAAAATTGAAAATATCATGATCAACATTGACATTCAAAAATCCCAACCAAAATGGCAAATGTTCTTTGAGGGGCAAAACGTCCTTCAGGGGCTATACCATATGATGTACACCAACCCTTCATTTTTGGATAGAAATGTAGCTTCCGGCCTTAAAGGGTTAAGGCTACGTGGCTTATCTTTTTAGGTTACGAAACATAAGAGATGCACTTTTGAATTACATTTATATCCAGAAAAGATGGACTGTTATGGATAATGTGTGGTAGTTTCATAGCAATCAACCATAATATCTTCTACATTGTTTGCATATAGATTGCAAGTTTGCCCTTTGTTGAAAACACAATAAAAACACTTTACCTTATTATTTGTTGGAATGTTTACATAGAACACTAAAGGCCACTTCACATTGGTCAATGTCCAAGGCGGCCAAAGATTCTAATATTATAATTAGAGAGGATAATATGACCTTCATACTAGAGACCTGCTACCAACAAACATTTTGCTCCAAAATAGTGATATGACAACACTTTATTGTGGTTTTGGCGCCAAAGGATTGGGAGCCGAAAAGTGGAAGGCCCACTCTTGGTTAAAGAGGGCAACAAATACATACTATAAAAATATTCTAATAAGAGTAAATAGAAATTATAATTTTGCACACATTGAAAGATCATAGTGTATGAATTGACGACAAAGGTTCTTTTATTTCCATTTGTTACAAGGTTTAGCAGACTTTGACTTCAATTGGAGTCCATATTTTGCATTATGCAAGGTCTAGATTTTATTCCTTCATGTTGTATATGATGTTAGTTCCTTGTACACCAATTTTTAGAGGTAGAAGAAGGCTGAAGCATATTTAAAAAAACTACTCAAGGAATGTTCAAAATTTGCCAATACAAATTTTCTTGTTTTAATTAAGATTAATTGGTTTTAGAATATGTCAAGATCAAGGCACTGAGGAGTTCGTGTAGGTGGTTTTGGTGTTAGAAACCACCCAAGAAGTTATGAAGTTACCAGATGGCTTAAGACTTAACTCTAATTAGAGATTAGAGCTAGAGTTAGTGTTTTTTGATGGCTAGGTCAATGTTGGTGTCTTTCGACACCTCATGGGACTTGGAGCCCAAATGACCTCCATGTGTGGTTGAGGGACTCATCTTTCTCAAGTTAAGTCTCCCACATGATGAGGTGAGGGTGTGGTTGCACACCATTAGCCGGATTGTGATCATGCTAGCATTCATTAAGAGTTGCATGGACTTGACTTGTTATGTATCATAAGTGAGTTTTTCTTATTTGTTAGTAAAGGGGTCCTTGTAGACTACTTACTTAATTTTGTGGTCTGGGTATTTATTTCATTTCCTCTAGACTAAGTTGTTAAGTGGTTGATAGTTTCTTCTATGAACTATTATTCTTGATGTTTACAAAGGCAATGGTGATGGTTTAGTCATTGTTACCCCAGGTTTGTCTCTAATCGTGCGCTCTTAAGTGTCAACACGATTTTATCTTTGCACAATGTGTTTGTGCACAACAAATAAGAATCCAAATGGTCAATAAGAAGCTTGATATCATATCTTACAGTAGGAAACTATGAAATAAAAACTAATAATTATTAAAACTTAAACATTTTTACACCTTGTTGGGCAAGGTACTAAAAGGAAATTTCTTTATATTCAGAAAGTATAACCCCTAAAGGACCACGACCTAATTCGCTCTAAAACCAATCCAAAACTGCCACTGTCAAAAAGAGACATAAAAATCACATTTTAAAGTGAATTTTGGATTTTCATCCGTAAGATCTTAAAAAAGACTTCCATATAAACATGCCATCAAATTTTGGTTGCAATCCACCGCACGGATTGATAGATTTTAGTGTTTAAAGTCAAAACAATGGTTCATTTTCATCCCTGCGTTCAGTAGATCAATTGACTTTGACTTCATTTTGTATCAAATTTTTGCATAGTACAGGGTCTAAATCTTTTACCATTGTCTTAAGCATGATGTTATTTCCCAACACACCAATTTTTAGAGGTAAAAAAGGGGTGTAGCATATTCAAAACAAGTGTGCAAGGAGTGGAGGTTCAAAAATTGCCATTTCACGTTTTATTTTTTTGTGAACTACGTATGTATTCAAATGATAATCCAAACGGTCTATAAGAAGGTTTTCACCATATATTGTTGTTGGAAAAAAAAAGTGAAAAATATGAAGATCTCTAGGTTTTATGTAGAAAAGATGAAGTTTTTTTCCCCCGTTGCCTGACAATGTGTGAAAATGTTTGACTTGGAATTAAATGCCTATTTACACTAAAGACAAGATTTTTTTTGGAAAATTTCTAAATAAGGAAATATTATTTATATGTGTGAAAAATCTCAATGTCAATAGAATCTTTTGTCAAAATTTTTGGAGGTGCCCGAAGTCCCACTTTTGGCTTTAAGTGGTACTAACTTTCAAACCACAAATCCAAAAAAAAATAAAAAAATATCTCCACGAAGCTCTTATCAGATCCTATCTTGAAAAAAAAAAATCAATTAAAAAGGATTTTTTTTCGAATTGTAGGTACATGCCCAAAATCCAAAATGACCCCGGGGGGACATTTGGTCTTTTAGGGGTTAATGCATTAACCCCTAAATTTCATGGACCTACAGCAAGTTCCCACAATAAAAAGCAAGTTCCCACAATAGAATACTTAGTATCTCTACAAGCAACAGAGGTAGAATCTGACTCATGCTTATCCTCTCTGCGGCCCAGACCTACGGAACGTCAGACTGCCGCCGAGGTTATTCATCCTGGTACATTGTACATTGGGAAGTGGACAGCCACGGACGAAGATGTTCGAATTGTTACAAAAGACGTCCAAAAAATTGCAGCTTTCCAAAATGTGCTTACAGATCTATTGTTCTTGTGCGTGTAAAATCCGTCATGATCGCGAAATCCCCTCAGGAGTCAGCACCTTTCAAGGTGCTCGCAAAAGGTTCTCATGTGAACCTGTGAGACATTCACAAGAGTAGTCGACTAAAAAGCAAGTTCCCACAACAACTCAATCGGATTACGCAAGAATGCAATGTAAAAAGCGCGTTTATGAAGTCTTCACGGAAAACATAAGTGTCGCATGAACTAGCAAAAAATGAATGATATGTAAAGTTTTCCTGCATAAGACTTCCTATCCAATGCTTCGAAGCATTTCTGATCACAATGTACTTCGGTGTGGGCGAGAGAGTACAATGAGCGACATTATCAACGACAGCACCGGCATCTGCAGGTCTCACAATATACAAGGTGCCCCCAATTCCACATGCTGCATCTATACAAATTACATTTCTACAACTTCCTCTCCATCCAGAAGTGACAGCACCTACATAACAGCGCGCGGTTGCTGGATGCGATACGTAGCTCCTTTCTTGGTTGAGTTCGGCACTTTGTAAGGAACCTTGTCGTGATGCTTCAGGGGCTTGCACCATGGCGCCTGAGGCTTCGCGTTCAGCTTCAAATCTCTGATTTGACTGATGTTGAATAAGCTCATGTCCTCTTCTACAAAGCCTGCACAATGGCCACAAGCTCGTGTGAAGATCACTGCTAACACTCAAGACCAGACATTACGATGCTAGCTGAACGAGACTCCATCACTAGACATCCTCTACAACTCGACAGTGCATAATGTTCACATGCTTATGCCTTCCGATGACACCTACGTCATAGTAAATGAAACAAAAGAAAGACACCTCGTCACAAAACTCGCAACTCAGAGGTACCATCAAAGAACAATAAACATACATCGTGCACGGAAAGAGACAGGAAACAGTGTGTCAACCGTGAGAAAAGAAACAGAACAAGCTGTGTATGGCAGCGACATCAAAAAGACTCACCATCGTCGACATCGAAGTGCAACGACTCCTGCGCGGCCTCCATTTCTTGCATCTTGTCCTGATACTCGAGAAACTCGTCGAGGTCAGCGATCTCCTCCAAATCCGCTTCGAACATTTCCTGCTCTTCCAACGCGGGCAACCGTTCTCGCACCCACTGCTCGCGAAAATCAGGACACGTCTGAACGAGACTCCACCACTCGCCGGAAAAGTCCTCCACTACACGGTGTGCAGCAGGCACAAACAGGGGCGCATTGGGGTTCAAAGTAGAAACCGGGTGTACTTCGGTCGCCATTTCTCTCAACGGTCTCTCGTCTATGACATAAACCACCTCGTCGAGCCGATCTGAACAAGCGGCCAGAAAAACTCACAGAAAACACCAACCCTCACTAACCTCCCAAGAAAAACCGCAATACCGGCTCAAACCTCACTGGGAAACAGACGCTCTCTTTGCAGCAGAAGCAGCAAACGAGTTTAGGGAAGCGCGGCCGCGAACAACACTCTCTCACACTCAGCAACAGGCGCGGGAAGCAACGATCGCTCACTTCAGGCCGGGGAGCAGATGCTGAGAGGACGGGTTGAAGAGCTGGGGCCTCTCGCTCTTATGAGCACGGCGCTGCCCCATTGCCATTCACCCCCCAACCCCGTCACCCACGGCCTTCCTTACCGCCCGTCAGCCCTGGAAACGGCACGATCCCCGCCCGCGCGGTAAACGACGGCTCTTTTAGTAACAGACATGGGCCTCCGTCTCGGGACCTCGATCTGACGGTCGGATTGGTTCAATCTGTCGGTCTCCACGGGATTCCGTGTCACTTAGATCGGATGGGATTGGATTAGACGGATTACTCCAAGGTCGTCTGGGTTTCTTTTCCCAGTTTGCCCTTCGCACTTGGACCTTCCTGGACTTCTAAACTTAGCTCCGGATTCGTCTTTAGTTAGATTTGATAAGGACCATTATCGTTTAATTAAAACTGCTGACACTGCTCGTCATATCGATCCTCTCGTTCTCTGTCCATAATAGGGTGGCAAACCCTATTATTGTGTGTGCAGCTATAGCTACGCTCGTGTGGTTTGGCGATTCTCCCGAGTTGGTTGAGGACATACCTATGGTATGCCTTGGTTATCCGGGACGCTGCTTACTGCGCAAATGTTGGCAGGAGCTGTAGTATTTTTCGCACCTGTACGCACTTGCTGCACTTTCATGTGCGCATCTAAGCTTCGTCTGAGCTCCCCAGCATGTATGTTGCCTTCATCCCGTGTTGTGGATGTGGGGCCTTGTTTCCGCCAAGTCGATGAATCCTCTCGCGCCCTTCTTTGCGTGCAAAATTAAGTTCATTCACTTCAGAAAATTCAAAAGTGATAGGCGAGGAGTGATACCCTCGATCACGTTCGGGTTTCTTCGACTCCTCCCAGTTGAAGCTCCCCGTTTCTGGGTGTCGGGGACGGGCTCGCTTCATCTACCATGTGCTGGTCTACGTGTGTTGTTGGAGGTGTTGGCTTGTTGCTCGGCGGGGGAGCTTGTGCTTGGCCCTAGGGCAGTGTTGGTGACAAGCTTGGTTCCTCTACTAGCATCTGCAACATTGGAAGGTTGTTATAGTCAACTACGACTACAATTACCTCTCTAGTCATGGGGTTCGTGGCGTTGACCTCCACAACAAATGGCTCGTTGGAGGCGACTGTGGTACAAAATCTCTGATCAACTACCTGCGCGTTGGCTTTGTGCCGCCCCACCACATGCCCGAGACTCTGTGCAATGTCTTGTGCATTGTGCTCCTCAGCTTGTCTGAAATGGCTTCGAGAGTTATCCAAACCGACATCTGCGTCTTGGATGGCTTACTCGAGTTGAAGCCTACAACCCGGTTGCAAGATACAAGTCCCCCGCTTTGAAAGATGTAGGGCGAGCATGAGCAGCTTTTGCGTTGTAGATTTGTCCTTGGAGATGACTTGTAAGAAGCCATTTCCAAGATTGCGTCTGACTTTGCACTCTGCTTGCACCTCTTTGGAGACCGCGGCTATCCATGCCTGCAGCGGATCCCACTTTTGCCTCTCTCCAACAAAGTAAGCAATGGCGATGCTTTTTTGGAAGTGCTCCATCGCTCTCTTCACTTTCTTTAGGTCCTGGGATGAGCCCTAACCCTAATTCTGCGTGAAGTAGATTCTTGTGGATCCGATAGCTGCTGTGGGGGCACTTGCAGTGCATTACACAGATCTATGAGTACCGAAGCAGATCCGTGTGTAATCTACGTGCATAACCCTGGAACGAAGTAGATCTGGAGAGAATGTAACGAAAACAATAGCTAATGCAGCTCCACACAATCTAGGTTGGTCTCGGCCAATCTCTAGCGCTGAGAGACCTGATCCTCAATCAGATTGAGCAAAATGTGAATCTTCAGGCAATGATGTGCGTCTGCACGCCTCAATCAGTCCTACTGCAGCGTCGCAGCAGCAGCTCACGAGGCCTCATCGACCGGCTGCAATCGCCGCATCTGCCTCTGTCCATAGTTTCCCACATTCCAAATTCGGTTGTTCCTGACAAAAACAAAGATTCTGCTGGCTTTCAACTTAACTAAATAATTTCCTTTCCCCAATGTGCATGTGGAGGCAGATCAGTGACCCATTCACAACAGTTAGATAAAATCTTGTCACAAGTTCCTAGTATCTACTTCTCAATGATTCTGAGAACCTGTTCCCCGCATAAAATCAACAAAATGAACTTCCCCTTGCAAATCGTACAAAATAATTTAGATTTCTCAATAAATGGAAATCCGTGAACCTCACAGGCTGCTAGTATGCGCGGCATGTAGAATTTCAAAGAGAAAGGGGCAAATAATCCAAAATGATGCAAGTGGCCACGCCACAGTCAGCAAATCCCAGGCCAATGATGAAACTCAAGAGTACTGTAAGGGAGAGAATACTCACACAGTGCAGTGGAACCCAATAGAATCATCCAGCCAATTGGAGAATGGAAACCATCCACAGGAGATGATATTTTGCACCGCCTGGAGTGGGTGCTGAATGACGTGGGAAGTGGACTTACGTTGCCCCACGTGGTCGACACTCAGGGGAGGCCGTCCGATATTTGCCGAGACGGCATGTCCAAGCGTCGACTCCTGAGTGACGGCTAACAGCCAGCACCAAAATGTACTGACGACTGAAGGTTACTTGCATTCATCCACGCCCCCCACGTCGGTAAGTCCAAGCGTGGAGATCGACGACTGAAGGTCCCCTACAGCGTATAAGGGATTCTCACACTGTAGTTCGGTGTCAGACATCAGAAATGTAGTTAAAGAAACAATGTGCTGCAACTTCTTTCACGAAAAAGAAAAAGATGAGCTGCCTGAAAAAATAATATGCCGTGTAATATCTCGTCCACGAGACATGGTGCTCAGCATCTGGTGGAATACCCACACCCTCTACCTTGCATGGACATCATCTCAGAGCGCAGTAGCTTCTTTTGTACAGGGGCATGCTGAGGGGAGCTGGGTATGAGTCTGGAATCATCTGCCTACTGTGTAAAACATCCTTATGTATAGTACGCTACAGTTTGCGGGCTTTGATGCCGCGGCTTCGTGATTCGTGAACATCGCCCACATCCCTCGACGTTGAACATGTAGGTGGGAGGAGCAACAAAGTATCGGAGGAGTTTTCGGCGCTTGCATGTACAGTATCGAGGAGCTGGTGGGAATCATTTTGACCATGACCAGGGGTCGGGGATGCATTTTGATGTTGTACAGAGTGGTGGTTGAGAGCAGTTGGATGTACAGTGCCAGCGGAGGATGGTCCTGACAGCCGCATACTCAGATCCTCATCCGCCAGGTCCAGCGAGGGCCTGTGGTCGCCTCTGCCCAGCTGGAAGTTTCCAATGCTGGACGAAGAGATGAGGTCTTTTGCGGCTGGCGAGCTCGATTCGGGCTCTTCTTCTGCTTCTGGCTCTGGCTCTAGAGCCCGTTCTTCATCGCAAGGAGGACTCACCACTGGTTCAGGAACTCTGTCTTTTTCCAGCCATCTCGGAGAACTGATCATCGATGCAGACTCGAGTCGCTCTTGCAGCAGGACCGCCTCTGCAAACATACAAACACACACAAGTTAAACTATCAACAAGGTGACCCATTTGCGGCAACAAAATTCACAAGTATATAAGTTTGCTCAAAGATATTGCAATTCTGATGCAAGTTGTTACCTTGTAAGGCCTTATCGGTCCTAATAATATCCAGTTGAAGGATATCCAGCAAACGACCAAGATCCACCCCGCTTGTCCAGTTCTCAGGCCCGTGTTCATTACGCAATTTCAGTCGACCGCGATTGGCTGTGCCGCCCCAGATGAGACCAACTGGTTGCGGCTTCTGCGCATCGTTCTCGTAGGAAAGTAAAATTAAGCTGCCGCTGTCACCTTCCAGATCGAAGCTCTGTTTGTTTTCCCCCACAATCAGAAAGTCCGTCAAGAAACACACACCGTTCTCATCGTTGTACTCCACAGCATAACCCATAATGACACCCTTAGTCACTCCAGAGCTGCGACCCACTTTTACCACCTGCCTACCAACTATATTCCCTATTTGCGCTTGCAAGTCGACACGGTAGACCTCGCCCATGACTCCCACTCCTCTGATGGAAGTGGCCACCTTGGAGATGTCAAAAGTTTCACAAAATGGGATAAATGCTCCATCAGCTCTCACAAAAGTTTCTGTTTGTCAAAAAAAAACGCAGAGGTCAGTATAGCACCAAAAGTATAATCTGAAGCGCATGTTCTAAGCAAACTTTTACAATCGAAATGACAGGGAGTCACCACAGTGACCAATACGAAGCATGGAAATCGCACCTGGATTTACGCCTGCAAAGACGCCATACCACAGATCATCTTTAACAAACGACGTGGCTCTCTTGACAGCACCCAAGTACACCCCTGGACCAAGATTTGGTGGCAATGGGTGGAACATCCTTTGACTAGGATAGTCAAGGTCCACAGCAACATGGCGATTGGTGATAAAGCCAAGTTCACGTGCGCCAATTTGGCTCTGGACAAGGGCTCCAAGAGTACCGTAGGTCTCCTGACTTGCCACCTGTGGAAAAACCAAAGCAGAAGAAAGACACAACAACAGGCCTGTCAAGATTGTAAAAGTAGATTGGCTACCATGTGCATACTCATTGACAGATGCACTATATAACAAGCATTGAATTATCACAACTTCATGGAAAAAGATCTATCGGTTGATCGAACACATACAGAAGCTTAAATAGGCAGATTCTGATACAGAAATTCTCACTTAGCAACCTAGCCCCAAAAATAGCCTTACGAGGCAATGGGACCACACCTGCATATCCATTTCCTGATATCAAGTTGTAAGTTGAAGAAGACGACCACATCTCTTAGAACCACAACTTGGCACCGGCTGCAAGCAGCTGCATATTCCTAGGCCTTACCGTCCTCCAAATATGGTATCAAATAGTTTCATGGAGCATACATATCATTCATAGTTCTGTATTTATGACCACTCCGATATAGAAGAAGTCAATAACGAAATCTCAAACAGTTATCTAGCTCACCGACCAGTGAAAGTGATTGTTATCATGGAGAGACTTCATATCTTTTGGACATTTGCATATCGTCGAGAATATTCAGTACTACTTCTACGAAATCTGTTCTTTTTTATTCAAATATTAATTTTCAATTTAAAAATATAAATCGTTCAAGAACTTTTTAATCTACTAGGTAAGGTACAAGGCACATTTACTCCAGACTTTAGCAAAACTAAATGCCCCAATCAATTGTGCACTCAGTCACTCACATAATGAGCAACGAAGAATAATGATATACACTACAAAATCAAGGAAAAAAAAATACAGCGTAGAGTTCAGAGGAACATTGACATTACCTGTGTTCCGGACCCAATGCTAGCGTCCATTCCCCTTAGCCCATCCAAGACCTCTGAAAACATTTGTTCATTTGGCATCATCGCAGGAACCCCAAAGTAAGAAAATTCCACAACATCGATATCGCACCATATGCCTCCGGGACCCTAAGTTTCAATTCACACAAGAAGTAAACTGTCATTCAGATGTAACGGCTCAGCTTAAAAGATTCGATAATGAGAATTAGAGTATGGGTTTGAACTAAATCGTGTTAAAGAATAAGCATGGGTACGTACGTACCGATACAAACGACGGCAGAATTTGCATTTCGTGAAGCCACTGCGTGTGGACCTTACGGGCCACAAAGACAATAATAGCAGGAATCGATGTTAGCTCGCCTCCCCGTGTCCTGAATCCTAGGGCAGTTCCGAGACCACAACTCCGAAGAGATTTGCTGTGGTACGCTCTGATAGTCATAAGCTCAAGCAAAGTGCTAGCCTGATTGCCGAGAGGTACAGCTCCGTCATTACTCATTACACCAACTGATTTCTGGAGGCCACTGAAACAGGCAGCTCTTTCGTCCGCTGAGGCAAGCAGCTGATCGTTGCCAGGCCACAGCAAGTAAGCTCCACTTTTGTAACTATGTGTTCCACCTACACCAGGAGCGGAAGAACTCTCTAAGGGCTTTGGTGCCACACCAGCGCAGGAGCAACTTCTGAACTTCCGCACCGGATAAGGTGGCGGTCTGCTGTAAGAAAAGCGCGTGTAAGTGCAAAGCAGTTGAGAATTCTACTATACAACCATCATGATGTTACTCTCCAAAACAAATCGGACAGAAAAATAAATAAACGTGCAATCAAGTATTTCTGAGAATGCCAAGTCACAAAAACAGGTGCAGGTACAAGTGCATTGGCATGCGTAAGAACTTCGCACACCACACATACAAAAGACAGAACACTTCGGCCCCAAACCACTGTGGAATCAGGAAATTTATGTTTTGTATAGTAAGAGGTGTTCACTACTGTTATGGTCTGAAACCCAAGGTCATATCTGAGCACCTCTGAGTCGCAAAACATTCAAGAGCGTAAGGGCTAAAAAGAAATGGCGGGGAACTACGCTCTCGTCACTCAATTTTTATTTATTTTTAAAACCTTTCCGCGGCCTCGAAAGTACTCAAGCTATTCGATCACACGCTCAGCAACTCTGACAAAGCGAAGAGATTGCTTCGTAGGGTCAACAAGACAACGTATGACCAGATTCTACCACCAGATGGTGCTGATTAAGAGATTGAGAAATTGAGAGGTCGCGTAAAAACAGATGAAGCCCCTCCTTACAGCATCACAAGCAGTGCACGACGGATCCTAAATAACCCAACCTATTGGGTCATCAACAAACCCTATCCCGCTCACTTGCACACAAAACCAACTATCGAACGCTATACTGCGCGGCGTGTTCCAATCACCACGAAGCTAAGCTGTCCATTTATATGCTCCCTGTAAACTAAAACAATCTCCATTCAAGAGAAAATAGGTAGGCGCGTCGCAGAAACGGATTTCAAGCCTAATCACGTGAACAACGCAAACCCCAGTCACAATGGATTCTTCTCGAGATCATACCGAGATTCCAGACATTGCAAACCAGCACAGGCCGATTCGTTCTGCGAGGAACTCCCATTTACTGCCGGACAATGGTCGCCCATGTCAAAACCCCAACGTAGCTCCTCCTCGCAAAAGGCAATTCAGAACCCCGGCCCCACAGAAGCAGAGAAGAACAAAGCCCGACTGTTCGTAGCCAAAATCGGCCTCAATCGGACAGCAGCAGCAAACAGACAGTCTGCAGGGAGATGAGTTGGTCTCTAGGATGAAGATGCTGCCATAAGCCAGGCGCCCGACGAACAACGATGACGACGATTGGCGTCCCTCCGCGTCCAGCACATGGCCAGCCAAGTTAACCGAGAAGAGCACGCGTCTACACCAAAACGGGCACGCAACGGGTCATCGGAAACATGGTTCTCAGTACGCCGCCGCGGCCGCGATGCACACTACTATAGTCATCCCGTGGTGCCCCAGGATCCAGGACCCTGAACGCCCGGTGCAAAACGAAGTCAGTGCGCAGGCAGCGTGTGAGAGCTCTGAAACTAACAAACTAACTGCCTCCGTGTCTCTCACCCTCCCTCCCTACCTACCTCACGGTGGGGCAGCCGCAGCCTGCTCCTTGGCAACACACCCACACTCCACTCACTCTGATCTTTCCTCTCCACTCACGCCGATCTCTCCCTGCGCCCTGTCTCCATCCTGCATAACGAGTTACTTCCCACCTTCCCGCGCGCGTATCTTAACCCCTAAAGGACAGAGGAGCCAAAAAAGTGGCTTCTCGGATGACATTCAAGGATGATAATCGTTGTGAATGATATTTTTTCATCCTCTCCTTTTTTGGAGAATTCAATAAATGTGTAAGTAGTAGATGATGATGAAACTTGCCTTCTTGAGGTGGTCATGTTTTATCTAGAGAAGACTAGACAAGAAAATCTTTGTGACATGGATCTCAATGTAATGTATCATAGAAACTTCTAGCTTTTGCTCTATATCTGTATACATGTCATTCAAATGATACTTTTTGAGTTTGAATCTAACTAAGGAAACGAAGCTTATGAAGTCTTATTTCCATTACAATTTAAAAATTTGACAAATATATTAAATTGAATAAGTCCTTGCAATTTGAACTTTGGGCATATAACCATGGTTGGCCAATTTACTAATCCCGGATGTGATTGATTTAGTGTCTTGTATATTTTTCGATGTTTCCGATTACGCGGAAGTGCTGTCAAAATTGTGTTAGAATCGCAAGGTGTGTTGTGTTAAGGTTGTCCAAGCATTGTTAGTATGAAGGACGCATGATTAGAGCATAGGGTAGCTTTGTGTACATTTTAATATTGCAAAAGTTGTAAATTTTAAGTGATGTTGTAAATTTTTTTATAAAAAATCACTTAAAATCGTAGGGCGTTATAACTAATTTTGACTTTTTTTATTTCTACAATGTTTTTGTAAAGGAAAACAATCCATTATCCTCTAAAGGACTATGACAATTTCCCGATCACTACAGTCAATCCGGGTTCGCGGTGTCAGGGCCCGGTTTTAGGCCTGACACCGCGAAGAGCGGCCCTTCTCCCCAAGCGCCTTTTCGCCTCCATGCGCCATTCTTCCCACGATAACGTTCGCTTTCGCCCACTTATTTTTTGCGCTGCTCGTATCCCTCATCAGCATTCTCGCCGATAGCCCCTTCTCCCCCCGCCTTCTTCGGATCACCGAAGGCCCCTTCTCGCCCCGCCACGTGTACTCCAGAATGACCCGTCCTTCTCGGCAGCTGCGAAGGCGAAGTGTCATCCACATCGTTTTGTACGGCGCCGTCTTTCGCACGATCTATTGTGTCGTGTAGTACCCTGCCGGAAGGGGAGTGCTTGTCTCCGCGTGAATGGAGTTCCTCGATCTCAATCTCCCCATATAAGACAGGCCGAATGGGAATTCTGGCGAGACGGTGCCACCAACCGTTGCCGATAACGGGGCAACAGTGAAGAAATGGAGGTGTCAAGGGAGAAAGAAACCGACTGGCGTGCGTGAGAATGGGGTGGAGGACCTTGATGCCGCGTTCCGGGAAGGCCCGCATGCAGACTACCTGAAGAAAC
The DNA here is from genome assembly GCA_963971425.1 of Bryoerythrophyllum caledonicum. NCBI lineage: Eukaryota > Viridiplantae > Streptophyta > Bryopsida > Pottiales > Pottiaceae > Bryoerythrophyllum > Bryoerythrophyllum caledonicum. The sequence continues at coordinate 13,047,410 of OZ020515.1, forward strand.
ACGGTCACAAGGTTCTTCGGATGCGCGATTCATTACAAAACCCTCCTCCAGGAATTTTGACATGGCAATGTCTTAGGTGGAACATGGAGGCCAAGAATGATACGAGGTTCGTAGAAGATCCGCAATCATCGAAGAGGAAGCAGTCCAAGCTTATCGCCTACATTCCCTGGGATAGGGTCTCGGATTTCGTCGAGGGTGAGCAGTCTGGCCGAAAGGATGTAGAGACTACCTTCGTCCGCGACAAGAACGACCCCACAAACGTCGGCGAGAAGACGCATTATCGGTGGAACTGTGTAAAGCCTAAATCCTTAAAATGGCTTTTTTCAGAAAATTTAATGTAAAAAGGGTTGTAGATATATGGAAAATTAAATAATTAATGATTAAGTTTACATTAAATAGTTAATTAATCAAAAAGTGTCTTCATATCTAAGAGATATAAGATAGTGGGAAAAGGGGTGAACTCACACTCTTTGGAAAGGGTGTGCCTTTTCATAAGTAGATATGAATGGGTGTGAGGTTCAAGTGAAGTTAGTTTTAACGGTTAGTTGTTGGAAAAACCGTTTTCCCAAGAGGTGTGCCTCTTGGCTTTGAGTAGAATTAATAGCTTGAATTTTTAGCATTCTTGGCCATTTCCATAAACATTCCTTGGAGGAAGATTGGAGTGAGCCCTAGCTTAGGTGAAAAAAGCTAGCAATTGAAGAAATCTCTTATGTTGTAAGAGTATTATGTTGTGTGTGAAATTATTAATACATAATTATTATTGAATTTGCATATGTAAAGTCGTGTGTGTGACTTAAATAATATGTATAAATTGCAATAATATTAAGTGCTTCATAAAATAAATTTGACATTGTGTTTGTAAATGCAATTATATGCATGAGGTATTAATTGTGAATAAATTCCTATGCATAACTGCATTAATTATTTTATTTAGATCTTCATTGTAAAAATTAGGAAATTATCCTAATTAATTATGTGACATGAAATTGTATGTGTGTTGATAAATTAAATTAATGTATTGCATATGAGTGAAATATGAATACTTAATAATATTAAAACTTCAAGAGATAAAGTTAGGGAAGATCCTAACTATGTCAAAGTGACATTGTGAATATTAATGTAATAAATCTAAGTGTATGTAAGGCATTTAGAAATTAATTTGAAGTAAGAAACTTAATGCATTTATGTGAGAAATGCATAAGTAATTAATGTTAGACTTAAGTTTGAGTATGGAAACTTAAGTTTTAAGTCATAAGACGGGAGTCTTATGCATGTGTAAATAAGTAAACTTAAGTCTAAAGTGGAATAGAACTTAAGTTTAAGTGATAAAACTTAAGCCTAGAGTGATAGGACTTAAGTTTGAGTGAGAAAGAACTTAAGTATAAACGATAGGACTTAAGTCTAAGTGTTAGAACTTAAGTCTACAATGAGGGAAAACTTAAGTTTGGATGATAGAACTTAAGTTTGAGTTAGAAAACTTAAGTTTGAGTTAGAAAACTTAAGTCATACAAGTATAAGAGTGAAGATACTCTTTTGGCATTCAAGTGTTAAGGACTAATAGATAGTTAGACTGAAGTCGGGACTTAGAGTAGGATTATTTAGGAACTTAATCTAACTTATATGTTGTTTGAACTTAATACTTGTAATGAATGCGTGAGTGGATTGGATGCACGTGAAAAGTAAAGCAAAGTGTATGAGGTAACATTGTAAATTTAAATGGAATTAATTAAGGGACAAACAATGAGTGCAATGGATAGGATCCATGAGCCGAAGATGGCAAATACTAAGAAACTAACCAATAAGCACATTCATAGTTAATTCAAGAGCAAGGCTCTTTAGAGAAGCGAAGCTCTACCTAAGCATATAAATCCTTGGGATTAATACCTTAAGAGTGAAATGCTAAGTGTGAGGCATTTTAAGGCTTAATTCCCTAAAAACAAATGCATAAACTTAAGTAATCCACTAAAAGATAACTTTTGACCTACAATTAAAGACAAATTACTTAACGGTTGACGCTAGACCATCCCGGGACAAAGAACTTGGATCAAGAGTGATTCTCGGGTGTTTTTGGAGAGTGGAATTTTTGGGCTACAAACTGCTACATCGAGTACCAGCAGTAAGTGAATCTCGACCTCTGATGTCACGATATCCACGCTTATCGGCTGTGCCGTAACATCTCTTCAGTACCGCACGTATCTTGAATGGTTATAGCCGATTAGCAAATGACGTTGTCAATACGGTCCCGAAGACAACAGGGACAAGATCCAAGCTATCACGCCCGAAATGACACCAACGCCATCGAAACAACGCCAACGTAACTTGTTTCCCTTTGTTTCCCTTCCATTGATGCGAAGGAGGGGGGCTCTATGAAAGTGGGCTGCCAATGTCGATTCTACGTAAAGAGGTACTATTTTCTCCCACATATCATCGAGATAGGGTACTTTTGCTCGGAACATGTCGACACACAGGGCCTCATCGTCCACGATAAGGACAATGTGCAGAGGGAAAAGCTCCGCTTTCAGAAGTACATGTCGGAGGAAGTAAGGCTTTGGGTTCTCAGGCAATTTGAGGAGCAAGTTCCGATGGCAGCTATAATACAGAAGCATAAAAAGCTGGTACTGAAGGCAGGGGATGAGGGCACTCTTACGCCTTCTCGGGATTGTTTCCTTAGCATAGACGACATCCGCAACATATGCGGAGTCCGTGCGCAAAAACTATACAAGAAACACGACAACAACGCTGAGAGTGTCAGAATAAGGATAAGAGAAAACCGAGGTACGGTTTTTTACTACCAAGACCCGGGCAGCAAGGTTGACGGAGTACTGAATGCCGATAACGTACCCTTTGTAATTGGGATTCAAACCCCATTTCAAACGCACATGATGCTGAAATATAGTCACGATAACATTATTGCTATAGACGGGACATTCGCAACGAACAACAAAAAGGTACACATACCTATACCATGGTCCATGTAGGGTCTGTCTAAAAATTAGGAGCACTCACTCCCATACCGCTTAATTTCTTGCTTGCGTGTCCAATATCCGCTCTTCAGGATGATGGTATTCGACGAGTGGAGAAACGGAGTTCCAGTGGCTTTCATGATCACTGCGAAATCCAAACAAACAGATCTCGTGCCTTGGATGCGCGCTCTGAAGCAGAAGTTGGTGAAGATAAGGCCGGACTAGAGACCCAGTGCCTTTGTACTTGACGACGCCGATAATGAGATCAACTCTCTTCGGTAAACGATTTAGTATTCTTACGTTATCGGGTGAGGGGCCTTCGGCGAGTTGTACTTATCGGCACCATGGATTATCGCAGGGAGGTTTGGCCGCACTCGCATCTATTTCTTTGTCTCTGGCATGTTCGTCGAGCGCGGCAGAAGAATGCATGTGCTAAGTTGAAAGACATGGAGATGAGGGCCGGAGCCTTACAAATTGTGGGCTCACTTACGTACGTATCGGAGACACCTAGTGACTTCCAAGACCCTTCGGCGAGAGCTCCCAGCGATAAGGTGTGGAATTTGGTAGAGTGGGTGCGGCACGTCTACGGTGAAGCTAAGGCTCTCTTGCCAGACGCTAATGCATACTGGAAGTACTTCGACAAGGAATGGCTCCCGAAAATCAAAATGTGGGTTGTGGGAAACCGGAAAATCCCCCATGCTGGCCAGGACACCACTGCAGCAATCGAATCATACCATTCTAACATGAAAGCAGTGCTCCGGCAATCCAAAAGGAAGCTTATCGGCCGAAGGATGGACTGGCTTATTTATGAGCTCACTGGAAATGTCATCGAGAAGTATGATTACAGTCACTGGTGTAAGCTGAACGGTTTTATAAAGAACAAGTGGCAGCGGCAGATCATGGTCAATGCAATCAACCAAGCAAATACAATTCCCAATAATGTGGTCACCTTGCCCGAGTGGTCAGGAGGTCCTACATACGTTAAATCCTCGAATAGGAGACACCTTACGTATGCGGTATACATTCCGTGCACCGAATGGGCCGACTGCCAATGTGTTCATTCCCAGAAAGGTATCATCTGTAAGCACCAAGTTAAGGTCCTGAAAATGACAAGACCTGACCTGGCGGAGGGAAAAATTGTTAGATATCTGGGCTCCCTTCGCGGCACAATCCAAGGTGGAATGACAAATCTTCTCCGCCTAGACAATGGTCGACACCCGAATACCGAGGGCTTCCTCGATAATGGTGTCCCCTCCGATACCGAAACCGGAGATGTAATCCCAGTGGCTTCCAACCTTCAAGAATTAGGCGAGACATGAATATGCGACTTTGATCGTATGCATCAGCTTGTCTTGAAGCTACTCGGCAAGGCTTATCGGCAACTATTTCTGGCAAGACACTTGGATGCAGCTCTGCGCAACACTGACGCCACCCTCTCAAGGTTGGAGCCTGAAATCGAAGCCGGAATGCTTCATCCACTCCAGGAGATAGCTGCATCGCTCCCCACAAATGAAGACGGCCTTGGAATGAGGCTCCGAAGGTTGCATGACTTCCTGGATTCCAGAGGTTTTCGGGTGAGGTCCGTTCCAGCTAGCGAAAGACTAACTCAAGAAACGTCTTAGGTTATCGGCTCCGATGTGGTTGAGTATAAAGGGCAGAGGATTTTAGCTGCTAATCTGTGCCGATAACCATTAGTAATCTTATCGGTGGAATACTGCCGATAAGATGCGATAAGATTAAGTTCCATGCATCGACTGAAATTTCCAGTGAAGTGATATTTATTTAGTTGTGAAGTTAAAACTCAACATTCAGTATAATCGGCAAAGACTGGATTTTAAGTTCCGCTTACAGGCCTCAAGTGGGTCTCAAATTCCGTTTATGTACGCTATCGAAAAATTTGTCATTTACAATGAATGAAATGTACAACATCGGCATCCTATTAATCTGTACAAATTCCTGGAGTCTATCGGCTGTGTACAGCACTGCCCCCCCTTATCGCCTACTTCTTCGTCCAACGACGCTAGTTTGTGAGCTGTGAGCGATGAGCAATGAGCGATGAGCGGTCATTTCATGAGCAACGAGCACAAATTTACTAAAAGATTATATTTATTCGAATAATTTTGGAGAATATTTCTATTTTAAGTAAATTTTTGGACCTATAACCGTGGATTGAACTCAATTGTTGGGATTTTAGGGCCTCTCAAATCATACCGTAAAATCATCAAGCCCCCCTATTTTCTGAGATTTAAAGAAGTTCAGTATTTGGAAAGGACATTGCTTATAGGAACAGTGGAGTATTTCAATGGCTAGCAATAGTGAAGATGACATTGACTGTAGCAGATTTGTATATAACGCCAGAATTTCTAAAAGAACTAGTAGACCAAGTTGAGAGAGAAGATGATGATGGTGGTGCGAGGGAGCATCAGGCTTTAAAAAGAAGCAAGATTTGAATAGTATAGAGAATAAGGGGTGCTAGGGGTTTAGATTTATCAAGGCTTGGATATTACGAGTTTAACATTTTAAGTTGTTGGGAAATAGTGAAGGGAGGATGCAAGCCCCATGAGAGGTAGCTAGTCTAATTGTTGGCGCCAACAATTAAAATCAAGAAAAAGAAAATGAAAAAAAAAACTTCAGAGAATATAGGTAGACAACATAGTTTGAAGTGGCCAAGTCTTTTACATTTTGATGTTACACTAGGGGGCATGTACTTCTTATGAGTGGTAGCTACTTTAGTTGTTGGTACCAACAACTATATTATAAACATCATAGAATTAAGGACTTGGAGACACATCCATAGTTATTAGTGATTATGACCTTGGCTAACTTCTACATGTAGTCAATAGAGAAAACGACCCACACCGCTGTCCATTACTTTCTTCACTTCGTTGAAGCTGAACGTCGGTGCATGAACAAAGTGGTCATCTTCCAAATGAAACTGGCACAACACACGAAAGATGTAGTATAAATGCTTGCAATAGTACCAAGCGCCTCGCTTCTTCGTCCGGACGAACATATCCTTGAAGTCCTCACAAGAGCAATCCGGGGTGGTCCCAATAGTCAAGCGATACTCCGTCGTTCTCTGCGCCTTTTTGCAGTGCAACAAAACTATACCTCCATTGACAGGGTATGGAATGGGAGTAACCTGGCTGATGCGGGCATCAATGATGGCGGCTGACTCCCAACGGTTCCTTTGCTTCACGGACACCTTGCCTTGTGGTAGACGTCGGATGCGGTGCCCATCACGGAGTGTTGGATATGCATCGGGTGCTTCTGGAGTTGGAACTGCAGTAACTTCGGCAATGTGACTCTTGGAGTGTCCAAAGAGACGCCGAGGTGAAATTTCTCGGCGCTCTTGAAGTTGGAATCCAGCCTGCTCAAGTCTAAGAATCTCCCCCTTTGTGAGCTTCGTGCCCTTGAGTACGGGCCAAACGTTGGGCACCTGGGGTCGGGCGCCGACCACCCACTTTTGGTTGGTTCCCTTCACACAACGTTCGATATCGTCCATACAATGGAAGAACTCCATCATCTTGTCTTTCAACAGACGGCGAATGTGCAACACTCCAGTATAGGTAGGGGCAGGAGTACTCTTACCTAGACGTATAATCATCTCTGAACAAGTTCTTCCAGTTCGTGCTTGTTTGGCAAAGCATTTCTTCTTGGAAGTCTTTAGGAGTCGGGCAATGTGCCATTGCCTCACATCGCAGTCAGATTCTTGGACACTAGTCACATGCTTCACCTGTGCACTTACAACATTGGATGCTGATGCTGGTGGAGACAAAATGCGAACGTCGTTAGAAGAAGTAGGTGAAGAAGGGGGAGATAAATCAATTGCTGGTGGAGCACTCTCACGGCGGCCCTTCCTTGTTCTCGTCTGGACCTTGGGATGGGAGAAGTTCATCTTGTCTGAGCGGTGACTATCAAACTCAGATCCAAGAGGGAGGTCTAGCTTGCGTGCGGTAGACCCAAAGACCTCCTCACCCTCAAAATGTGGGGTACGGGTGCACCATTCCTTCCCCTCTGCCATCGTCTCCATTGCGTCAACAACTTTATCTAGTCTGCCCGATTGCTGGGCTTGGCGTAGCCTCAACTCTTGTTTTGAAGGCCCAGTTCCGGGCCGCCCACCCTTTAGAAATTTGTAGTAGTTTGTGCACTGCATGAATGCAGGTACGAAGTCGTCCACTGTAGCGTCGTACAAATCGTTCCCCCTATTGCCAGACTGTTGAAGCCAACGGTTATGGACGGTCTCCGACAAGTTGCAGGAGGGCATTTCAGCACGCTCTTCATCCGTGAGGTCCTGGAAAAGACATCCAGGAATTTAGCCAACATTGATTGCTAGCACAAACAAGTGAGTCCACGGGACAATGTACTAGGCGAAAGAATGACTTACCAACTGCATGGAGGCTCCCCATTGCCGGTAGCGATAATGCCAGAAAGCAAGCCACTGGTCTAGCTGCTTGAGTGTTGTATCGTCTACGGCTCCACACGATTGCCACCATGCCCGAATTGCAAGGTATCGAACCTCAGCCTCGGCGGAGGTCTTCGAATTTTTATATTGCTTGCATAGGAGACGATGTTGTTCTTGGAACTCACTCTTGATATGATTGTCTGTATGGCGGTTCATGGAGGTGGTCCAATGAAGGAGGCATGTGCGCTCACGATCAGGCATCTCCTTGTGTGGATCTCCGGTTCCATAGATCTTGCGAACAACATTCCAATTGGCACCAGCGCTATCTGCCATGAATCCCTTGAAGTTGACAATCATGAGCCCATGCCTAGCCATGACTTCGTTGAGGCACTTCCACATGACACATTGGGCCTCACAATCCTCAGATTGCATATCACATACTGCAATAGTCATCACCCTACAGTAGTGTGAATCATAGACATGGCACGCCATAGTGGTCCAATTATTGACGCGCTTGACGTGGTCAAACATGAGCCAAGAATCTTGCAAGTCTCCTCCTGGCTGCATTCTAGTGACAAGGTCAGCACCGGAGCCAGGTCCTACCTCACTCATCTTAAAGACGAAGACTTTGTCGTTGTCAGCGCCTTGTACCGGAAACATATTTCGTTGGACAAAGGGCCAGGTCGTACATCCTCTCATCTGGCGGATGCCGTCCATGGGATTAGTGCGCCCGACGTGCTTGAAGTTTGATATAGCATTCTTGATGTTTGGAGAGGCGAGGTTGGCGTACTTCTCCATAACGGTCTTCATGTCCTCCACAGTCATGGTCGTATCGCACTGTTGTGGACGGAGGAGATGCTTCGCAAGGAACTCCTTACTTGCAGCCATGGCAATGGAGGAATTTGTTGCGGACGGAGTGCGCTCCACTTGCTCGCCGATCAAGGAAATGATAGTATTCTCAGACTCGCGGAAGACGCCAAATGCAACGGGGTGATTATGGACGCCCAAGTGCACACAAGCTCGGGTCATACCCGGTGGTCCAATGACATAGTAAATAATAGCGTCACATGTAGCAATGGCCTTAGGTGGAGTCTTGCATACCTTGCAACATACGGTGGACAGTTTCGGAGGGTCTTCCCTCCCCGGCACGAAGGGAATGGGAGTTGTCCCTTCCCACTCCTTTTCATTGTAGGGGTCTTCACGATTCGGTCGTTTTAGGTAATCGCAATCCAGATTTCCGCACTTGAGATGGCCAGCACATGAGGATCTCCGGAAGGTAAGGCCCATGTCATTTGAGATGTTGGAGGTCTTTGTGAGGCACCAACAATGGCCATCGTACTTCTTGTCGATACCCTGCAAGTTCTTGGCCTTGGACGAATTGGCACCAGCAGCAACGGGTGGCAACTCAAAGATGACATCACCATCGTACATGGAGGGTAGGAAGTCAACTGTCCGATGTGGCACTAAAGCATAGTTCATATTCTTCAGCACATTCTTCGTACTTGGTCTAGACGCCAAGCTCTTCAAGCACGCAACAACACTTGTACGTCCCAATGTTTGAGGATGTAGGGGAGGTTGTGCAGCGGAAGACGGTGTTGGGGGTTGCCGGTGCTCGTCGAACGTGGATGGCGGCGGGGTGCGAAAAGAGGTGGGAGTGGAGGCAGTGATGTCCTCCACGCGGAAGTCATCATCGCTGTCGTCAATGAAGATTGGAGAGTGCGCCTGATGTTGCTTCAAGGGCGGGGGGATGTCGGCTACGCTAGTTGCTGGAGTGCAAAGTGGGGCGTGGATGCTAGACGTTGTGAACTTCCCGGGCGTCAACAGGTGCGTGGATGCCTACATCTGCATTTGAGACAAACCAAAGACTTTGTAAGTACCCTCCTCCAAGGACCATGTCTTCTGACCATTAACTAGGGAACTGAGCTGAGTGACGGTGTATTGAACATTTCCGTCCACATTGAGAACCTCCTTCTCAACATAGATAGACTCTTCCTGGAAACCAAAACGGACTGCTAGGTATACAGAAGGAACTATGGCAAGACCGTTAGGTCCTAGTGGATGTCGAATTGGATGCTTTGCTCCTTCAGTGCTAAGTGTAGCCATCTCTAAGGACAATGCAATGGGGCAAAGAAGATTCGTAAAAATTGCTAACAAGTTACTGAATGCTACGAGCGATGGTGGTGTATATGTTGGTAGTGGAGTTCTAATTCAGTTTAGAGAGTGACATTGAGCGGTGTGAAGAATGTGACAAAAGAAAATTAAAAAAAACAATGATGGATCTTTTAGGAGAACGTGGTTCAAGGTTTAGGCGGCGGATTGTAGTGCAAATTAGATGTACTAAAGCAGGTGGCCGTCGCAAGGATGGAGTTATTAGTACACATCCGAGTTTGTTGAGGTGGATGTGAGTTGGAAAGTAACTCTCAGGATTTTTAAATGTTATGTTTGGAAGAGCTATGTTATAGAGTCTACATAATTTGAAAGATGTCGTCAAAAGTGTCAGAGTGTAGGTTGTCAGGCTACATCTCAATCTTAGAAAGTTGACATTAAAGATATGCTTTTCTTGGAGGAGGCGCCGCCTATTACCTGTACTCACATTTTGAAAATATGAGTACAGGTAATAGTAGGCTGGTAATTTAAATATAGTTTATTGCTGGGCGGGTAGTGGACTAAGGAAGTGAGAGGGGATAGTTATGGGGAGATGGTTGGATTGTGATGTCTAGCTTGTTCCACACACCAATGCAGGAACCTCAGTCTCGAGTGGCACCTGCTCGAAGAAGGGTTAGGAAGAGTGCATTTAGGTTCTCCTCGAGAAAGATTTTACGTCAGTCGAAGATGAGGTCAGGTAGACGGTACGAGGGTATTGATAAAGTAACATGTACTCCAGACTTTGATAGAGATATGCAGCCTTCACAGACGGGTCCACTAGAAAGTGTTAGAGGAAAATTTCAGAAACGTGGAAGAGGTAGAGGGAAGGGAAAGAGTGCCAATAATACAGCAAGTGTGGAGTTAGTGGAAGATGGAGCACATGATGAAGGAAGAGAATCAAGAATAGCATCACAGGTAAGTGCTCCAGTCACATGTTTTTGTTTTTAAAGTGCTATGCTTGTTGTACTTTTAACATAATTCTGAAAGAGATAGGCATGATTTTATGAATATGTAGGAAATAGAGACAATTTGTGACTAGTATGGATGGAGATGGGATGGTAGAGGATGCGGAGTTAAAATTAGACTTCAGAAGGACTCATTGGTGGTCACGGTATTCTACATAAATAGCATTGTATTCCAAATTCATTTGAATAGGAAAATTTAACTTGATTGCAAAAGAAGCATGTTAGCCAAAATACCCTAGATTCTGAAGCTTTTGAATTCAGATTCTTTTGTGTTATCAACCATTACTGTCTCGACGACTCCCCGGGGGGATTGTAGGGGCGAAGAAAAATTTACTAAATTTAGTAAAATTTGCCGAAATTTCTATAGGAAAAATTGCTTTATTTTTTAATTAGATGGGTTTTTAGGATATGATCCATAGTCATTACCTTTCCGTCATTCCATACTTTTCTGACGAGCAACTGCTGAACTGAGAAACATGCGGTACACCAACATTCATCCCACATTCTCCCTCCCGTCCAAATTTGTTTTTAAAAATCACGTGCCCCCCTCGCTGCGATGGTTTCGAGGCGCTGCGAGGGTATTGAGGTGCAGCTAGGGTTTCGACAGGCAGGCCGAATCGCAAGCAATCTTCACGAGGCGTTGTGAGGGTTTCGTGGCGAGAAGGTGCTGCGTGGGATTCTTGGGAAGGCCCTTCAGATCCGAAAGTCAGAATTCGAGGTTCCTATTTTGTAAAACAGATTCAGTTTAGGGATTCCGATTTTAGAGCTTACTGATCTTTTACCTACTTTCGGAAATCAGATTCTGCGAGGGTCTGTCACATGGCTCATTCACTTAATATTGTTGTAGAATTTGTTGCTGAAATTGATACCTTCGGATCCGAAACTCAATCACCTTGTTCGGCTACCTTACTGATGAGATATATTTTCTGTCGTTTTTATAGGTGCGTGATTTTGAAGCACCAGGATGGAGGATGGAGCGAGCCATGCCGACTTGCGAGGCGAGAGGTGCACATCTTCACTGACCTTGTCTCCTCGTCATGTAAGTGACCGAGCCTTAGCAGCAAACCTGTTATAAATTACATGAAACCCTTAACCATAGAAACTGGGTGTTGATGTTGATGTTGAAGGTCCCAAGTTTTGCATCGTCGGTGATGGAGGAGGAAGCACTGAGTGCCGACTTTGCAGGCGTGCAGTGCACAACTTCACCAACCTCGGATCCTGCACAGGTGTGTGACATCTGTTTCTTGAAACCGAGTGGGATAACTGTTTCATGCACTTCAATGTGCGGTGAAGTTTGATGCTGCTTTGAAGATGTTTGAATCTGAAAGTAGATTGCAAGGTTCCAAACTTTTAAGAAATATTAAGAGTCATTGTTTCACATGGTTCATTATTGAGTGAGAGTTAAAAAATTCTTCGATGAAAATGTGACTTTCGGATCCGAAACTAGATGTACAAGTACCTCATTTTGAAAAAAAGTATTTTGAATCACTGTTTCTGTTAGTTCATTAATTTGGGTTAGTTGTAAACTTCTCTGCTGCAAATGTGACTTTCGGATCCGAAAGTAGTTCACTAGGTTCCTCATTTTCGAAAATTTAATTTGAGTCACTGTTTGTGTTGGTTCAATAATTAATGATGTTTGTAAAAATATCTAATTTTATTATGACTTTCGGATCCGAAACTGCATTCACCGGTTCTTCATTTTGAAAAGAATTTGTTTGTGACTATTACAGTTGGTTCCGTATTTATGAATGGTTAGAAATTTCTTTGATGCAAAAGAGACTTTCGGATCCAAAACTCGATTATTGTCTTCCTGATTTTAACAAAAACTTTCAGCATCGTTGTTTTCCATAAGAATGACATGAGATAAGCATTGTGGGCAATGTGGGGTGATTGAAGATTGCAATTGCTTCTGAGAATTAGTTGGTCAATGATATAATGACTGTCATGTTCATCAAATGTTGCAGTTTTGCCACTTGTTGAGTAGGTGTCATCTTCGTTTTTGTAAAATTATTCACACAACACCTGACTTTTGGATCCGAAAGTCTTGTTGATGATTTGAGGGTGTTTGAAATAAATTCTTAATAATTGCCTACTTGTCGGGATTTGTGCAAGAAAACGTGACCGATTAAAGAACGAATGGAATCAAAATTATCAATGTTGAGTTTTTTATTTTAAATCCTCTATCAATAGTGTCTATTTCATATATAATACTCTCATATCTCCGTTGGCAAATGTTGTCATTGGTCATGTGGGTGTATGGGCAGAGTGTTCCGGTCCTCTTTGTCATTGATCTTGATTTGTATTCCAAACACTTGATACGTAGAATTCAACATCATTGATGTGACATCTATGTTGTAATCAAACTGTTTGCTCTATTTTGTTGTGTAAAATGTGTTGATGAGGATGTTGATCATCATTGTTCTGTTGTAGATGGCCGCATGCGACGACCAGGCCGTCAGTGATCTTGTGGATGAGACCGGCTTGGCATCAGCTTTGCAGTCATTGCGGAGGTCAATTTGTGGTATCTCTTACGACGTTTTGCAGAGCTCAATTAGTTGCGCGGCCGGTGAGCTCCACATTCCGCTTTGTCGGATGATTCCCATGACTATGGTCCGGTCACCACTACGAAGCGATGTGGAGAAGCTTAAGGGGGAGTTTGTCACGGGGTATAGACCAGGGTCCGCGTGTTTCTACGTATCGTTGAAGAGTTTCTCGTTGGTGGAGAAGAATGTCCTTCCCGAAGATCGTGAGTCATGGTCCGCGCTATGGCGGCAGGAAGACCAGAACTTTGAGGCGCTCTTGAGTACTCGGCCGGAGTTTGCAGCATTCTCTAACAAGTTCTTCTTCGTTTGGGATGGCAATCACCGTCACATGGCATGGTGTGAGGTGATTTCTCAATTGCACACCACGGGCCCAAACTTCCATGTTCCCGTGAGGGCAGTTGTTATTGAGCCGTGCTTGGAGAACCGGCACATCTTGCTCAACGCAATGTCAGACTGGAACAGGTATGTATAAATTTTGAAATCATCTCAATAAAGTATTTCAGCAATGTGAATTGTTGAACTCCTGTCATATTTAACATTCTTTGATATGTATTGAATGCTTTCATCTTGGCAGGCAAAAGGAGACGGACCACGTTTCGCAGCACCTAACACACGAGTTGAAGCGAGTCCAGCATTTGGGCCTCTTGGACTTCGAGCAGTTGAAGGGCCTCATTAGTAACGACGATTATGAAGCCAGCATCCTGGAGTGGTCAAAGAAGGGAGGAAGGAAGTGGTATCACATGACTCTTGATGCGTTTGTGAAGCTCATGTATGAGGTATGTTGTAAAGGACTCCTTGTTTTGTAATAAAAATTATTGGTATTTCTTTTCTTTAAATCGAAGATTTCTAATTGGCCATGATTTTCATTTTCATTCCAGCGTGACCTTATTGCGGTCCAAGAAGAGCAGATTCAGAAGTTTAAGGACAACTTGGTCAGTGGTGTTGGTGAAGACCGCCATGGTAGTACAACTGAATTGGTGAGCCTTTGCGCGGACGCCGTGCAAAGGAAGAAGACCTCGTGTCAGACGCAGCTAAACCGTTATCTTGCTATCGCCAATCCGGCCAACGGAGAGGATTTCTTTAGAGAGGTACAATTTTGGCCCTCAATGTTCGCATTCTCTGTGGTGAGTTTATATTTAATGAGTGTGAAGTCTTACTGCAAACCTTTTTGCTTCAGGTGAACCGTCACTTTGATGTGTATCAGAGGAAGCCTGAAATGACACTGGAGAAGCTCCAGCTAATTGCCACTGCCAAAGTAGCCGCGACTTTCAAGGGGCGCTGGTGCAGGTGGTGGAACTTGAGCAAGGGTAGTAGACAGGAGTACAACTTTCCTACGTCGCCGGCATCGGACCTTGTTCTGCGTGGTTGGATTGACAAGGCTGCGTTCTTTGCTGGGGTACATTCCTTTAATTAATCTTGTCTAGTCCTCTTTAAAATACTATGTCGTGTACTCATGTTTTGACTACTTGAAATATTGGTTGCAGCTAGAGGAGGAAAGCGAGAAGCTCTTTGGTGAGATAATCCTTGAGGACAACATCATCCTCAAAACAAACGGGCTTCCAAATCCTATTCCAAGCATTGGAAAGTGGATTGAGGCAAAGAGCATGTCATTATGGACAAAGGTATTCTCCAGCCATATCGGAAAGGGTGGCTCTTACTCAAAGAGCTTGGAGTTTATGGCGCAGGACCATTGCGACAAGATTGTGAAGCGTGTAGTAATGCGTTATTTCTGGAGGGTACTAGTTGCAAATGGAGCCTTGGCTGCTGGAGATTTGCCCATCCGCTTCACAAAGTGGTTGGACACCTCTACATCGGAGTGTGTCTTTACAGATGCTCAGAAGCGCCGGTTCTCGCATCACCATCTTGTACAGTGCCCATGGTACTTGGAGATGAGAGAGTCCGATTCCACCCCGGGAGACGAGGTTGAGTTCCGTGTTGCTTGCCAATCGATCACATTATCTTCTCGTGAGGGCAACGTGGCTCTACTGTCTATTGTTCCTGAAGCTATAGCAGAAGATCCTGTGCTCTCAGAGAAGGCAAAGGCAACGCTTGTAGAGAAGGCAGCGAAGGCGCAGATCAAAGAGCAGGAGCGAGAGGAGAGGAGGCTACAGAGGGAGACCGCGAAGAAGGAGAAGAAAGAGACGAAGGAGAGGTACAAGGAATTTGCGGCATTGGTGGCAAAGGAAGGCCCACAAAAGTTGTTTACTCAACTGGGGGGTGCGGCAGCATTTATTGGCACTTCTGAAATTGCTCCTTCGCAGGGAATTTCACCATCAGCTAGCAGCCGCCCCTCTCCTTATGTCGCAAAGCCCTCTCAACGGTTTACACAATCCCAGTGATTGAGCAAGGGAATTCTTCGGTTGGAGTGACGGTGATGTGTCAGAGCGCCCTTTCTATCATGCCTCTCTTTAACAACATCACTGAGGAGGGTGACCACCCAGCAGTTTGGACAGAATTGCTCCAGTTTGTGAAGGCTCACTCTGGCTCAAAGATCCGTTGCTTGCGTGGTGAGCCCTGTGACTTGGTAGACATGGTTATCATCGACGTGCCTGAGGGGTTGCCGGTCCCTGGAATTTATGCAGATTCCACAGTTCCAATTTGGAACGAGCATCCAACCCGGCTAAATGATAGAGGGAGGAAGGAGTCCATCTTCATCCACAATTGTTTTGAGATGGTGGGAGAACTTCTCCGCGACGGTGCGCCTTTGATTGTATTCTATCCAGACTCAAAGTTCATCTCCAATGAACTTCTGGGTTGGGCAGATTGGGCAGGCCTTGTGGAGGAAACAAAATGGTTCATTATCAACGGCCTCCCACTCTCTCGCGATGGCCAGCCTGGGCGTACTCAAAAGTGTTTCATGGCCAAGTGCTTCGTGAGGAAGTTTGACGGAGAGGCTCCATTCTCATTCTATGATAGGGTGGAACTCATCCGCGAGGGAATTCAGCTCTCCACCGACGGTCACTTGACCAACCTCATAACGGAGGACACTTTGACGTTGAAGAAGGGCACGATGGAGCCATGGCGTGGAGCGCGGGAGAAGTCCGTCAACCTCATGCAAGCGTTGATTGACATGTGCACTCGAGAGGATGACATTGTCCTGGACTTGACAGCGTCGACTGGTAAGTATTCTTAGTACTTCGTATGGAATTGCATTTCATAATGGTGTTCAACAGAAATACCAATTGACTTGATTTTTCATACAGGGGCATCCATCAAGGCTTGCAAAGCCCTAAAGCGCCACATCTTGGCTTTGGAGTCTGATCCGACTTTGGTTGAGGAGGTGCTCCGACCCTTGATTCCTTGCACCGTGGAGGTGGACTCAACTCCGTCGTCTTCAGAGCAAGAAGCCTCTCGCTAACGCCTCCTCGAAGTGGATGACGACGATCTAGAGGTGAAGACCGCTCCAAAGAGAACTTGTAAGTAAGTCCTCTTCCTCTTATGTTCATGTTGTTGAATGGTAGTTTACAACTTCTATATTTTTTCCCTAACTCTAAATATGATGTGCCTTTGGGTCTTTCTAGTCGGTCGGTGTCGTTGATGGCTACACAATCAACAATGCACGCGGCAGTGCTATCACTACACTCCGAGGAACTGAAGAGCCCTCTACGCTCATTTGATTTGACTCCATGGGATGCTATAGTTGCTGATGCAATGGTAGCACAACCATCTCCTCCAAGAATTGTTCGTGTAGCCCGTCGTATGTCCGCAGCAAGACATTTTGTAGACGATGAGGCAGCTGATAGTGGGTCTGATATTGGTGCCCCTTATTTGTACAAGTGTGACTCTGATGAGTTTTGAGCGGAGGATTCGTAATTCTTCTATTTCAACCGTTGATTTGTTTTTAATGGAGCTCTCAGTGTTTTCTCTTTGAATCTTTGTAATTGCACGCATTCTTTGATGTGAAAGTAAATGTTCTATTTTACAACATTACTTAACAACTGAATTTCATTCTGAAGACCTCTATAAACCAAGGGACAGACTGACATACGTAGAATTTATGGACTGTAGATAAACAATAAGAATTTCTTGTAATTTGGAGAAATGATCTCATCTCTAATATTATGGTATGCCTACAAGGATGAGTTTTCAATCATTCTATTGATTAGTTCTTTACGTATAATATGATTATCGTAAATGCCTACTATTATACGCATCGGTTGGTAGTGCACACCTTCTTTCAAAGTCCTTAATGTTTTTAAAGAATTAAATAGTCTTTTCTAAAAATGTTCCAATGATGTGTATTCCATAATATGGATTTCAAAAATATAAATCAAAACAAATTTGAAAACAAATTGAAAACAAGTAAAAAATGAATTATTATTAGGTGGATTTATTGAAATTTTTAAAAAGATTCAGGCTATAATTTCACTACTTCCCACGATTAATAGGCTATAAATTGTCCATATCTCCACGGTTATAGGTTCCTCTTTTGGCATTTTTCCACGGTTAACCACCCTGCTTCTCTAAAAATCTAGGCCGTCGTTCATCGCTCATCGCTCATCGCTCACGTCCCACTGCTCATCGCTCATCGCTCATTGCTCACAAACTAGCAATCCTGCTTCTTCGTCTTGGTGGTGCCCTTCGGTTTTCTCGGTTTTTTCCGACGTTTTGGCGCGGTTGACTTCTTTCGCCTTTTGAGATGAACTGGTGGATTTGTGAGCACGTTAAAGCCCTGAAGTTCACGATTCTCCAGTGTCTCCAAAATACCGAGAATTGGGACTTCCTTCTTCTTCACCGCCTCTGTACCGGCTTCCACGAAAACTACGTCCGGACTTCCGCTTCCGAAGTCCATCGTATCCTGTCCACATAGATTAAGGGCATCGTGGAACGGAACCGGTGCGACAATCTCCGTGTACAGCGCTTGCATGAACCATCGGTACGCCTTCTTTCCGTCCCAGTCCAGATATTTTGTCCCCATTGTCACGGTCTTCTCCTCCGCCTCTTTGCGCCCACCACGTGCGATAAGGTACTGCCAGAAGGCCAAGCCTGCCATGAAACCACACTCCCAACTTTCTTTCTGATTAGGCAGAGGCAACCTTATCAACGATCGACTCTGCCATTCTCCAAAACTTCGAGATCCGATCCTCACGCCCTTTGCATTTGCCCATCCCATGTGCACAAGGAAGATAAAGTTGTCTGGGGTGAAAGTATGCTAAGGGGGATACAAAATGGGCAAAACAAATATACTGTGTAGTATATTTGAGTTGGGTGCCTTTGCAAAAACGGGATTCAACGACAGCCGTCTATTTGAATCCAGGAGATCAATCGTGGCCGTAGAATATATTCTCTGATTTGACACTCAAGACACGACGGCACATTGAATACAACAAGTGGCGCGTTGCCACGTGGGTTAGCCTTTAATTCCATGCCGCCGCTCATTTTCAGGGGTTCGTTCAGCTGGCCAGTTTAGCAACTCTAACTTGAGTCTCTACCGGAAATTTTTGCAACGAAGCGCTGCTGTATGCTACGCTATCTATGAGCTTCACGACGTGCGTGAGTAGCGAGGTTGAAGAAGAAACGTGCAAATTTCAGGATTTAGGGTGAACGTGGATCGCGGCGCGTTGGATTGGCACGATTCGCCACACACCCGTGGGTTATTTCGTGGCCGAAGGCTGTTTGCGCGCACGATTGGTAGAGAAGTACCCCTTGTGCATTCAGCCGCACAACAGGGTTTTGTGCGTGATGACTTCACCGTGATGAGGTCGCGGATGAAGCGGGAGGTTGAACGGTAGCTCCCTACTGAGTACACCACCGCTGTAGGTCTTTGACGTTCAAGCTACTTGTTTTGATTTTTTTTATACCACATGTTAGTTGTTATCACTCTGTTGTATATGTGATGTCTGTAGAGCGCAAATCGCAGAACACCTGTTATTAGAAACTCACTCGTTGGAGCTGTTTGCTAGCGCGATTGGGAGAACAGTATCCCTTGTGTATTCAGCCGCACAGCATGGGTCTACACCCGATGGTCATAGACTGCACGGTTTAGATGTCGCCGCTGAAGCGGGAGGTTGAACTGTAGCTGCCGAAGACGATCACATCGGACAACGAATTCGAGCTCTCTACTGAAGACACCACCGTTGTAAGTGTAGACGCCCAAACTATTTTTTTTTAATAGCACATCTTAGGTGTGATCTGAATGTATAAGTTAGAGCTGGTCCAGTGCCAAGTAGCGAATACCATGTCAATAAGTTTAGTGTTCCTTGTGAGTAGGCGTGGCGCCGGATTCTGCTTTTTTGGGAAACGAAAAATTGGTTCAGACATGCTTGGACAGTTTCACATGGGAAATATATGTGTATGGAGGTGTTGTATATTTTTGCGTCGTCAGTGAACGTGTTCACTTTACTAAGACCTAACATATTTAGAAGATGGTCATATTTCAGGTTGTTTCTGTCGACAACATGGGAAGGCAAGAGAAGAGGGTCCTTCGGGGGGCTACCAGGAAAGAGGCCTCCATCACGAGGAATGAAGATCGGATATCCGAGGATGACTCTGACGGCGAGGATGATGCCAAGAACGACGTGGAGAAGGACGCCGAAGTCGTCAAATTTGTCGCTGCTGTGGAGGAGAGGGAAGCCGCACTCATGGACATCGATGCCGGACTAGGCTATTTTGCGAGCGTAGAGATGCGAGCGGAGAGCGGCGAGCCTTGGTTTGCGAGCCTAAAGCGCAAAAAGTAGAGAGTTTTAAGGAAAAAGTAAAAGTTTCTTGAATTATTTTAAAGAAAAGCACTAAATTTAGTACATCACTGGCCCTATTACCGTGGAATAGGTGCCTGACACATCAAGCAAGCCAAAATAGTTTTCTATAATAAAAGGATTTTAAGAAGAAAAAATTGCAAGTCATAAAAAAAAAGCCTATGACCGTGGTGATAAAGTTATCCAATTATGGGAATTTATGATTTC
The DNA here is from genome assembly GCA_963971425.1 of Bryoerythrophyllum caledonicum. Lineage (NCBI taxonomy): Eukaryota > Viridiplantae > Streptophyta > Bryopsida > Pottiales > Pottiaceae > Bryoerythrophyllum > Bryoerythrophyllum caledonicum. The sequence goes on from OZ020515.1 coordinate 13,067,333, forward strand.
TATTGTTGAGAAGATAAAGAAGAAGTAAAGATAAATGGGTAGATAATGAGGGAGCAGACAAAATGTTGGTAGCAAGAACACAATTGAGGTGGATAAATAAAATGATAGTGAGAAGCACTGTCATGGAGAGACATTGACTGGTATCGATAAGGGAGTTCATGTAGGGAAATGGTGAAAATCAAGGAGAGTGAGACGGTAACGGATTAGGGTTAATTCAAAGTAAGATGAAAAGGGTTAGTTCAAAGTAGAGATATGGTTTAGAGGAAGATTGATAGAGATTGAGTTAGGACATAATGTTTGTGAGAGGGACAACGAGGGTCCGAGGGGTACAGAGAGGAGTAGGGAGACCTAAAACAATTCTACAGGTATAGAACACATGTGCACTAAATGTTCATTCCATCATTTTCATGTGATATACAAGAAAGTGCTCATGAAGAAAATGTTGATGTTGCCCTTTTAGTCTCACTGCAATTTTCATAGAAGTAAAAGAAAATAGTACCCTGTAGAGTTTTGAAGTATATTTAAGCACCGTAGTATTTTAGAAGCAAAATCCAAAGGACTCATTTAATCTCATTCTACATGAAACTAGGAGAATGCACTATGACATCTAGGTCCTGGTCAAATCCACAAATTATGGTAAATATGTAGTGGAGGTGCTTGTAGTAGGTCCACGCACCAAGCATCCCAATTGACTTGTTTGACATCTCTGTGAAAGATAGAGAGTCACAGTATGGGAACCGGCCAATTGTCAATATATAGCATGAAACCTTTGAAATGCTACGGGATTGTAAAGTAATATTGTAGCCATGAAGGCGGTTCCAGAAGGATGTTGCAGATCTTTGCACCCATTGATAGTGGAGAGGCACAACTATTATGGTGTTTAGTAATTGGAGCTTTAGAATTCCTGCGGATGTTCTTTCTAAATCTCTTGGTGGAGTAGTCCAAAGGGTCACGAGGAGGAGGATAATTTGCAAGGTTCAGTGAAACGCCTTGGCCGAACAGCTTCGCTTCATACATCTCCACACACTTAGCAAGTCTAAACCTACCACATTTGAAAGCAAGTATCTTGGACTTACTAAGGTTAGTGCCCAACTTCACCAGCGAGACGTCTAGGACAAGGGGTTTTGAAACCAACTACAGTCATTGAGGGCTGTGGACACAACAATGGATATCATTTCTGCAGAAGAACTACATCTTTTCTAGTTTGGTCTATTTGTAATTTTTCATAAGGCTAGTATAAGTTGGAGTAGCCGTAGGTCGCCCGTTCTGAACAATCCTTGCTATACATTTTTAAATGCCATGCATGGCCAAGCAAGCTTTTAAAGAGGTCCTAAAAAGTCATGTAATGTGCCATTGCTCTTTGTCACAATCAATCTCTTCAGCAGATTTGATAATCTGCACAAGGGGCGAAGAAGGCGGATTCTTGGACAAATCAACCTCGGCTAAAAGAGGCTTGTTTTAGAGGGCGTATCAGAGTCATAGGATGTGAGATCTTTAGATTATTATGCCGTCTTGTAAGCCGTAGACGGGAAAAATTGATCTTGTCTCGGCCACGGGAGTCAAATTCAAAACCACAAGGGAGTTCCGTTTTTTGATTCAACAAAATAAATTCTTCTTAACGTTCCAAGTGAGGATCCTATGTGCAGAATTTGTCTGCACTAGACATTGTGGCAAGGTCGCACAAAAACTCTTTGCATTTCTAGTGCGCTAAGCAATACGATAGACAATACAAAGTCGGAGTTCTTCTTTGTTAGGACCAGCTCTCGGCTTCTCATCCTTGAGAAACTGCTAGTAGACAACAACCTGCATGAATGCGCAGCCATGTCATCAACATTGGCGACTTGTAGATTGTTCTTTTAGTTAATAAAACTTCTTCTTGTAAGATTCTCTGTCAATATACATGACGACATTTCCGCCAGCTTAGCATCGGTCAGAACCTTACATGAAGAACTTTTATTAGCAATGACTTAACAGGTGAAGTTAGAAATGCAGACGAAGATCCAAAGTGATTACAGTAGTATAGGAAAAGACATGGTAGAGCGTGTTCAATGTTGGCAATGCTTAAGGACTAGGACCAATCAAAATCATTTGCCGCCATCATGGATGAATGCTATATCATACCGAGTTCTTCTAGGCAGCCGACATCGGCTTCGTAGAAAGCTCCAATGGAGATAGTATATTATATAAAGAAAATTGAAGACTGTACTCCTGAAAGCTTTGATGGAGCAAAGACCGTAGGCAAAAACGTTGCGAATGCCGGCTACGTTCAATTGGCAAAACAAATGACAATTGTAGTACCCTGAATAGGCAGCCGATATCGGCGGCCTATAATCGGGATAGGGGAAAATTCAGGGAAATGAAAACTCCCAAAAGATTAGGGAAAAAAACAAAAAAATATAATTAAAAAGTGCAGTGGCAATGTTGGCAGTGCATCATCGTGGAACGAAAAGGGAAATTAATGATAGAGTAGATTGCACTACCGATGTCAACGGACATACAATTTTGACCTTACTTGACGGAAGATACTTTTTCAATGGTTCAAAGAATCTCTAAAAGAGGTCTTCTACATCAATATTTTTTTAAGGGCCCTTCATATATGTAGAAAGGGAACTTTCAAAAGGGTATTGCCATCAATAGTCCTCTAGAGGGGCTTTACAATATTTTAAAAGGGTATTTTAAAAGCGGATGGCGACATTGGTAACCTTGAAGAGGGCCCTCATATTGTTTAGAAAGGAAACCTGTATAAAGGGTGCTGACATCAGCATACCTCTAAAAAGCCCCTCCAATATATAAATTAGAACCTCTAGGAGAGACGTTGACATTAAAATCCAACTACATGGTCTATTATTAATGGAATCTTAGAAAGGGATGCCAATATTGGGACTCCTTTAGAAGGCCCTTCTGAAGTTTCGAAAGGGAACCTCCAAAAGAGATGCCGACATCACCACCCCTCAAAAGGACTCCTTAAATGTACTTAAAGGGAACCTCCAAAAGGGGAGCCGACATCGGCTGCCTCTCAACTGTGCAACCACGCTCTAGAAAATTTAAATGGAATTCCAAAATGATATTACACTTTATCATTGGACGTTTTACGGATGAGTTATTAATAGATGAAGTTTTGAATCCTACAACTTCATCCGCAAATAAATCATCCGTAAATCGTCCTATGATGAATTGTAATACCATTTCGGAATTATCTTCAAAGTTTCCAGAGCGTGGTTATACAAGAAAGAGGTGGCCGATGTCGGCTCCCTTTTCGGAGGTTCCCTTAAGATACATTTAAGGGGTCCTTCAAAGGGCCGCCGATGTCGGCTCTTCTTTTGGAGATCCCGTTAACCCCTAAAGGACCAGAGTCTCCTTCGGGGGGATTTTTTGATTTTTGGGCAGGTTCCTAAAATTAAAAAAAAAATCAATTTTCTCTGAAATTTTTAATCTAGATTGCCTTTGATAAGAGCTTCTTGGACATATTTTAATTTTATTTTTTGGATTTGTGGTTTGAAAGTTAGTACCACTTATAGTTTTTGAGGGAAATTGTCAAGGAACTTCAGGGGTTAATATACATTTAGGGATCTTTTAGAGGGCCGCCGATGTCGGCTCCCATTTTGGAGGTTCCCTTAAGATACATTTAAGGGGTCCTTTAAAGGGCCGCCGATGTCGACTCCTCTTTAGGAGATCCCCTTAATATAAATTTAGGGATCTTTTAGAGGGCCGCCAATGTGGGCTCCTCTTTTGGATGTTTCCTTAATATATATTTAACAGGTCTTCTAGAGGGGCGCCGATGTTGGCTCTGCTTTTGGACTCCAGTCTCATGTTGTTTGTCACACCTAAATTCATGAAGAAAGGTGGCTACTAGTACATTAGGTGGTCTTTGTATTACGTCTCATCCCGCTTCCATCTTGGTGAGTGCACGAGCATCCGGCAAATTATGGAGAAACCGCCAAAAGATCACGAGTGCCTTACAAAGCTGAACAACTTTGTGCTTCAGGGAGAGTCCTTTTCATCAATCTTTGGACTTCTTTCTTTATTTTTTTTCACTTGTTGCCTACATAGTTTCCCGTTGGCATCCTCTTCATTGAGAATTACTATTACTTGCAGCGCCTTGGTTTTAAGGGCGCGGATGTTGGCGGCCACTCTGCTTCTCCTCTTCCACTCAACTTGGTGTTGTTTGACTGTCTCTGCTGAGTGAAACGCTATTTCCAACACTTCTGAGAGATATAGTAACTGTACCAAATACAAGTGTTGAGTGGCCGCCGACATATGCACCTTTTATTCAGGTGTGCGGTTGTTCGGCCTTGTACTCAACCTTCCTTCTTAGTGATGACTAATTTGCACATTTTCCTTTCTCATTCTGTGGTGTTTTACCTCGTCTGCAATTGAAAAAACAGATTTGAAGCGCCGCACTATCCTTTCATTGCAAACACTTTGCTTTGATTTGATTATAGCATACGTAAAGGATGGCCTTTCCATTCATGGAATCTCTATGAATGCAACTCATATTCTATTCTAGAACAAGTATTTAGTTAAAGATGTGGAATACTTGTTCAAATTTAAAGAGAATTTTCTCTGCAAAGCAGATGCTATGCTAGTCTTTGCTTTAATGTTTTGATATCAGAACATAAGTCTTTTCATACCCGGTGCATATAATTTGAAAGTGCATCGGGAGTGGTAGGGAATCAATGACCTTCCTCTTTCCTCTTATGCAAACCCGGGAGTTAAGGTTAGCTTAACTATTCAATTCACATTGTCTCCTATCTTTTCTTCAATTAATTTCTAATGAGCTTCATTTCTAACTCCGTTTCTAACTCCATTTCAAATTATTTCTCAAAGTTGTTTTAATGTCAATCATTTCAAATTCTTCTCTTCATCCAAAATGCAATGGAGGGTGATTGCTCCTGAATTGCTGTAAATGAAGATCTTGTGGAGTTTGAGATGGGGGTCTCGGATTCAAATGTCCTCTTCAATTATACTTTGTTTGAGTCTCAATCCATGAATGGTTCTATTCATTAGGAGGCGCCCGCGAGAAAGAGTGAATCTTCCTCCACACGCTCATTGCTGCCCTTACAAAGGGCAGAGATGAGGTCCTTGACACCACCGCCACAGTTGGTATGCATTGTTGCACCATGTTATCATTGTCTATTTCTAATTTTGCTTTGCTTATCCATGATGATTGTATTTTGTGACTAAGAAATTCACATTGGGTTTGCATAGCCATTGGCCATCATCATAGTAGACATCTACAACGTCCTCAAATTCAACCAAGGTTTTTAGCAAATTTTCAGGCCCATCAAAGTAAATCCCACTCAGGATCTACAAAAGCACCAAAAACAATTTTAATCCCTTGATGGAAATGTCCGATGGATCCACCACGGAAGTTATTCCTTTACGCATCTCATGCTTGAACATTGCTTTAAATACTTGCGAGTACAAAGACAAAACCCACTTGTGTGTTTTTATTGATCCCTCAATCGCATTGAATGTCATGTCAACATTGTCTTCTACTTCCAACTCTATCAGGATCTCGTAATTCCTCCAGAATAGAAGCTCTACAGTGCTATGAGGTCCCTCTCTTACCAGCTCGGTCAAGTCCACGTTCAGCCTGGATTTTGCCATCCTAAATTACAGTCTCACTATTCTCTACAACAGTTATTGCCAAATTTAAATAATGTCGCCCACCTACAGGTAATTTGGACACTCCTCTCGCACTACTAAATATGCACCACCTCTCTCAGCTACCTCCAAAATCACTCTTGTTGTATCTCTTCTCTCCTTCCATTGTTTTGTTCTTGCCATTTTTCCTCTCTCCTTCCATTATTTTATTCTTGCAATTCCTCCCCTCTCCTCCGATTGTTTTATTCTTGCCGTTTTTCTTCTCTCCTCCCATTGTTTTATTCTTGCCGTTCCTTCCCTCTCCTCTCACTTTTTTTTCTTTCCCTCCTCCCTTTGCGACATGGCTATTTAAAACCATTATGATCGTTTTTACCCTCTTATTTCATCTTTTAATGCATGTCACCTCCTACGTGAATAGACCATTCCACTATCCGAAATGAGGCTTCCACAAGAAGACGTTGTTGAGGATTTTTTGTACTTCCAAAAATGATTCAGGGCCCTTACAGCCAACCTACTAGTTCATCTTTACATCCAAGATGTCTTAAACGTCATATCTCCAGCTATTCCCACATATGAGGCTAAATTGATGTTGTTTTTAGAATTTTGTATGGGACCATATCTCCAATAGTTCTATCGGTCTTTGCGCACGTGCACTAGATTGCTGACATCGGCAGTCTATAGGCGTGACGCCCATTGCTTCACCCCCGCATATTTCCACAATTTGAGTTCATTATACTGTAACATATTTGATAGAATGGACTTTCCACAATTTACTAGCGGTAAAGTCCTTTGTTTTGGTTTCCTTTTTCTTCTCTTTTAAATATCATTTTATTCGCATGTTGTCAATTCAAAAGAGTTGTCTCAATATCTCTCCTTGTGCACCGTCCCTCTTGTAGTCCACTTTGTTCTTTCTCTGTCATGTCCATTGAGGACATATTGGTTTCTAAATTTTGCTTTAGAGAGTATAATTTCTGTACTGGTACTGTTAATATTGAATGACACCTTTAGTCACATGAAGTCATGAATGTAATTTTCACTTGATTTAAATTTGAAGTGCTCCTCTTTAAAAACCCTCTCACTCATTCTAATGAAAAACAAATTCAAATTTCATTTTGAATCCAACTTTGCTCCCCTACTTTGCTGCAATCAACTAATTTCTTCTAAGCAACTCCTACCACGGTCATAGGGTAGTAATACCCATGTCAACTCTAAACCTTCCTCTAATTTCAATTGAAGTGGTGAATTAGTACATCATGACAACATTTGAATCTCCAAATGTGGTCTAATTTCCATGGCTATGGGACCCTACCCTAAACCATGATTTTCAATTTTCCTTTAACTTTAAATTTAAATTTTACTACACTTTAACTTTTTGTACAAAATCTCATCTTTTTTCCGCTCTACGCTTGCAAACCAAGGCTTTCCGCTCTACGCTCGTAAAATAGCTTTCCCCCATCGATGCCAAGATAGGGATGATGCTCAAAGGTGCCCCTCCTCGTGCGATTAACTACGAGGTTTTTCGGGACCATTACAATCTGCATGCCGGTGGGCTGAATCCACACAAGCACCATGAAAAGCATGATGTCAGTGACTTAGATCTTGCTCAGATCTTTGGTCCTCGTCGGGCGGGCAAATCCGGGTTCTCTTTTAGGAAGGTCTCCGATGCTAGGATTACAAAGGCAATAGAAAAATACTATTGTATTTGTTATCAAAAATCCCAGGTGCCTAGCACGAAGCTCATAGGCAAGGACTTCGTTGTCGCGGTCGTAGCAGAGGTTGTGATGGCTGTTGAGGTTGACTAGGCAGGGTTTGCCCGTGTAACCAACACTAATCAGCGCTGAGCCTGGCGGAAGAAAATGGTAGGTTTTGTGAAAGAGAAGGCTCGGGTTCTTGGGAAGACATTTGCTGAAGTCGTTGCAGAGGATGAGCTTGGCAGCTATTTAGACGGGGGAGTGTCGGTGAAGATGGAGGGCACTAATCCATCTACGGGCATGGACATGAAGGCCCCGCAGAGCTCTTTGTGGACGGAGAAGAAGAAGGGAGAAGTGCAGGATGTTTTAGTGCTTGTGAGGCTGGAGATCGAGGCGGCCAAGAAGGAGCTAGAGATTGTGAAAAAGGAACACCTTTAACATGTGCATCAGATGGGTACTCAGAGGCAGCTAGTTGACACTATGGAGGCGTCACGGGTTGTTGCAAGGAAGCGAGTGGAGGAATGCATGGATGACAGTCGGATTTCAACTTACAAGTTCACCTAGACTTTTATGATGACATGCATCGGGAGGCTTCAGACAAGCTTGGCATACTACAGGCTGATTACGAGTGCAAGAGAGTCCAGATAGGAAGGTTGACTTGGCGTGGAGATATGCTGGGCAGGCAAGCCGAAGACTTGGTGAAGTGCACTGCGGCGTTAAAGGCAGGTTACAACGCACTATCAGTTTTCCCTCATCCCATGGTATACCTCGAGGAGGCTGAGGGTGAGGGATGGACTACACTTTGGTCTCGCACATGTGCGGTTTGTGAGTTGTCGTTTCCTCACAATGACATGCATGTCTGTAGTTGCCTACATGTCTATCATCCATGGTGCGCTCGGGTTTGGTTTGTATCAAATTCCAGGTGTGCGTCACAAGATTGCGGTGTGGTGCACCCCGATTGGTACAAGAGCAACGGATATGGAGAGTTGCCTGATGACCTTCAGCTGCAGTCAGAAAGCTTGGATTGTGGCATGAGTCGAGTGTTGGCGATTTCAGCAAGGACCATAGCATCAAAGAAGAACTGCCATATAGTTGGTAACCCTTTCTTCCATGTCACCCTTCTCTTCTTTCCTTTAATTTGTATTTGGTAGTCAATGCCTAAGGTACACTTGTTCACCTATATTTTTTGTTTGTGTCGAGTATAATGTGTTGTAGATGACACAATATATCAGTTTTTGGTGTTAAGTTTATGGTAGCCCAAGGTATAGTACATGACACCCTTGTGTGTGTTATCCTATTTGTATGCAGTGCGTGTGAGTCTCACCTGCGTCTCAAGTGTGTTTCATATCCTTCATTCTCTTTCTTTAGTTCGTGGTTTTGTTTATAATTCTGCTTAGGTTCATGAAGTATATTGCATAGTATGCAGTTGTCTATTTGTGAGGTATTTTGTCCCCTTGTGTAGACTTAGTGTATTGTCTTAGAACACCACGTAGTAGTGCATCATTGTATCTTAATTTTTATTGAATGAAACTTTGTAGGGTCACCTATACGATGATATACTACGTGGTATATAGTTGATACTATGTGCAGTCTCAAGGACTAGTTGACCATGTGTTTGTTTTTGGGTATGGGTATTCAAAATTGTTTCAATGTGTATGAAGTAGCCTCTTATGCTTCACCAGACACTTCCATATACTCAAATAAAAAATAATGAATACTCTGCAGTATTCAATTTAGTGTATCTTACTCTACTACAATACTAGTTGGTTGGATAGTAGTATAATATATTCTATTCTGTGATAGTTCATACTATGTCTTTGTATATTGGGGTACTAGACATGCAGAAAGTTATGTTCCAAGCTTCAGTTCATTGCACTTCTGTGGCTAACATAATTGTCTGGTTGTTGTCGTCATTGCAGGGTCTTCACATGTATTTCATAGTCCTAAATCCACCACCACCTGCACGTACAATGTAGGGGAGACTAGCCACGTGAAATTGAGCTCAGCAATTGATGACTCTCGTCATTCTGCGGCAAAAGATGGTATTCAGGCTGAGTGCATTGTAACTAGCCCTGAGAAGTTCCCCAAGAATTCAGGCCTTGGCATAGAGAAGAGTGACTTTGCTATCCCACCGAGGAGAGTCTTATACTCAGCAGCCCTGGAGAAGCCCTTGAGCATGCCAAAGAACGCATTAGAAGCTTGCGCAGAACCACTAGTTTCACGGCCCAACGTGGTGGGACTTTCAGCGGCCAAGGACCTAGTCTCACCCTTGGAGGCACTTCCATCACATGTGAAGGAGGCGTCAAACTCTCAACCTCTGCTGATGTGTAGCCTACCTATGCATCCCCCAACCGAGCAAGCATGCAACAAAGAAGGTACGATGTGCCTCTCATTCGGGTAGTGTTTAGTGACGGAGTGGTATCCACATGTATTGACAAACCTCGTGGGTTGTAGCATTGGGAGCTTTAGGTCCTGAGAGTGACATAGAGGGGAAGGACGGAGATGACGGTGTTTTGGAGGAGGCAGCTTTGCTTGCTGAGTATCAGCTGAGAATTGCAGAGTTGAAGTCAAAGAAGGTGAAGAAAGGTATTGTTAGAGGGAAGGTTGCTTCCCCTGCCATGATCGACACTAGCAACGGTGGAGCACAGACGAGGGGTAAGGGGAAGGACAAAATCAAAACACGACGCGAAGGACCTGCCAAAGAAATAGGTGAGGTGTCTATAGGGAAGATGAAGGCGGCAAAGAGGAAGAAGGTCGACCAGGTAGGTTCTGCAGATATAGTGGACACTGAGGTTGGCGACCCAAAAGGTGGGAAGGTAAAGAGATCATGTAGAAAATAGTAGTGAATTTGAAGTTTTGAGATTTACCTCTTGTAGGTACTTCATGAATCATGCGGGATGTGCATATCTCCATTCTTGTGGCCGGTGGATTGCAAATGGTACGTTTGTATACACGCTAGTAGTGGGGCAACTTTTGAATTTTTGGTATGCTGTTATGTATGGAGACGTTGAGTCACCATACATAGAACCTTCTGTATGTTAGTTTTCTGCAACTGCAGTCCTTTAGAATGGGCCACATCGAGCCAGACTTTAATATATGTTATTCTACACTACAAATATTCTAATGGAGCTAAGGTTGACAAACCTGAGTGGGCAACAATATTCTAATGAAATGCAATAGTACTTTAAGTGGTGCAATATACTCTATCTCAGTATATTTTACACTATACATTTTGTAGTATTATACACTATTGTAGTATAGGAAGTACTCACCTTCATTGTCGGCTTTACGTATAGATGTGGCTTGGTAATTTCATTATTATTGATCATGTATGTATAGAAGGCAAGTCATGTTTTTGCCATTGTGATGCAGATTTGTCTTTTTGGTTGCAGGATGCTCGGCTACCACGAAAGTCGTATGATTTATCCAAAGGAGCTGAAAGGACTCCCATAAGCGTGGTTGTCATGGAAGACCCATGCTTGGGACCGGACGGCTTCGAGTACATTTTACAGAACTCACTCGTTGGAGTTGTGTGTGTAGATCTGGACCTAACATTGGCAGAAGGGAAAGGTTGTTGTGGCTGCAAATCTGCGTGTGGAGTATCCCGGAGAAATGCATGCGATTGTGCTTTCTATGCTGCAGACTGTGCTCCTTACAGTGGAGGGAGCATACTTCACGAGCACTACATCGAAACGGTATGGCTCTAATTTCCAGCATCAACATTAGTATTAGAATGTCAAAATTTAAAGTTTAGCTCCCTACTTGTAAAACGACGTGTCATATCTTTCATGATGTGGATTCTTTGCAGGCGCTTAGGGAGACATTGGGACGTGATACGGACTTATACGAATATTGCCAGAGTGCAGGTTGTTCAATTGCCGTGAAGGGGAGATGTATGGGCCACATAACCAGGACTTTTTTAAAGGAATGTGGGCCTCGGTGTCATTGCAATTTCCTTTGTGCTAACCGTGTTGTGCAGAACGGAGTAACACGACAACTCCAGGTATGTGTTCTTTGCTACATTTTTGGTTCTTTGCTGGTTTTTTGTACAAGTTTTTTTCCTGATTCTCCTTTTTGGCTTTCGCTCGTTTCATGCAATAGAAGGTTTCTCGTAACAGTTGTACATTTTCACAAGTTTATTGGGTCAACAACGACAAGGAGTGGGGCATACGGACATTGGAACATTTACCTACAGGGGCGTTTGTCTTCAAATTTCTAGGAGAGGTTTTATCTAGCGAGAACTTGGATACGCGCATGCGCTCCTATGGTAAGTATGCCCTTAATTTAGATGCAAATTGGAGATTAGAAGATGAGCTCAGCGATGCTGAGTGTCTCTCAATTGATGCGACTAGAGAAGGAAACGTCTCAAGATTTTTGAATCATAGGTTAGTCAAATTTTATATTTTGATTTAGGCAACATTGTCTAGAAGATGTTTGTTGGAGAAGATGTATTAAAATCCAAACTAAGTGGTCTGAATGTGGAACGCAGATGCCATGATGCAAATCTGTTACAGATTCCAGTCGTTATTGAGACACATTGAGACACATCACGTAAGTATCTTCCACAATATGAATGGTCTAGTATTCCTCCTATAAGAATGTTGGATGTGTACTTGAAATTAACAAACTCAACTGTGGTTTAAAAGCAGGTCGCATTCTTCACCAGTAGGGATGTGGTGGCCGGGGAGGAGCTCACCTGGGACTATGGTATTGATTTTGAAGACACTACTAACGAAGTTCCAAGCTTTCGTTGCATCTGTGGAAGCAAGGAATGTCGTGACCGAAGAAGTCGCCAGCAGAAGAAAAAGTGACCAATTTAATGCAGCTCAATGTTGTTTGAAAGCTACTGCCATTGCATATAGCTTTTCCCCCTGTATTTGTATGACAGTGACTATATGCTATCGTGCACTGTGTGCTTAGGGATGTTTTGGGTTGCCGTAGAAGCACTTGTTCAATTCTTGCTTGCATAGCCAACGGGTAATGAATTGTACGAGATAGAACATGGTGGTGTATATTTCCAAAATGTTAATATAGTAAATACAACGTCCTTTCCATTTCCAATACTTCCTGTGCACAATATCTTCTTTACGTACTGATTTAGAATTTTGGAAATGTAGCTAACATGTAAAGCAAGGATAAATGTCTTATCAAGTAGAAAGCACTTTGTTATCTCTCATGGGAAAGAACAATTACCTTCAATTATACATTTTATGTCTAGTATACTAGAGCTGTGGAATAATCGATAAGTATATCAAATATACTATCAAGTATACTGACTAAATAATAGAGGTAGTACCTATACTATTAATGTATCAAAACATACTATAGGTGTATGAATCTTACCTAAAGAATAAACATATAGCACATACATGGGGCGAACATACGAAACATAGGATATAAAGTATTGGTGCACAGTCTAGAATATACTAGAATGGCTAATTGCATAACTGACATAACCTGTGGTTCCTACACGTATAGAAACCAGCGCAGATCAAAAGAACTAACCCAAACATGTGTTTGGAATAATCAAAAACCTTCGAGAGCCGTTCTTATGACATCTATGGATTCGTCTGGAAGTTGGTAGACAGGGTCACCTCCCTTGACCCTGTGTGTCGCCGGCAACATTGAGAACTTATAAGCAAGAATTATATCTGCATCAATGTGAGCAACTACACTATTTTGAAGGAAAACATAAGAGTTAGGACTATTGCCCCATTTCTGATAATAAGTCCCTATAAGTATGTCGTCCCCCACGTCAAACTCACCTCCCCACCTGCAAGTGAACTTTTCACGAACGGCTTCTTTTCGACGTTGACACTGAAGCACATAGAAATCGACGCCCTCCTTGTTTCCGTCATCCGCCGGAATTGCAAAATTGTCCCCGATTTCCACCAAATCTCCCAGACTTTTGTCAATAGCATAGTCCCATGGATCTTCATCTCCTTCGTCCACATGCCCCTGTTCCATAACGTCTCGTGCAAACGTCACATCTGTGGGAGCAAGCTTCATGACTGTCCATGCCTTCACATGCGACATCTTTTCACAAGATGGCCAATCTCCATCCAAACAGTGGCAGCAATAACATGAGAGGTTTCGCACCATTAGCAATGTCGGATCGGTTGCAAAAACTCCTCGAATTGAATGTAGCTTTCTAGACCCTTGAATTGTGTGGCATCCGTTCGATTGTCGCCGGTCTACGATGTCCACGCCAATGTAGTGGAAGTATCTATGAGATACTATTCTGTCGTTGACAACCGAGCTTTCTACCAAACCCGCCATCTTTTCTTCCAAGAAATTCACCGCATCTCTTGCATCCTGCAGCTTCCGGCACGGATTCTGGAGTTGTTCAGTCCGCAAAGCTCTCTTGATAACAGCACCTGCGCCATCCCACTCCCCCTTTCCATGTCCCGTTCCGAAGTAATTCCATTCCATAAGACAACCTTCTGTAAGCCCTGCATACCTACTAACAAAGTACATAGACCTTGCACCTTTGAATTGTCTGGCGCACCCGTTGCTCCACACCCAATGTTGGTTCACCTGTATACCACGAGACTTCAGCCAATTCCAGTGCCTTAAGAAACAATGCTGCACGAACAAGGTATCATGGGTTCTATCATCTAAAATATAGAAATGGGTCTCTTTTACTACGCCATCAATATTAGGCACATGACGGTAAGTAATGTGCACTAAAATTGTAATTTGCGTAGATTGCCAATGCATGGATTGTATCTCATTCTGGATCTCAAAGGTATAATTTTCGGCGAAATCAACATGAGATAGTATGGCATCAGTAGGCAAATCATCCATGCTAAGTCGGCATTGCACATCCTGCCACCTAGCAACAAAGTTATGGGTTATGAACTTGTGCAGCCGGGGCACAAGGTACTCAAAGAATCGAGCTGGAGATGTCTCCATGTAAACCTCTCCAAGGCGTTTCCGTGGCTTCCCGTTCTCGTTCACTTCCACCACCTCCGAGTCAAAACGCCGCCACTTCAATTGGACTGCTGATGGCATTGACTCACGCGGACAGATAGGAAGCGTATGTCCTCCACAGCTAGTATATGTTCCCATCAAGCACTCCAAGCGATGGAACTCCTCTGTATTCGGCTTCGGGCACACCACTACCTCCCACAGTTTTGTAACCCCATCAAACTTATTCAAATGTGCTGAACATCCATCAGAATCTATATTGTGACACACTATGCATGCGCAATCGCAAGAAATCTCGACGTGGAATCCTCGTGTGGCCTCCCTTACTGACGATAAGGCCTGTCGAAGCATTTCTAGCTCAACGTGGTATTTACAGCAGCATACATTGCGGTCATTGCATTTTTTTACGAAGTAAGGCCGCATTCTCTCAAACGCTCGCATGGAGATGGGCTCATTAGGATGTGCAGCCTTGAACCTCTCGTACAAGGACGCCTGCCAAAGACAGTGCCCAAATTGCATGTCAACAATGGACAAAATATACCTTACGAGTATATACAACCACTATAGAAGTATAACATCAAACTACAAAGGTATGTCAATAAACTAAAAGAGTACATCCTGACTTAGACATGTGAGTATATACCTTGTTTTTAATACTCAAAATGAGTAGATAAATGTTACAAGCACTTGTACAGAGTATTTTATAGTATATTAGCAACATAAACTATGTTCTAGGATACCATGGTCCAGTGTCACAAAAATAGCTATAGACTATGTGGGGACTTCGAATAACCTCAATAGTATTCACAAAGTGTCTATAACTCTACATGAAGAGTGTGTTGTGGAATAACCAAAGCCTATTGCAGAGGACCAGGTCGGTATAACAACATGTTCCAGGTGATGAGATGTGACTTCACAAGTGTATCACGTATTCTCAAGGAGTATGTATGCGGACAAGTTTAGCACATTTGAGTCTACACAAGTATCAACGAGGACCACCCATGTATTCCATTGAACTACTACTGTTAATTACGCACCAAAAAGTACTATATAATTATAACCTAGGGTACAGAAAGATACAAGGAATGTGTATCAAAGGTCTACTGCAGTGTATAACGACGACAAGAACGGGATGTTCACGATAGTAACCAAGTTTGATACGATGATAGTCGTCGAATTACAAATGGGACCACACAAAATTATTCACATACAACCAAAGAGGGTGCGGTGAAGTACCTGACTTTCAAGCAGCAAGTGCGTTGGATGACTTTCGTACACCTTCTTCTCTATCCGTTTTCTCCTGACATCCTTCTTATTGGGATTGACTTGAGTCTCCGTAGACCACCACTCCTTCACAAGCTCCCTTGTATGAATCGACAATCCAGCCCTCTTTCTCCGCTCAACAAGCTTAAAAATCGACAATCCAGTGGATTGTAGACTTCGCCGTCGATGCAGGGCTGCAACTATGTTCCGTGTTTTCGTACGAAGGACCCTCGATATTGCACGTACTCCTGTGCCATCTATATTAATAGCAGCATCAAATAGTGCCTTCCTCCTCAATAATTTTTCTCTAGAGGATGGGTTTCTGAGGAGCTGTGCAATTCCTTCCTATAGGATTGAATGATGGCATGGCTAGTTTTCGCATCATCTTGATCAGGGTAGCATTTGGATAAATGGGGAACTATAATTTTGGAGGACAAAACTGTCTCCAGTACAGCTTGTCGGAACCCTAAACCCTCGCCAGCATCTTCGAATTCCTTCAAGATGAATTCAGAAATCCGTGCAGAGACTCTATTCACATCCCTACGTGCAGAATTGTCCCCACCAAGGTCCTCACTGGCAAGAGCCAGTCGCGGCGACCGCTCCGCCAAATCCCTCTTTCTCGCTCTACGACGTCTTTGACGTTCAGCTGCTTTCTCCTTAGCTAAAGCAACCTCTTCATTCGATGGTCCACTAAGTTCAGGCGTAGCTGCACGCCTCCTAACCATCCTGTAAAGCTAACATAAAAAAGGTATGTTAATACCATGTCCCTGAACGTGAACATGCAAAAACCACATTCTGTGAAGCTGGAAGCATTT
Organism: Bryoerythrophyllum caledonicum; assembly: GCA_963971425.1. NCBI lineage: Eukaryota > Viridiplantae > Streptophyta > Bryopsida > Pottiales > Pottiaceae > Bryoerythrophyllum > Bryoerythrophyllum caledonicum. Next base: position 13,083,639 of record OZ020515.1, read on the forward strand.
ACACACATGTAGTGGACGAATTTTTTTCTTACATGCAGACTACTTAATGTTCGTAGAGAGTCACATGAAGGTACGTGGGATTTCAGGAGCTTCCTCAGAAAACGCGCCTAACTTCTCACAGGGCTACAAACTCCATACATGATTTTCAGAGTGCATCTAGGCGTTTGTCAATGTCTCAAAACGTCATCATAAAAAGTACCCGTATATAAACCAAAGAAGATCAAAAGAAAAGGTATCATGAGATTGTTACATGAGAATTGCGTGATTAGCACCTGAGTGACGCTTACGGTGATATCGCCGCTCTCTGGGTCGTCTATTGAAGTGATTTTCAGCTTCGGGCACAAACTCATACTTCCGTCAATGGAGGACAGAATGATCTCCAATTTGTCAGTGACTATGAACTTCCAATTTTCCTTCACAAAGCCATTGATTGGCACTGTCGTAGTGTGCCTCCTCTCCTGGAATTGCACACGGGTCCTCGGCTCGCAAGTGCAGCCCTAAACTGCAGGTCTTGATTGCACAAGATGGACCTTGTCCACACGCAAGAAAGACGAATCCAAGCTCTCGAAAATGCACGAAATTCCACCAACAGAGTTCACCTGAATCCCTGATTGTTCCATACCAGATATGAATTCATCAGTTGCAAAGGAAAAGAGAGAACCAACGATGAAGCAGGAACTTCCCAAAATGTAGAGCCAAAAATATGCTACCCCGAACAGTGTTCAATATGAGCTACGATCACTCACGACTGGCATGTCATTCATCAGAAATGTGGACTTTAATTTTTCACAGTCGTTCTCATAATGTTTTGGTAGAGTTACATTTACCAAGTGATTTAGAGCATGATTTTATTGTAGAAACACACGTCTCTATTTACTCATGAGCACTGCAAACTGACTGCATGCCCGGTTATAGCTGACCATATTCAAAACAACGATCAATTTCGGAATGGGGATCTGCAACTAAGTTCCACACACACTCATTGTATCTATCAAAACATGGCAGAATGCAATATACAGTCATACCTTGAAGAACTGAGTTTGCATATGTCGACCAGATATCTGCGAAACCCTCTTTCTTGTAGCCGCCATGGTATTTTGTTGCTTGCGATATTCTAGACTTCAATCAATTCCAAGTACCACATTGGCGCTAGGATCTAGAACTTCTTCAAAGATTCCCTAAACTGTTTAGATTGCAAAAAACCACGTTAGTATGAAGGACTCGGTATATCTTGTTAGCAATAATTTTATCACTAGGTCGGAGATGAAGATGGTCTAAACCTGTACATGTTTGCACTGGAAGAAGACGTCAATGCAGATTCCGGCAAAGTTGTAATCGACAGAGCTCGAAGGTCTGCAAAGTGGAGAAGACGACCCTCTAACAGTTATAGCGAGTAGATCTCTGAGCTACAGTGGCGTTGATGAGATCTGACAATAATGAACCAAGATTGGCGACTCAAGTTCTCAACGTTTACAGATCTAGGAACTTCAGGCCGGCGGCTGCACATCACCTTCATCCATTGGGAGTTGTGCTCTGTAGATTCTGGGGAAAGGTGCCGATAAATATGGAGTGACAGTAGGAGAACAGGTGTCAAACTTTTATTGGCACGATTTCTGACACAACAGTCGTATATTGGGATACTATGGAGGCTGCAAAGATACCAAATATACTTTGTAGTATGTTAGTTTAGTTAGGACACCGTTTCCTTAATTTTAAAGTAAATGATGGAATTTCAAAGTTTTTAAAAAAAATAACAAATGGGTCGATATTAGAGTTTGTGTAGGGTGTAGAGCCCCAATTTTTTAAAAGAAAAGCCTACATTAACCCCCATTCTAACAGCTCTAAAAAATCAGGCCTTTTTGTGCTGCTACAAGGAAATTAAAGTCTCCGATCATAAATTTCCAATTGAAATGATTGAAAAGAACATGTTTTGCATGTCCACTGAAAGTTTTGTAGAATTGTGAACTTCAGGTCTCCCACAAGAAGTATATTTGTAACATTTTAAAAACTGTGACAAGTATATAGTAATTACAAATATACTTCTTCTCATTGAACTGTAGACCGGTTTAGTGAAATTTTTTGATGTGTGTGATGGCATGGTAGTCAAAAATCACATTTTGCAGACCAACATCTGAAATCCAAGGCATATTGGGCATGTGACACGAAGGAGAAGTTGTGACATTGGAAAAACCGGCTTGTGACAGTATATTCGCACCACCTTAGTCGACTACAGTCGACTCTCTGTAAATGTTACTCCTCGGGAGCGGGATTTTTGGTAACACTTATGAAGTTATAACATATAACGTTTATAGAACTAAATACCGAGGATTAGTAACACTTACAAAAATAACACTTATGAAATACAATACCAATGGTCAGTAACATTTATAGGAATAACACCAATGAAACTTGATAATTATGATTAATAACATTTAATGAAATAACACTTGTAAGACTTCAAAGAAAAATCCATAACATATAGAGAATATGAAAGTTGAAAATACAAAAAATATAAACCATAATGCAACTAAATTCAACTCATCTAAACTCAACTAAACTAAACTCAACTAAATTAAACTAAACTAAGCTTTATCAAAGAAAGAATCCATAGTGGATTATGGATATCTTCCATACGGGCAATTGCCACATCTTGCAGAAGAGTTTGAACCAAGTTGATGCATGATGAAACATCACGTGGTCTTTGCTGAAGGAATTTCTTCACAATGAAGTGCACCTTCATCAATGTCAAATCCAACCACCTCGTCTACCGCATCATTTATAACCTCATCTGCAACAACCTCAAAGTCTTCAGAAGGAAGTATGTCTAGGATATCCTCCTCAATAGGTTCATAGGGATTATTTAAATCAAAGTCTACCTCATAGTTTATGAACTCATGAGCGCTCATAACATTGCTATCTTTGAGGTCTAAAGATAAAAGTGAAAGCCGATGAGGCATGCACCCATTTGGAAGCTTTTAAATTTAAAAAAAAAAACCCAGTCACAGCCAACAATCAAACCTCAGCCTGAGAGGCCATGCATCCATGATGGGGTCGACGGCATGCCTCTTGCATGCGGCAAACAACCACACCAAAAATTATATGAAAAAAAAAACAAAAAAAAACTCACTATATGGCTTGCGATACCCTCCTCGAATATGGCCTGCGATGCCCCTCTAGATACTGCTAGAAGAACCCCTGACAGATTCTTTTTTAGAAGGACAAATCTTCTCAAGTTCCACAAAAGATATGATACATATTCATGTGAAGTAATTAAAAAAATTTAAAAACAAGGTCTAATATGATGTTTTTGCCAAATGTAACACTTATAGAATCATTTTAACAAAGGGGGGAGCGGAACATGTTATAACACTTAACATATAACACTTACTAGTGTTAATTTTGAGGTTTTTTTCGGGAGCGAGATTTTTAGTAACACTTATGCAATTCTAACACTTATAGAGGTAACATTTATAGAGAGCCGACTGTATCACCCTCCACTTTCCGACCCTTGTGCATACCTTTCGCTGGGTCCAGGTGATACGTTCGCCTTTGCTCCACGACGAAAACGCTCCAGTGACCCTTATCGTGGTAAGGGACGATAAGGGTATTCGGCGTCTTGGTGGTGGTACGAAACGAGCGGCTGAGAAAGCTCACGATGTCATCCCAGTCCTTCTCTTCATCCGCCAGATAGCATTGCAACGTCGCCGATAACCAGTTGTGCGTGTGATGATACTGGATTCAAACATGCTCGTTCGCACGGTAGACGACATGCCTAAGGAGGAAATCCAGAAATGTGCCTTCCATTTCCCGCTTGTCCTTTAGCACGCAATGCCAGTCCTGTAGTGCAAGCGAGACATCCACGGCTTGCCGAAGGTCTGGACCGAAAAACCTCATACCTCCAATCAGGTCCTTCGGGTGAATAAAACGAGGCCTGCAATTCAAAAGAAAGGGGATGTTAGACAACAGGTGCCGATAAACAACAGGTGTTGGAGAACACAATAACATAGACGACGACACTCACCTGAGTTTTAGGCTGAGTTTTAGGACCTCCACAATAATACCAAGGTTCTTCTCTATCGTGGATGCATCATGCTCCTCGGCTTCGTAGCAGAGCGAGGGCTCTTTCTCCCAGGAAACACAGCCTGAAGTACATACTCCGCGATTCTCCTCCAACATGCACGTATACGCCGCCTTCTGTTTTGTCCTAAAATCGTTCTGAATACGCTCTTCGAGTCCAGGATAAATCCAAGTACTGGTCAATTGCAATTCCTGTGCTTCCTTGATAAAGTGCAATGCCAGTCTGATCTCCTCGGGGTCCATCCCCTTTGGCGCAGGGCTTTCGGGCTCTGGCGGAGGAGCAGGCTTATCGGGCTCTTGCGGAGGAGCAGAGTTATCGGGCTCTGGCGGAGGAGCATGGTTCTCGAGCTCAGAATCAGAGCAGGGCTATCGAGCTCTGGCGGAGGAGCAGGCTTAACGGGTTCTGGCGGAGGAGCAGGCTTATCGGGCTCTTGCGGAGGAGAAGAGTTATCAGGCTCTGGCGAAGAAGTGTTATCGGACTCCGAATGCAGAGGATTCTCGGGGATTGGATGAACCTCATGGGGTGCGACGCAAGGCTCCTCGGGAACAACCGGGGGACTATCAATAGAGTCCAGGTTTTCAATACCTTGACTCGACAGAGGGAACGATAGACGGTGGAGTTTCATGCCGGGTTCCGTCTCCCTCGTACCTCCAAACACAACATGATGACGAGGGGTCTCGAATTGAGATGGCCCCATCGGCCACTGTGAAGACTCCGCAATGCCCAGGTTAGGGTCATTCATTGCTTGTGTCCAAGAAAACTCCATGTCAGTTGAGTTATCGGCGGGACTCATCGGTGACTTCGCCGCTGTAGTAGCGGGCTCTTCCCTGGGCAATTCGGGAACACCTCCCTCAGATATTTCATCGCGCGCCTCCTCTTGTGCTGAAATCGTAACTTCATCCACCGACTTATCGGAGAATCCAGATTCGTCGTTACTCCTCGGGTACCGATTCTGGACGCGGAATTCATTTGAGGTTTCCTCGTCCATGTGAAAAAAGGCATCTGCATCCTCTAGGTCCCTTGTTCGGATAGATGTCTCCCGCCGAATTTTGTCGTGTGAAGTAACTGGATGCCATTCTCATCGATCCCACTCTATCGTCTCCAGAAGCGACACAACGTTCTTGCAATCTGCCTCCCCAAGTTTCCTTTCGCGTGTCCCGGTAGGATCTAGTGCCTGCACAAGGCTTATCGTTTAGTCATAGGGAAATAACAGAGATACCAAGAATGAGGAAGAAAATAGTTAGATGAATGACTGGGTTATCGGATAAATCTTACGTGGAACGAAGCCGGCATACATGAAGTCCAGATCCTCCCTCGTCAAGCAGTTCTCGTCCAGGGTATCCCAGTGTTCGTAGGTATCCTTATCGGCAGAACACCACAGTCAAACAAAATCCTCTGGGTGACTCCTTGCCGTGTCCACGACAGTGCGAGCATAGACCATTGCGATGAAGCTAAACACCGAATCTCGCCCGCCGTGCTTATTGTCGCGGAGCCGCGAGAATGCCTGCGATATGGGGAGGTGCTGTTCGGATGAGTCCCTTCCGAAGAGGAAGGGACTCAGGACTTTGTACATTTGCACTATAAGAAACCCGTGTTTTTTGTGACAGGGCAACAAACGTGCAATTATGTTTTGTGCAGCATCCGGCACGTCAACGTTGACGTCCAAAAAAATCCGTTATAATTGACATGCGAAAAACATACCAAAATCTCAAAAAACAGGCCCACGTTTTTTAAAACATCACAAAAACTTGGGGATTGAAGGTGTTAAAAATCTGCCATGTGGCTGCCACATCGCGTTCACGTCATCGCCACATGGACGGGCAGTGCCACATCCCCAACTTTTTCATCCGGGCCCTTGGTAATGTGGCCCATGATGTGGCGCATGACGTGGCATTAGATTGTGACTAGGCTTGCATACGTGGACCCGCCATTTTATGACGTGGCACCTTTAAAATATGACGTGTCACTTTTTATAATATGACGTGGCATGTCCAATCAGCATAGTTTAATGCAATAATTAATTGTGGACAATGTAAATTGGGACGTCATTTCCAACACGGTATGTTTTCTGTGACGTTCGTTATGACGTTCGTTGAGATCGAGGTCACCAAAAGCAAGCACCAGGTCAGCAAAAGCAAGTGCCATGTCACCAAAAAGAAGCGCCATGTCACAAAAAAGAAGCGCCATGTCATCAAAAAGTACCGTATCAGTTTAAATTTCAAGGATAATTCAAATTCATCCAAATAGATGGATGAAAGTGAATCACTCTTGATTCAAGTGTGATGAGATAGGAAAGAAGGCCTTACATATATATACAATGGGATGCACAAGTGGTGACAATCCATATAGGATTATTGGATTTGTCATGGTGATAGCCTTGTGTTAGCATAAACATTAAAATGTCACAGTAGACGTCCATCCAGACGTCTGTTCCAACATCCTCTTTGCCTACGTGGCAGCTGATTTCAACCTTGCCTACGTGGCACAAACATTTTTAAAAGAATCCAATTTCTACCTTGCCTACGTGGCTCAAACATGTTTTTTGTGATGTCAGTAAGGACATTCACGTTTTTTGTGACGTCAGTAACGACATCCACGATTTTTTTTTAGAGGTCAACCCATCTCCATTGTGTTTTAACCGTGGGGCAGTGTTTTACGGGAGGTTGCAGTAACAATCTCGAAGTTACTCACAGTAAAGCTGAAACCCCCCTGCCGACGTGGCATTGTCACCTTTCTGAGGACGTTGTCTAAAACATGACTATGTTCACTAGGACGTCCCGCAAAACAAATACGTTTATGCTGACATCTCTGCGTTTTTCCGCCAATTTTTCCATGTTTGGTGCAACATCCACCAGAATCCGAGAGCCCAAGGCTCGGCCCGTTCGCAAAAACATGTTTTGAAAAACACACTTGATCACAGCTAACGTCACAAAAATCACGGGTTTCTTATAGTGTTGAGACGGCCCATCCCAATTTGACTCTGGAGCGTCCACGTACATTTCAATGCTGGCAGGCCTGGGGATTACGCTAGGGTTGCACATATTCCGCCGCCTGAAAAACAACGGAGTCACATCAGCCGATAAGGGCCGATAAGGGCAATAATAGAGGATAAGGGCCGATAAGAGACGATAAGGGACCAGAAGAGACGATAAGGACAAGTCTGTGGCAAGAAGGAAAAACTTACACCCGAGAGAGCCCGTTGCAAACGAAGTAACACTTCAACAACATAGTTGGAGCCGGCGACGGGACACTGTCGATTCTGATCCGCGCTAGACGGTGCACGACCTCTCGAGCCTCGTCAATGTTATGCGTCCATGGCAATGGGTGCAGCAATGGTCGAAGAATCTCGTTCATCGTGCAATACCCAAAGAGGTTGTTGAAGTCCCATCGAATAGCCTCTCGCTCCACCGCCCTTTCGGTATCAAATTTCTTAATCTCGACCTCGACTAACTTCTCCCTTAACCGCTTTGTGGTCTCCGCATCGGCTGTATACCTAGCTACAAACTCGACGCACTCCTTCTCGTGCGTCATGTATGCCCAGGTTCCCATCACTGCCTCTTTCCAAAGCTCTTGCGACGTACTGCCATTGTGATTCTTTGCTAGATTGCAAAGGGTTGTCAGCTGTGAAAGCGTAACCTCGTTATCGGCGAAGCCGACCCCTTCGGAAATGCAGGCACCGAGAGCTTGGTAGAACCTACCCTGGTGGCCTCCAGACTCCAGGGAGACGTAGGTTCTACCCTAAACCGAAGACGTATTTCAACAGCTCATCTTCGGACTTTAAACTGTCCATCGTGATACTGTCGAGCATACCATGCTTGAGGAGTAGGTACAGCGGCGTTATCAGTACCTTCCTTTCGGGGGAGAGCACCCTCCGAAGCGGGAAAATGCCCTCAGCGTCCTCCTGAGCTTGCCTAAGTATTTGGGCCCTCTCCAACTCCAAACGTTGCTCCTTGCTACCTTTGTCCGGCAGAATGAGGCAGTTATCGGGATTCGCACCTTCATTAGAGCCTCCCCGAAGTATCGTGGTCATAGTCAGCAGCTGTCGAAATTCCATATCGGCCGAGGTCGGGAGGCAGTCGCCCAAGGTTATCGGCGAGCCAATATTAGAGTCAGCGGGTCTCTCGGCAATACTCGTCTCTCTCAACCGCTGTAAAGCCAGCGGAGGTCGAGGCCTTCTCGACGTAGCGGTCTCTTCCACAGACATTCCCGTAAGCCTTTTCGCCATTGCTGGGGGATTGAGAGCTCTTGTCTTCTTCGTCGACTCTTCAAATCTTGCCTTCTTCGTGCACTCTTCAGCTTTTGCCACCGTCTTCTTCGCTACAGCCAGCTTCGCAGGCTTGGTCTTCCGGAGCACGATGGAGGAATCGCTCTCTCTCTTCGGCGCGAGTGCGGACTTCCGGACCCTGGATATCGGGTTCTCGACACCGGAATTCCTGGAGGCATCATCTCCGGACCGAAGACCGTCCTTATTGCCGAAAACAGCTAGAATGCCTACGTTATCGGCCTCATGATCTGTGTTGTGATCTCCTCCCGACTTTGCCAACGAAGATGTATCGTCACTGGACTCCGCTTTCGGGGGCGGAGGTCTTTTCCGAGAAGGCATTGCGGTACGCTTCTCTGGACGGTCCTCCTCTACGGCCTGTGCCACCCTCTTGCCGCACTTAATTGGGACTCTGATGATTGATTCCTCCTCATTATCGGCAGCCTTCCGAGGCCTCCTCTTCGTGGCTATCGGCTGTATGGTGCCGAAAACCTCAATGGCTTCTTCCTCCGACCCGCAATCCCAAAGTCGTGCCACAAAGTTTGCCACATCCCTGACGCCCAAATTGGGATACGACGGCATCTTCACGCCCACCTTCCCCTTCCCTTCGCACAATGCATGGTTGCGGTGGAGGTTGAACCTGTGCTTCTGGTGCGTCGTGTTGCAATGTATGCACAGTATCTGCTTGGGACCGGTTTGTCCAGCCGGTACGATGGGCGAGTCCGGTCCATGCAGCTCCAGGATAAGGCCCCTCGCCTCCATCACCTCCCAGCTATCGCGCCAAATGTGGTCTTTCTCAATGACAAATAGCTGCTCGATCCTCCCCGTTTCCTCGTTGTAGGTGGGCGGAATCCCTTTCATGTTCTCCACCGGGATCTAATCAAATAGTGCCTTGCAGAAACACACCGTCCGCTTCGGCATTTTTACGGTCCTGCGAGGGAGGACACTGCCGAACATGAAACCTTATCGCCCGAAACGATTATCGAGAACCCTAAAACTCTGAAACCCTAAACCTGGGCGCTTTGCACAATTTCCTACATCTTCGCGAAGAGCTTACTTTCCAACGCCCCACATTTGAAATGGAATGAAAGAAGGACAGGGAACTTACCGAAAAGAAATGGAAAGAAAGAATGACAGAGAACTTACCAAAATGGAATGAAATAGAAAGCAAGAAGGCAAGGAAACTTACCGAAAAGATCAATCGGCGATTTCAAGGTTTTGCAGTAGCAATCGCTGACGCAGAGCTTGAACTTCCTGGATATGTCGCTAGACGGCAAAAACACAGTTCGAAAGTGCGGGAAATGGTGCCGCCACAGAAAACTTTGCCATGACTGTATTAGGGTTTCACGTTGATGGTGATGATGAATGCCTAACTTACCCTAAACCGAATAGCCTCCTCCTTCTATCCCTGAGAATGTAGGCAATAAGCTTGGATTGCTTCCTATTCGAATCGCGCAACCGAAGAACCTTGTCATCGTGTTTCTTCAGGTAGTCTGCATGCAGGCCTTCCCGGAACGTGGCATCAAGGTCCTCCACCCCATTCTCATGCACGCCAGCCGGTTTCTTTCTCCCTTGACGCCTCCATGTTTTCCCTGCTGGGCCGTTATCGACACCGATTGGTGGCGCCGTCTCGCCAGAATTCCCATCAGACCTGTCTTGTGTGGAGAGATTGAGATCGAGGAACTCCATTCACGCGGAGACAAGCACTCCCATTTTCGCACAATGATGGTGCGAAAGACGACGCCATACGAAACGATGTGGATGGCACTTCGCCTTTGCAGTCGCCGAGAAGGACGGGTCATTCTGGAGTACACGTGGCGGGGCGAGAAGGGGCCTTCGGTGATCCGAAGAAGGCGTGGGGAGAAGGGGCTATCGGCGAGAATGCCGATAGAGGATACGGGCAGCGCGAAAAATATGTGGGCGAAAGTGAACGTTATCGTGGGAAGAATGGCGCATGGAGGCGAAAAGGCGCTTGGGGAGAAGGGCCGCTCTTCGCGGTGTCAGGCCTAAAACGGGCCCTGACACCGCGAACCCGGATTGACTGTAGTGACCGGGTGACAATTTCACACCAAAAACACTTAACAATTGTTGATTCTAGTGCAATGAGTAAGTGTAATACAAAACCTTCTATTTATATTTTTGACTGTAGGATCTCAATGAAGGCTTACTAAGTAACATACTCACAAAATTTTAAAATCTTTGACCGAAAGATTATAGTGTTTGAAGTCAAACACATGGTTTATTTTCTTCCTTACGTTGAGTGGATCAACAGACTTTGACTTCACTTGGTATCAAAGTTTTGCAATACACAAGGTCTAAATTTTTTACCATTGTGTTTAGCATGTTGTTAGTTCTTATACACCAATTTTTAAAGGTAAAGAAGGGATGTAGCATATTCAAAACAAGTGTGTAAGGAGAGGAGGTTCAAAAATTGTCAATTCATGTTTTATTTTTTGTGAACTTAACCCCTAACGGACCAAGTGTCTAGAAATGGCAATTTGAAGGATTGGTCGGGTTCTTATGATGTCAATTTCTAACATTCCTCTTAAATTTTTTACTATAGAAAGACATTACTAAAACCTTAGCAAGAGAACATTTTTTTCTAAATCCGACAGTTAATGAAAAAGTAGTAGGGTTTTCAATTTTAAACGGGGAGCATAGGCATGTCGGGCACCTCCAAAAACTTTTGCTAGGAGACTCTATTGAATGTGAGATTTTCAATACTGCAAGTAATATTATTTCCTTTCATATTGTCAAAAAATAGTTCTTGTCTTTAGTGTAAAATAGCATACTAATCCAAGTCAAATATTTTTACACATTGTCAGGCAAGGGGGAAAAAAACTTTTTCTTGCACTTCAAATGCTATAATCTTCAAATCCGTGCGGTATATTGCAGCAAAAAATCTATGGCATGCTCATAAAGAAGTCTATTTTAAGATTTTATGGCTAAAAGTGCATAACTTTACTCAAAAATATGATTTTCTTGCCTCTTTATGGTAGTGGCAGTTTTGGACTGGTTTTTCCGTCCAAAATGCCTTGGTCCTCAAGGGATTAATATGTTTTAAAATGATGATCCAAACGATCAATAGGAAGGATCTCACCACATATTGCTGTTAAAAAATAAAAAGTGAAAATTATGAAGATCACTAGGTTTTCTAGAGAAGATGAAGTTTTCCCCGCTTTCCCAAAATGTGTAAAAATGTTTGACTTGAGTTAAAATGTTTTCTTACACAAAAGACACAATTTTTAAAAAAAACCTTCATAGAAGGTAATATTCTCTATACGTATGAAAATCTCAACATCAATAGAAACTTTTAGTAAAATTTTGGAGCTGCCCGGAGTCCCCACTTCTAACTTTGAGTGGTACTAAATTTCAAACCATGAATCCAAAAAAAGTAATAAAAATACTCCTCAAAGCTCTTACCAAAGACAATCTAGTATAAAATAGAGATTTTTTTTAAAATAGAGATTTTTTAATAATTTTAGGAATCTATCCAAAATCAAATTGTCCTCCAAGGAACATTTGGTCCTTTAGGGGTTAATATTCACAAGCTTTAAAACCAAAGGCTGTTTTTAAAATGCGACCTAAACAACTAGTTTTTTCCATTGAGAGGCTAAGGTTCAAATACGGAAACGACCTCGACATGAAAGATATTAGTTTCCTATATGAATAGTGTCGTGTTTCAACATGATGCGGTTTACTACCTAGATGAGACCTTTGTACTACCTAGATGAGACCTTTGTAGGAAGGATGTAAATTGAACACTTTAGTCCAAATATGTAGGCCTTGGTTAACACTCATACGTGTGCAACTATCAACAAGTAAATGCAAGCCTGTGACATGGGCTAATGAGGCTAAGAGGATCCTCGCAGTAGCCATATGCGGTGCCGTGGAAATCAAGCCAAACATCAGTCACCGTAAGATTTGTAGGATTTGTATGGTTTTCTCTGAAGCATTAGGCTACATAGTCACCTTTGAGTCCAAATCTATTTCACAGGTTTTTAGGTATTTGGTTACCATTGGACAATTCCCAAGGTGCAACTATTCAACGTTTACAAAGATGTCGAAGAAGTCACTTGGCAAACGTGGAGTATGGACGTACTGTAAGTACTTGTACTACATACTCAACATTGTTTGTAGACTATATCCGGAGGTAGTTATCTTCATCCACAAATCTTGTTTTAGGCTTTTAGCTGGTACAATTAAGCAGGTTCTCGAAGTTCTAATTCTTAAAGATTATGGTCTTAAGTGATCTCCAAGTGTATTAGAACTTTGTATGACACTACCCACATTTATAAAAATGTTGTATGACTACAAGGGCCACAGCTAGCGAGTTTTAAAAAACATATCTCACTACTCTAAACTTTGCATGCACCATTTCATAATAGGAAATACTTCCCTACTACAGTACACCCAATGCCCCTCGTTTATACCACTTTTTCTTGTCCCTTTCTATTGCAAACCTAAATCCCCCTTATCCCTACATTCTATCTTGAACTCTCCCTCTCCTTTATCCGCGTCCATGAAGTGTCATGTCCCTGATTGCCCTTATCGTCAATCCTCTCCATCGCAAAATTTCCACCTCTCTTATTGTCTTTATCCAAAACTCTCCATAATTCTTTGCAGCCATAGATTATTCTTCTCCTAAATTGTTCCTATCCGGACAAGGGCCTCTTTCTAATTATCTCTACACAGATGTCTTCCTCACCGTAACTGCCCATATCCAAACCTCTCATTCTCCCTAACAATCCATAAACCTCGATCTTTTAGTTCCTTACATGCAGCTTTACATAATTTTCCATTGTAAACTTTGACATAAAAAACTCTAAGCACTGAAACTTCTGCTATTTAATCCACGGAAATAAATCCAAGTTTTATACTAAAATCAAAATATATCTTTAGTGAAATAACCTTTTTTTTTAACCAACTTTTTTGGCTCAAGGCTCACATCCAAAGGCTCATGGCTCACGGCACAAGGCACATAAATTAGCTTTCCCCCTTTGTCGGCAATTCTTACTTCAAGATTGATGACATCTTGGATGATCACCGTGTTCTAACGCACGTCACTAAGGATGATGAGCCACCATTGTCCATGGATAATCGTGTTTGTTTCATACAGGGGGCATTTCCCACGTTGATGTGCTTCTCTGGTTCTTTTGCCTTTAAGACACGCGGTCCGGGCATGGTTTAGGATTCTACTCCTCTAACTTAGAAGGAGCCTTTCGCCGTTTAGAGAGAGCAGGATTTTTGACAAGGACCACTGCCGTACTGGATCTCTCTGAGGGCGAGCTTCCTTACTTGTTGAGTCAAGCCATTGACCTCAACACACTTGTTTGGATTTGTGGCCTCTAATTCGCCGTTCATAGCCGTTTACGTAACCATCCACATGTGTTGAGGGCAAACTCTAATGGTCAGGGGGCAGCCGTGCCTCATCTCACAAAGATCAAGGAAGTAGAGCTACTTTTTTGTTTGAAAAGACACGTACTTGAGGAGCTTCGTGCTCAGCCTGTCTTTGCAGCCTTGGCCGAGGGCTTTGGTCGAGAGGATGCCCGGGATATATTTTCCTGGTTTTATCATCACAACGCGGGATTTATTGTGGATTCCTTGAGTGGGGAGTCTAGGGGCATAAATGCCTTTTCGGCCACCAAGTAGCAATCACCGGCCGTGCTAGTACACGGTGAGTCTTCTACAATGGAAAAGGAGACCATGGAGTTTGATGATTGGCCTTTGAATTTGGAACCACATCTTACTGGTGCCGAGGCACAAAGGATACAAGCGTTTACACGTTCGTATCGTAATTGAATTGCCTTTACTCTCCATGATTTGGAGGGCTACAGTGGCAAGCCCATACATATTCAATTGGAGGACGAGTACCCAATCATCCAATGACCGTACAAGCTCACTCTTTTGAAGAAAGTTGGGGTTCATACTCGTTGTCAGGAGTTGTTGGCCGCCAGCTTGATTGAATTCACCAACAACGAGTTTGATTGTGCCACGGTTATGCCATTGAAGAAGGATATCTTTGGCAACTGGACGAAGAAGCGGATGTGTGGGGATTATAGGTCGGTCAATCGCAAGACCAACTCAAACCGATATCCTATGCCCACGCCGGAGGAATTATTTGATGCGGTGGGCCACGCTAGAGTATTTAGAACTCTTGATTTGCGGTCTGGATATCACCAGTTACCATTGATGGTGGATGAGTTGGTGAAGACTGCATTCTGGAGAGCTCATCAAGATGAGAGAGATCAACTCTACCAATGGAAATTCCTTACTTTGGCCTCAAGAATGCACCCGCTGAGTTCAAAGGGTGATGGATGAAAGTGTTGAACGGTTTACCATATGCCCAATGCTACATTGATAATGTTATCATTTTTAGTAGCAGCCCATAGAAGCATGTGGAGCATCTTTGGGCGATGTTTGAAGGTTATAACAGTGGGAATTGCGCTTGCACCATGGCAAGTGCAAGTTCTTCCACGACCGGTTGCCATATTTGGGACATATGATTGTTCCTGGGGGTCTTGGCGTGCATCATGCCAAGGTGGATGCGTTGTAGAAGATTCTTGCCCCAACCAACATGTCACGGCTTTGAGCTTTTCTTGGCTTGGCAAATCACTATTGCCGATTTGTCAAGAACTTTAGCTTGATTGCTAAGCCGTTGACTTTTCTCTAGGAAAGGATCAGCCATGGACTTGGGGACGGGACTAGCAGTAGACGGTTGGTACTTTGAAGCTGAAGTTTGATTCAACTCCTATGTTGCGGCGTCTAGATGTTACACGACTATTTCAGTTGCATATAGACTAAAGTGTTGTAGGACTGGGGGCAGTGTTGACTCAGAAGGACGATGAAGGACGGGTCAACGTTGTGGAGTTTGCTTCTAGGAGCAATAACAATACGGAGTCTAACTATTCATCCTATGAGAGAGAGGCTTTGGCCGTGGTTTGGGCCATAGCTTTTTTAGGCCTATTTGAATGGGCAACCTATTACAATGGTGGCCGACCATGATCTTACAAAGTGGCTCATGGAGTCCGACAAGCTTATAGGCAAGTTTGCTAGGTAGGCTTTGTTGCTTCAGGGGTATGACTTTGAGGATGTATATTGGACTAGTATCACGAACCTAAATGCGGATGGTCTATCTCGCAATCCAAGTCCTTTCCAAGAGGATTTGACTAGTAACAAATAACCACAAATGTTTAATTTAAACTCTGTTGAGGGTCAGAGTAGTTTACCGGTAAGTTTTTATAGTGCCCAGAGAGCCACTGCCCTTTGTTCTTGCAGTCTAGAGGCCACAATCTCCACAACCTAACTCTATACCATAAAAGAGTTAAAAGGTTGCAGCTGGTTCACTAACCCTCACAATTGGAGATTGCTATTTTGCGTGCCTAGAGCGGTGAGCGGTGAGCGGTGAGCGGTGAGCCGTGAGCCTATAGCTGAAAAAATTATTTTTATGTAAGGAATTTTTTAGGAAAATGTATGGGCAAGAATATAATTTCTAAATTTAGTGAAAAAAGTGGCTCCTATTGCCGTGAAAAGAGGCTGCTAAAATCTAGGAAACGACATAGAAGGACGTGAATCCACGAAGCGGTGGGAGTCATTGAAATTGGCGACGGATGACCAATTCAAAGTGAACGTACAAATGATGGGAACGAGTGAAATGTAAATTCACATTATAGAACATTTATTCTTCTAGTACAGAATTTATGTCATCTTATGGTATGCCCTTGACATAGTTCTCGGACTTCGTCTTGTTGTATTCGGTTTAGTATATAATAAATTAAGAGGTACTATTTTTGTTCTCAAATACTTAATGCTTTGATTTGTTTAGATATGGTAAGGAAGCGGTGTACAAAAAATATCTGCCAATTTCAGATAAAAACCGGTGGCTTTTGGAGTCACACTGTTTTTAAATAACATAAGCGAAATGTAATACATAAAAAAAATGCCATTGTGGATACCTACATAGTGTATTGCTTAAGAAGCAAAACCTGAATGACTTGTTTGGTCTCATTCCAACTAAAACTAGGAGCATGTATAAACAAATCAACATCGGGATCTAAACCGCAGACAATGTTGAGAATAAAGTAGAGGTGCTTACAATACGTCCACTGTCCTCGTTTGCCAAGCGACTTGTCCGACATGTCTTTGAAGGATGGGCAATCACAGCTTGGGAATTGACCAATTGAAACCAAATAGGTGGAAACCTTGGAAATACTCCTGGACTCCAAGCTCAGAATGCATCCTAGAGCTGGTCGAGGCACCATAAGGATCTTGCGAATTTTGCCAACCACCGACAGTGCAGAGGCGCAGCTGTTATGATGTTTTGTAGTCGGTGCTTGTGGGTTTCGACGGATATTCTTTCCGTACCTCCTCGTGGGATGCTCTGATGGGTTTATGGGTGGTGGATATTCCTCCAAGTCCACTGGAGCGGAAACGTCAGAGAACAACTTCCTCGGGGATAACTCTATGCGCTCAGCGAGGCGGAATCCAGCGTTTTGAAGATCTGATATTTCCTTACTAGATAGATTCGTGCCCAACTTGACGGGCCACACATCTGGGATGTCAGGTTTGGACAATACCCACTTCCTTCGAGAGCCTTTCGCACAACGCTCAATGTCGTCATTGCAAAAGAAGAACTGCATCTTCTCAATCCTGTTCTTTTTGTAGCTGTCCATCATACCCGTGTAAGTCGGGGCAGGTGTACTTTTCCCGTCTTGTACGATTTTTGCCACACACTTCTTCCTCGTGATGGCCTGCAGGGCAAAACACGCTTTCGCAGAGGTTTTAGGAAGTCTAGCAATGTGCCATTGTCCCTCATCGCAATCAGATTCAAGTACTGCCTTAGGATTATGTATGCGGAAGGAAGATGGTGGACTCGTCGAAGGGAGGGCTCCTGGTGCATCAAGTTCTTCAGTCGGATACACGACGTCACTTTCGATTGTAAGGTCTTCAAGTTGTGGATTCTTCCGCCTAGTCTGGACACGAGGGCGTGAGATACTCATTTTGTCGGGTCGGTGAGAGTCGAATTCGCAACCAGGTGGTTGATCAGCCTTCCTTTTCACTGAAAAAAAAACTTCCTCACCTTCGAGATGAGGATCGCGGATGCAAAATTGGGAAGCGCCAGGCATGCTGTTAAAAGCTTCGTGAAGAACTTTCGAATTACCGGACCGATGCGCGGTTCTCTGGGCCGCACGAAGACGAAGTTCTTCTTTTCCGGGCCCGGTTCCAGCCTTCTCACCCTTGAGAAAACCATAATAGGCCACGACTTGCATGAAGGCGCGGATCATATCATCGACGGTTGCCACATACAAGTCATTGCCTCTCTTGCCTGATTGCTGCAACCACTTATTGTGGACGGTCTCCGCTAGGTTGCATGAAGGCATCTCAGCCATTTCCGACTCCGATAAAGCCTAGGAAGCAAATAATAGAACTATTGTTAATGTAATTGCACCCCTAGCATCAACATGAACTAAAAGATATTGTAAAACATAGTGTAGGGAGCTTACATGGTCCATGAAGCCCCCCCATTGACGGTAGCGGAAATGCCAAAAGGCGAGCCATAAGTCTAGTCGTACAAGCCCATCATCCGTGGTTGCTCCAGATGATAACCACCATGATCGAATTGCTAGGTACTTTGTCTGAGCCTCATCCATCGTTGTGGAGTTCTTATACTGTTTGCATAGCTGCCTGTGCTGGTCTTGAAGATCAGCCCTGATGTCAGCCTTGGTGTGCTTTTCTAATGATTGGGTCCAGTGAAAGAGACAGGTCCTCTCTTTGTTGTCCATTCGGATGGAGGGGTCACCACTACCGTAAGTAATTCGAACCGCATTCCAGTTTGCCTGTGCGCTGTCGGCCATGAAGCCTTTGAAATTCACAGTTCGCATGTCATGCTTAGCCGCCACTGCATTCAAATTGTTCCAGAATACCTGTTGTACAGCAGTATCCTCGGATTGCATGTCACAAACAGCAATAGTCATTACACGACAAAACGTAGAATCATACACATGAGATGCCATTGTCGTCCATCCCTTGACGCGCTTGACGTGGTCGAACATCATCCATGAGTCTTCTAAATCACCTCCAGGCTGCATTCTACGCACTAAATCAACGCCACTACCAGGTCCAATCTCTCCCATCTTGAAGATGAAGACCTTGTCAGCGTCTGTACCTTGACCTGGAAACCAGTTCTCTTGGACGAAGGCCCAATTGCTAGAGCCTCTAAGTTTAGTAATACTATCCATGACACCGAATCGGCGCAGGTAACGGAATGTCGTCACTTCATTGCGGAGACTAGGGGAATTTATCAGCTTGACCTTGTCTAGGACAGGAACCAATTCATCTAATCCGAAAGTTTTATGGGAGACACCGTCAGGGCAGAGGAGCAATTCTCCGAGGTACTCTTTACTTGCTTCTAATACGATGGAGGAGTTTGTCGCCGAGGGAGTCCGTTCAACTTGATCTCCTAGTAAGGCCCTAAATTTAGAGGTTGTGTCTCTGCAGAGCCCTGTCTTAACTGGATGACGGTGAGATCCCAAGTGAACACAAGCACGGGACATAGAATTTTGCCCAACTACGTAATACACCTTTGCAAAACAGCTATCTAATCAAGCAGGTGGAAGGTGATAGATTGCACAAAGAACAGTTGAATTAGACGGCGGCTCACATCCTGGAAAAAATGGAGAAGATGACGTACCCTCCCAATCTGTCTCATTAAAAGGGGAGGCTCGATTGGGACGTTGAAGATAGTTGCAGAGATGGTTAGTGCACCTAAGGTGACCTAAGCAGGAAGACATGCGAAATGTGAGCTGATGTTCGGACTTGATGTGAGAAGTTACGGTACGAGTCCAAGCATGACCATCGTGTGCCTTGTCCATACCGTGAAGGTGGCCAGCCTTGGAAGAAGGAGGAAAGTTCCCGAGAGAAGGAAGTTCAAATACAATGTCACCGTCGAAAGTAGGTGGGAGGAATTCAACTTTTTCTACAGAAATGGAGTTAAAATCAAGTTTACTAAGGAGAGACTTTGATCCACGTCGAGTACCTAAATTCTGCAAACAGTCCACTATACTATTTGACGATGGGAAAACGAAAGATCGAGGGGGGTTAGATTTGTGAATGGTAGCAGAGGAAGGGAATGATGAACGAGGAGGCGGAACTAGTGGAGTTGAAAGATATGAAGAGTTCACAGGACTGAATGGGATGCACTCACTATCAGAGTCATCACTCAAAACAAAGACGTTCTCATTACCAGGCTCTAATTTTACCTTCGAAAGCAGGGGTGTCATCCCAGTAGTAGTTGATGATAGGCGAGGCGTCAAAGAAGGTGATGTTGCTCCACTGCTGCTATCGTTCTTCCCATACACGAGGTACTTTCCCGCTGTAAGCATCCACAGCTCATCCTCTCCACTGACAGTACTAAATTGTGCAACGGAATGAGTAATCTCACCCGTGATTGAATCAAATACTTCACGGTCGACATGGACAGTTCCCTTAGTGATTTTGAATCTCAGAGCAAGACGACTTCCACTCATTGAAGCGAACCCACTATCGCTAACAAGAAAAGATAGCGGTACACATGATCCCTCTCCTCGAAGCAGGACAGTACCACTGAGCTCATCCCCTACAGCTGCCATATCTAGATAAGGAGTTGTTGACACGTAATATAATGTAATGACAATATTCAGAGTAAGGATTCTAGGGGAAATTGGAAGTAAGATTTATACGCAGAGCATCAAGAACGGACCATTGACACCGTTATGGGATTCACAAAACCGTGTCAAATAATGCACTCTGCATTGGGCGATTAGCGGCCGTCATTCTTCAATAATGTAAGTCTTATTAAAGTGATGACAGGTTTCTACCACACAGTCCGTGCTCAAGGTCGACTATATTTTGATCGTAAAACAACCTAATCTCAATATGGCCAGCAAAAAGATTATTCCACTTTGGAGTGCCTAATCTGGGAGCTAAGACGTCAAATAATTCTAAAGATGTGATATATTCAACAAATAATCAAACCATCGATGTTCAAGTACTGGTTAATGAGACATATTCTGTGAAGCGTATTTGGCTGGCAATTGAGGTAATCAGAATATATTTTAGTGGATAGCAAGTAATATATTTATCTAGCTAATAACACCGACCAATAACCATAAATAATTGGAGCCACTAGGAGTACTTGAAAGCTTGCGAAAAATAAAATCCCGAATCATGAAGAGAAGGAAGAGAAAAGCTTTGTACTATAGTGATGCAAAGATGTTGAAGAGGAGTAGGCAAATGAGAGAGAAGAAGTCGAAGCCAAGTGATGTTGATCTAGGAGACACCGCAAGGGTCCTGAATTTTGAGGATGAATCACAGTGCACTCCAATCTTGTGTGGTCAGAGCAACCCCGAGCTTTCAATTATTGTGGAGCATCGCATTGAAGAAATGTTGATTGGCGATGATGTGGAATCGAACCCCGTCGTAGGTTTTGCAACAGATTATGAACTCGGTGAGTACTCTTTGTTGCTCAATTGCGATGTCAAATGATTGACATCATTTATATGGTATATGCAGTTCTTCGGAAATTCAGAATTTAGGTCACTTTGATATGTTGGTATATAGTCATCTCGATTGTACTACAAATCTCCCCCTTTATCCAACATTTGACTTTATCGAACACAGCTACGCTCTGACTAGCGAAGGGTGAGACAATATTTCTGCCAAACTACATAGCATTTACTGGTACGATACCAGTGACAAGTTAATGGCTAGGGTTAGAAAGGCAAAAGTGAAATGGGAGAAATTGTCTAGGCGTCTGGACAATAGGTAGAGGGACAGTAGGGAGAGGGACAGAAGGAAGATCGTGAGTTCGGGGAGAGTGTATAGGGAGGCAAGTGCCGACACCGTAGGGTCGCAGTGAGACGGGTGTTGCCTGGAGCGCCCGGCCGCGGCAGACGATCAGGCCGTGCCTGGCACGAAAGGTGGAGGGGTTCGGAAAGAATGCAGTAACTTTCACTGACAGGGCGAGGGATCGGTGATAGTCGTTGGAGATATTGATTGGGAAGGCACAATCTGCCTTTCAACAGCGCCCTCCCTCGGCGCTGCACATTAAGAATCGAGTCAAGCTCCACCGCGACCCAGTACGCAGGGACAGTCCACGGGGTGCAGGATGCGGGGAGGAAGAGTCGGCAATTTAGGGTTTGGAGGTCGAGACAGTAATTAACCGGGGGAGTTGTTTTGAATTCCGCTGTCGGCTTGTGTTATAATCGATGGAATTATTTTGCAGGGAGGAGCAGCGGTGTGCGTGAGGACGGCTTCAGAAGCCAAGAACTAACAGACGCGACTGCACTTGAAATGACGGGTAAGCCTTTAATAAATTTTTTTCCACATCTGTCGTTGGTGCTTATATTGCAAGCAACTGTCCCTTCCATGGTGACGGTACGAGGAAAGTCAGGGTTCGTGGTTAGGGTATAGAGAGAGTTAGGGTTTCGGAGTGGCTGGGATGATGATGCCGGGATGTGCTGTGACTATCGAAATTTTTGTCGATCGAATCTTTTCCATGCCCCGCCGCGACTGTACTCGTCACCCCCGTATTGGACTGCCAAGCTTCGGAGGGGGCCGAGGAGGAGACTGTGGTAAAGACATGCCGCATGGAGCGTCTCAAGATTGGGTGTTCAAAGAATATTGATAAGTTTAGGGTGGTTCCCGGAGAGGGTTCAGGGCTGCGAGTGATTCCAAGAGTGAACCTGTAGAGAGGAAGTCTATGGTTGAGCTGAATCTTCTCTCCGAATCGGAAGATAGAGTAGAAGTACTGTTTTCTGAATTTGATGGACCTCTATGGCATTTTTCATTTCTATGAATCATCCATCTTGAGTATGCATCATATGAGCTTAGTCTAACCAATATGCATGCGCTCCAGCCGAAGCAAGCAACGAGGGCGATGTAAGTCGAGCATACGGAGACTCCGGACGACTTAAAATGGCCGGTAAGCTCCTCAATTCAATCCATCATAAAGATTTCTTGATAAGTATGCCAGATTCATTGGAAAAAGAGGGATCACTGAGAGACACCACCGGAGGGGTGCCGGCAGCGGCACCTCCGAGAAGGTGCCGCTGCCGGCACCCCTCCGGTGGTGTCCCTCTCCTCGCGAAGAGAGGCACCACCGAGGGGGTGCCGACAGCGGCACCTCCCCGGAGGTGCTGCTGTCCATACAGGCAGCAGCACCTCCGAGGAGGTGCCGCTGCCGGCACCCCTCCTATGGTGTCCCTCTCCTCGCGAAGAGAGGCACCACCGAGGGGATGCCGACAGCGGCACCTCCCCGGAGGTGCCGCTGCCGGCACCCCTCCGGTGGTGTCCCTCTCCTCGCGGAGAGAGGCACCACTGAGGGGGTGCCGACAGCGGCACCTCCCTGGACGTGCTGCTGTCCATAGGTTGGCTGTCTACTTCGTTATTCAGATTTTGATGCATTCTTACATATATTTTTTGTCAATTTACTTGTAGAGACAGCAATTATTGAGGGGACCGGCTCAGCTTGTCACGAGGAGGAGATTGAAGGTACTGTTTGAGTTTGTGAAGTTCATAATTTCACCTCTCTTCTTACACTTTTCTTTAACATCTACGTTGTTTTTCAGAGATTTCTACAGATGAGTTCGTAGAGCTTGATCAGGAGCACCGTAGCACGTTGTTGAGGAGGGGACACCAATGTCTGCTGACGAGCTTGGAAGGGAGATGGATGAGCTCGTCATGAAGGAGTCCATGAACACGAACATGGTTTTGGAGAAGCTCCGCTCTATACCTAAAGCCAAATCGAAGTTGAATATTCCACTCTGCAGGATGATTTCCTTACGGGTTGTCCGTCCCTATTTGAAGAATGATGTAATGGGACTGGGCGCTCATTTTGTCAGCACTGGGTATATGGATGGCCACGGCGTGTTCTACGTGGCAGTGGAGAACAACGACGGTAAGATAGTGCTAGTATCTGAGGCAATATCAAGTTCGTGGAGTACTCTATGGACCCGCGTGAATGAGCAATTCGAGATCGAGTTGCAGAGTGATGAGGATTTGAAGCAGTTTTCAGGAGTGATGTTCCACGTCTGGGATGGAAACCACAGACTTCAAGCTTGGCTGCCTATAATTAATAGAGATCATTCGAATGATATGAGCTGGCATTATTCTGTAGAGTCTATCATTCTCAACGTGGACAATCAAGTGGCTCCGTTGCTGACTGCCCTTCATCAAGTAAACTGGTGAGATATTTACTCTCTAGCGAGACTCTCAATTCTGACTATATTCTGGATTTCACAATCCGTGTCTTTACCTACTATGTGTTTCCACATCTTTATGTACACACAACAATTACAAACCGACTGAACAATCCATTTTTATATTCTTAAGTACGAAATGAAGTACAATTCTGTTATACATATTCCATAGTCCGAATCATACAATGCTTGGTTTTGATGCTCTGTTTACGCCTGACTCTTTGCAAAATGTACTTTGAATGATCAATCATTCACCCTCTCCTTCGGTTCTCTCCTAAAATATTTGTATTTGATCCGCACTTATACTCAGTCAGTCATACTTAACGTGTTCTGCACACAGGAGAAACCAAAAATCCCATGTGACAACAAATCTGGTCCACAAGTTGTACTGCATTCAGGGGATTGCGGGGCAGCCACTTCAGTACTTCGACTCGCTCGTGGGTAGGGACGAAATTGTGGCCGCAGAGGCAAAGCAAAAGTCCAAAGATCGAACATGGTACACCTTGACATTCAAGTCACTGATCTCAATTCTGTACCAGGTACTCCGACTCTTCGCTTCACTGAGCATGAGGTATTGTCTATGTTTTAGTGCTCTCAATCTGTCAATTCAATCATTTTTCTTGTCGAGGTAATCTTCTTTTCAATAAATATTATATTGATCTTATTCATATCAATGTAGTCAATAATAAATGAAGTGAATTTGACTATGCTAAGCCAAAATGTTTTCCCGAATACCTCTGTGATTCTTGCTGAATGTAGTGATACTTTGCAAAGTTTTTTGAGAGTCGATTATTATCTCTTCCTTGTTTGTTTATTCAGAACTTTCATAACTTTATTTAATCAAACTCTGTTAAGAGTATATCGAATTTCACCTACTCGTAGAAACTATTAGTCATCTTATGCCAACTATGATTTTTCGTAGTCCCTTTGACTCAATTCATTTTTAATCCATTCCTGAATCTTGCTGATTTTTGAGCTTTGTGTTTTAATTGAATTGCTTTTCTCTTGATTATGTCTCGTCAACTTATGTCCCGTAATTCTAAGACTTTACGTGGTGGAATTATTGAGATAAGGTGATAATTGATTTATGTTTCTGCAGCAAGAGCTCGGTGATGCAGTAGCTCATTCCAACAGGTAATTTAAGGAGAAGTTTCCTGATGAGTCATCCTGGACTGCGGCTAAGATTCACGACTTTGTTACGGAACGAGTTGAGAAAGTGAAGGTGCACCTTAGCTCGGAGCTCAAGAAGCAATTGCCGATTGCAGACCCGAAGCACACTCCTGAGTTCTTATCACAGGTTCGTATTCACTATGAAAATCGTGAAGATGATCCTGAGATGTCTCAAGAAAAATTGTATTACCTCGCCACCTCTGCTATGGTTCCAAGCATGAAGGTGAAATGGTTGGAGCGATGGAACAAGCCTCCTTCATTGCGTGAGCAAGTTCGATTTCCAAGGTCGAAGTTTCCTGACCATGATTTCCCAGAATGGCTTCACAAGGCAACATGGTGGTCTCAGGTACGTAGTTCCCTGTCACCTAATGGAATACAATTTCGTGCTACTTTTTCATATGATATTCTGGTTTCTCTTTTGGTGCTACAATACATAGTGCTTGTATTCATTAATGTTGTTTTCTTCGTGTTTGTAGCTTTCAGGAGAGACCGAAACTCTATTTCACGGGATTTTATCCGACATGGAGGTTACTATTGAGTACATCCCTGAGAATGGAATGCCTATTCCCACGATATCTGAATATATTGAACAGATGCGGGTTCAGCTCTGGGATATTGCCTTTCAGAATGAATTCAAGGGGAAAGGAGTTCACAAGAATAACCCGCCGGAGAAGCAAGTTGGACTCAAGCTTGCTATCAACCGCACTCTCTACAGGTACTTCATGTACATCCTTTTCCCAAGGAAGGCAATTACCAGGACTCCACCATCCTTCTCTAATTACTTGGAGAAGACTAGTGATATGTTCATGTTTACTGTCGATACGACGAAGACGTGGAGCCGGGAGCATTGGGAGCATTGTGGGTGGTATTTGGATTGTCCGGTGAAGAGGCCACCTTCATTTGATGTCGAACTTCGGAATAGTGTCCAGCCAGATCTTCTGGGTACAGAATTGTCAGTTCCGTCAGTCTCTACAGAGGTTGGCGTAAAGAAGACTCGTGTCTCGAAGCGGAAGGCTACTGCTGATGCCGAGGCCGTTGCGAAAGCAAAGGCGGAGTCTGAGGCCGCCGCCAGGATCAAAGCAGAGTCGGATGCTACAGCATCGGCAGTTGCGAAGGCCCTTGCCGCCGCGAATGCGCAACTAGCCGTTCAACAAGCTCAGCTGATCCCTTCGATTTCAGCTGCCGATGTTGATGACACTGAGATGTTGGATTCGGAGTCTTTGGTAGCGCCGTTGAGGTTTACCAGGAAATCAAAGCGACCTCTCCCCGAAGCTTCGAGCGCCTCGAGTCCACTTTCCCTGTGCTCTGATATGCTCATCCAGAAGGTTAATGCTGGTAGGACCTCTCCACCTCTTCCAGCAACAGTCTTCGTGGACAACTCATCGGTGTCCATGATCATGGAGTCCTTTCCAGCGGAGCACGCGACTCTACTTCAAATCAATTCGTTTGTCCTCCATGTACTTTAAACTTTTCACCATTACTTTGATTTAGATAGTTTGCACTTAATTGCTATTATTTTCTAATTCTCCATGTTCATATAATGTATCATTCAATCACATTTTCCACTGTTGCATTTTAGTCACACTGTATTTATTAACCATCACCTTTGTTTCGAAACAGTTTTATTGACTTTAGCTTTTCCAGGCACGAAAAGAGGCCTCCACTGCAGGACGGTCCACTCATTGTCCTCATAGTGGATTCAACTTGATCTTGGGTGACATCCCTGACGGGATGTCGGTCCCATCCATCTCCAAGAATGCGTTGGACATTCCTTCATGGAACGAATATTCAATTGCGGAAGTGGAATGCTTATTTGAGTTCTCAGATTACTTCCTTCATGAGTCCGGAGGCATACTAATCTTCTTGCCCGAGGTCCCCTCTATCCGGTCTGATGTATTGTCGTATGCAGGTGGATACGGTTTCAAAGTTTTTAGAGAATGGTGGGCAATTAACGACCTCCCATTTACTTCGCACATCAATGCTTCGCTAAAGGTGTACTTTCTTGTCTTTCACCTTACAATCAATTTGAGTACTTCTTTGAATTTGAACTAAGCTCTCATTCTAACAGCGTGGTGTGGAATTTGACTTGCTCTTCAATTACAGTCTCGAAGGTTTCGTGTCTTGTTCTTTGTTCGTGAGAACGTGGATGGTGCTAAGTTTACATTCAACAAGAACGAATTCCTCTCTGAGGTGGGAATGGGTGTGGAAGAATCCGATGTTCTTTTCAATTTCACCTCTGCCCAGTCTCAATCCATGCGAGGAGACATTCCATGGAGGGGGCCACGTGAGAAGGATGCTTACTTCCTCCAAATGTTGATCGAGGCGCTATCACAGCCTGGCGCGGTTGTTCTGGATGCGTTTGCCTCCACTGGTAAGTCTACTTTCTGTCTTGTGGTAACTTGTCACGTAATATTATTCTAATATTGTGAATTTTCTCTGTAGGAAATTCCGTGCGTGCATGCCAGATGTGCGGTCGACATATCGTTGCTTTGGAAAGCGACTCAGCCATCTTCAATGAGAAGTTGAAGGCCCTTTCATCGGCATTACCGGGTCCGTCTAACCGAACTGACTCGCCTAGAGTGGCAACTCTCCCAGATGAAGACGTCCTTATTCGAAAAATCGTCAAACGTAATAGACTGAGTACGTAAGTTCAAGTTTTATGTGTTTGCAACTCTCTGCCATTCATTGTGAAGAACTCCATGATTTCAATACCTGATGATCTTGTGCTCTCTGTAGTTTGATTGCAAAGGCGGTTTCTCCACCCAAGGATTTTCTGCTGCCACCTTGGGCCGGACATGTAGCTGACATCGTGGCGTCTATATCGTCTCCTCGCCATCATACCCGCAGTCAACAATATGATCCCCGTGTGGTTTGTTATCTGGATGTAGAAGCTGATGTCGAATTACATGTCCTGCCCTCCTCTTCGGCCTCTAGTTCTTTTCCATCTACTTGAGGAAACATTTTGTTTAGACTTTTATGTTTTCCTTGTCTCACGCGTTACAAAAGCACCCCCCTTTGTTAAATCCAGTTTTTTCTTACACTTCCACAACTTGTTTACATTTTCTGAGTATGAAATGTTTGTTTTCTTTCACTGCCCACCTACAACCTGATTCCACGCTTTCCTTCTTGGCTGCGTATTTAATGAGATAGCCAAAATATCTAAACGTGATTCTCTTTTTCCTTCTTATATTTCGTCATTCCTATATCTTGAACTAGCGTTTCCTTAAGTTTCTATACTCACTCTTCTTCGACGGATTAAAAAATCCCCTCATTATCGTTTATTTGATTTTGTCACTATTTAGTGGCCTAAACAATCCATGTTGTCGAAAAAGATTATTTCTACTATGTACAGGCAATTTTACTTGTATATATAATGTCTCGGCAATAGTGAGTACGTGGCTTATTGTTTGACCTATAATTCCATAGCATGAAGTTATTCCTATTTTGACTTCCAGCATGAGCTCTCCAACCTCTCAATTCCAGATAATCTACTATGTAAACTAGGTATCTTTAATCATTCTTATGCGTAGCCTAAAGTACTATGCCTCTTCCTAATCTTCGGCAAAATTTAGATATTCTTTTAATTACAATTCTCTTATATCATGCAATGTAATAAGGGTCCCGAATTTTCAGGGGACGTTGGTATAGTAAATAAATGAACTCATTACTTGGTTTAATATAAAATTGTAGCCGCAAATTTGGGTTTATAATGCATCGTCACTAATTGAAGGGTGTTCTAGCAATCCACGGCCATAGGGTTCTTACTTCCCTCCACAAACATATTCAATGTTTCCTTTTCAAAAAGTACCATCATATATGGAATGGAATACCCAATAATTGTTTGAATTATATAGAATCCACGGCTATAGGCCCTAACCCGTCAACTTTAACTCTATTATACTTACTTTTGCACTTGCTTTATTGTCAACTATATGACTTCGTTTTTCCATAAAAACCCCAACTTTACCGCTCTAGGCTCACCGCTCACCGCTCACCGCTCTGGGCACGCAAAATAGCTTCGTCCCCTCACAATTTACCGGAAAACAATCTCGGAAACAACCCGGTATACAGTCATGGTAAACCGATCAGGCAAAGCCGGATTCCAACTACAACCACATTCAATAAATCAAACAAAGAAGATACAAGAATCACAACAATCTAGTACTAAGTAATTCACATAAGCAAGACAACTTTCCACGGGATAAAGGGATTTCATTCACTGTAAGGGTACAGAATCGGGAATACTCCAGACTTAAGCTTAGCCAGGATCTCTCCCGGTGTACCAAGAGGGGGATATCACCCCTCCTCCCCACCAATCCAAACACTTTCCACTTTAGGGATGCTATCATAAATAGCAGTGGGCTTCCCGGATCCCATCCGATAAGCAATTCTTCCCGGTCCAACCGATCAAGAATTTGGAGTAGATCCTGGATCTTACTCCACCATCTAGCTTGGATATCCTACTCCCTCCGAAAGCCTTAGCTTACATTCAACCACATAGCACTCAACAAGCGACAACCTTACACATCCTAGCAAAGACTCACTAGGAGGACTCAGCTCTTTCCCTCTCTACTCACATATGCTCAACAATAACTCTAGACACAAGTAATGAAGGCAAAACACAAGCAAAGCAACAAAGAAAAAAATACTTAAAACAAAAGCTCAAGGCTCCTTAAGTACACAAAGGCCACTAGCTACCCTCCAAAACTAGGTCTACAAAAGGTAGGAAACAACATCTGGATCCTAGATTGACGGTCGCCTAGTCACCATCGGATTACTGATTTGAGCGGTAAACCAGAAGACTCCCGATCTGAGATAGGTAAAACATACTTCTACAAAAGTAGGTAGCTGGAGAATTCACTCAAGTGATAGTGACCGGGTGCACAATGGGGCCCATCGACATCACTACTCCCACTCTAGCGTTAATTTACGGCACCTAGCAACATCCTATCAACAGATAAGATAAATGCACAATAACATATAATATAGGCTCATCCGGAAGACTTATCCGGAAGAGTGGATTTATCTTCCGGTAGATCCATGGGAGGATTGACTAGAAGATTGGAAGTATCCACGGGTATGTAGTCAAGGAAATCCACAAGAAGGTTGGAAATCTCAACCGAGAGGTATACTGGTAGATAGGGAGTATCTATTGGTATATTGAAAGTATCCACCAATACATGAGAAGTTTCTACCGGATCAACAAGCATAGCTACCGGTGACTCTATCAAAGAATCCGTTTGTGAAAAGGAAAGATCAACCAGTTCCTTCCCGGAAGGATTGACTGGGAGACCTCGTTGTCTCTTATAGACTTTCACATCGCATTCCTTCGAAGATGGAGAATCCGCTCTAGTCATTGGACATTGAGTGGATAGATCATCATCTTCTGAAGAAAGAGAACTGTACAAATAAACCTATTTTTCTTCCGGGTTAGGCTCCGGTCTTGCATTGGTATGGTGACACTCGTCTATCCAGCAAGCAATTTGGTAAGTGCCATCATAGTCTCCTGTGCCTTGACCTTCGTGTCAAGGTGCTCCTTGTGAGATGTCCGGAGATCCCTCTTCTTTGGCTAACTGTTCCGGGCTGCAATTAATATGTCATTGATGTCTTCTACTCCCAACACCTTCCGGAGATCCCTCTGAAGACTCTTTGCCTCCAGAAGCTCCATCTCCCATTGCTAGACATCCATGGTCACATCCTCAGAGAACTTGGCTATTTTCTCCACCAATGTGAGATTCTTGGATGGCCGAGGTTGTATTGGGTTTTTCCCGGTGAGACCAGGATGACCTATCATTGTTCTAGAGAAACCGAGATGATGACGCCTTCTGTTGGTTTGCCGGTAGTGCCAAACTTCCTTTTGAAAGTTGAGAAAAGGCCTAGGGAGAATGGTCCTGTAGAACCATCCCTTGCCTCCAAATCCTCTTTTCTTCCAGTTTTAGACAGCCACAATGCTCATACAAATGCAAGGAGTATGGAGTCAAGAAAGTCTTGGAACACCCATTGTCGTAGTCTAGTGGTTCGTTATTATCAAAATTAACCGAAATTAACCTTAAGCAAGCCCACCTTACCATATCATTTCCAGGGATTTTTATCGTGCATCAAACTCTTTAAATCTTAACAACAAATCACACATAATACCTCGGCACATCCTGGAGGATGGCTTCCCCGGTACCTTAGTAACCAGTAACAAGTAACCACATGTGTTTCAGTTAAACTCTGTTGAGCGTCAGAGTAGATTTTCGGTAAGTTTTTATAGTGCCCGGAAAGTCACTGCCCTCCGTTCTCGCAGTCCAGAGGCCACAATATCCACAATCTAATCCTACACCTTGAAAGAGTTATAAAGGTCGCAGCCGGTTTACCGGTCTTCACAATCTACCGGGAACTTGTCCCGGTAAACCGGTCACGCAAGCCCGGGTTCCAACTACAACAACACCCAATGAATCAAAGCAAGAAGATACAACAAGACTCACAACAAGTTAGTATTAAACAAATCATATGAGCAAAACAACCTTCCACGGGGATCGTCGGAACTCATCCACTGCAAGGGTAATAATCCCGGAATTCATCGGGCTCATGCTTAGCCGGGATGTCTCCCAGTGTACCGAGAGAAGGGGGATGTCATCCCCTACTCCCCACCAATCCGAACACTTCCCACTTAAGGGAGGCTATCATAAATAGCCGTGGGCTTCCCGGATCCCATCCGGGAAAGCAACTCTTCCCGGTCCCACCGGTGAAAAGTCTAGAGCACAAGTCCCGGACCTCACTCTACCTATCTAACCCGGATATCCTAGCCCCTCGGGATGTCTCTACTCACACTCAATCATTTAACACACAACAAGTCACAACCTTGCATACCTAGCAAAGATACACTAGGAGGACTCAACTCTCTCCCGGTCCACTCACACAAGCTCAACAAAGACTCTAGACACAAGCAATGAAGGCAAGACACGAGGAGATCAACAAAGAGAAGAGTACATAACACAAGAGCCCAAGGCCCTTAAGTACACAAAGGCCACTAGCTACCCTCCAAAACTAGATCCCCAAAAGGTGGAAATGGCATCTAAAGAGTGCACTAAAGTCAATAGCTACGCTCCAAAACTAGACCGCAAAAGGACAAAACGGCATCTAGGAGGTGCATTACAGTCTATGGCTACCCTCCAAAAGTAGCTCCACTACAAGAGAAAATGGCATCTAGATCCTAAAATCAAAGGTGTTGAGTATAGAGTGCTTAACTAGTATAGAAAGGTAGGACCAGCCCTACCTTAGAAGATAAGAAGTAGAAAAGGGTAGCTTGGTGTCATTGTCCCATAAGGATTACAATCAAGGGCTGATGTATTCCATTGATAAGAAGAGCATGGGAAGTGGGAGAATTCACCTCTCTCATTGCAAGCTTTACCACCAACTTGTTCATTCTTCATTGTCTTCCTTTCATTTCATTCTTCAATAGGTTATGGGCCCACGAACGTGAGTTGCGAAGGAGGGGAGGGCTGATCTACTTGGAGCAAGCTTGGAGCACCTTGGGAGAGCCGGATTGCTCAACATTGTGCCTTGGTGAGTGTTTGCTTGTTGTTGTGTTGTTGAGAGGTCGTTTGGGTGGATTTGAGGCTCATTGGAGCAACTAGGGTTTCATGTGTCTTCATTTAGGGTTAGGTCAGCACATTTGACCTTGGGATTGTGCTCTTGATGTTTGGAGTGCCCATTTGAGTGCATTAGAGTGCATGGTGTTGCACTAGTGTCTAAACTAGTGAGTTTAGTGGATGTGCACTTGAAGAGGGGCTGATGTGGACTAGAGGTGCCAAGGTGAGTGCCTAGGGTCGTGTGTAGCACTAGAGGTGCTGATTTGAGTGTTTAGAGTGGTCATTTATCCTAGAGGTGCTAAAGGGAGAGCTTAGGGTTGCAAGTGACACTAGTAGGGCTGATTTGCACTTGCATGTGCACTTGGTATAGTGTTTTGAGTGCATAGGAGTTGCGAGGGTCTTGTGAAGAGGGTTGAAGTGCTTGGAGTGAGTGGGAGCTACTCCACACCAAGCTATGGCTTCAAGTGAAGGAGAGGGGCTACGGCTCGTGGACAAGTTCAATGGAGACAACTTCAGCCTATGGAAGTTCAAGATGGAGATGATCCTCTCCGCCAAGGACCTATGGGACATCGTGGATCAAACGGAGCTGCCCCCACCACCCACGGCCGATGAGAAGGACAAGAAAGACTATGAGCGGCGTTGCAAGCGTGCCTTTGCGGTGATTGCCACCAACTTGGTGGACAAGGAGATGGCGCACATCAAGGCTTGCAAAGGACCAGCGGAAGCGTGGACCACGTTGTGCAACATACACGAGACCAAGAGCCTCTCCAACATCTTGTTTTTGAGAAGGAAGTTCTTCACGGTGAAGATGGAGGAAGGCGGCGACATGTTGGATCACATCAACAAGGTAAAGTCCCTTGCGGACCAGCTCACTTGTTTAGATGTGCCCGTGAAAGACGAAGATGTTGTTATGACTTTGCTTGAAAGCCTTCCACCATCGTACGAGCACTTGATCACGGCCTTGGAGACGCGGCCCGTGAAGGAGCTCACCGTGGAGTTCATTACCGCACGACTTATGCATGAAGTGTCCAAGAGGAAGGAGAGGGAACCTCAAGGTGAAGATGCGGCAATGATCTCACGTCAAGACAAGAAGGGCAGCTCTAGCACAAGGCAAGAGGCGCGTACGTGCTACAAGTGTGGCAAACCGGGCCACATTGCTCGCAATTGTTGGAGCAACAAGGAAGTGGCCAACAATGCAAGAGATGAGGTAACCCACAATGACTTTGTGTTTGTGGCCAATGGCGGGGCAACCAACACCTCCATCAACAATTGGATTGTTGATTCGGGGGCCACACAACACATGACACCCCACAAGCATGCCTTTGACACATATGAGCCCATTTCGGGGCGCAACGTGTTTATGGGAGACAACGGCGTGGTGGAGGTGGTGGGCAAGGGTTCCATCGTGGTGGAGAGCAACGTGGAGGGCCAGCGGAGACGCATCGTGGTGCACGACGTGCTCCATGTGCCCAAGTTGCATGCCAACTTACTATCGGTGAGCAAGCTCGTATCAAGAGGGTTGGTGGTGCAATTCAACACCAAAGGATGTGCGGTGCGCTCTTGTGAAGGTAATTTGATTGCCACATCTTCAATGGAGGCCAACTTGTATCGATTGGAGCTCAAGGTGGTGAGTGGGGCTGATGTGGGTTGCCTAGCACACTCATCAGCCAACGGGCCACTCATGGAGCTTTGGCATAGAAGGATGGGCCATCTCAATGCGAAGGGAGCCAAGGCGTTGCAAGGCATGGCAAACGGCATGGACCTAGGCAAGGCTCCATCCAATGTGGTGCCATTTGCTTGTGAAGGGTGCATTGAAGGCAAGCTTGCAAGGCAGCCCTTCCCTACCGATGGTGCGGAGCGTGCCACCAAGGTGTTAGAGCTGGTCCATTCGGACGTGTGCGGGCCGATGAAGACGACATCTTTTGGAGGAGCAAGGTACTTCCTCACCTTCATTGATGACTTTTCAAGGAAGGTGTGGGTGTATGTGCTCAAGTGCAAGAGTGAGGTGCTACCACGCTTCAAGGAGTGGAAGAGCTTGGTTGAGAAGCAATCGGAGCACAAGGTGAAGGTATTGCGCTCCGACAATGGCGGCGAGTACACGGGCAAGGCATTCGATGAGTTCTTGCGCAAGCATGGCATTGTGAGGAACACATCAGCCCCCTACACTCCACAACAAAATGGTGTTGCAGAGCGTGCAAACCGCACCATTGTGGAGATGGCGCGGTCCATGTTGTATGCCCAAGAGCTTGGGCGTGAGTTTTGGGCTGAGGCGGTGTGTACCGCGGTGTACACACGCAACCGGTGCCCTAGTAGGGCTCTCCAAGGTGTGACGCCCGAAGAAGCATGGAGCGGTAAACGTCCCACCATCTCTCACATGCGTGTCTTTGGTTGTGTGGCTTATGCAAAGGTGCCCGATGAGAGGAGGACCAAGCTTGATGCAAAGGCCATCAAGTGCTTGTTCCTTGGATATTGTGAGGGCACGAAGGCGTATAGGCTGATTTGCATGGCAACGAAGAAGATAATCAAGAGCCCGGACGTGGAGTTCTTCGAAGACAAGGAGTCTTTGAAGGAGCATCCAAGTGGGAGTGTTGATGAAGGACCAGCCCTTGAGGTGGACGGCTCCTTCAAATCCGATGATGATGAAGAGTTTGAAGAAGAGGCAAAGCCTTTGGTGGTGCAACCAGCCCTTTGTGGCCCTTCGGAGAGCTTTGTGGAGGGAGGGGAAGGCACCATTGATGAAGAGGTGGAGGGCCAGCCCAAGCATGGAGGGCAATCGGCTCCTATTCTTCGTGCGAGGACAAGGAGGATTGCAAGGGAGGCTCCACCGCAGCCACCACCAAGGAAAGATGACAACGATACCACGGAGGCGTCTCGGTACTCGAGGAGGGTGCGCAAGCCACTTGGAGAGTGGTGGAAGAACCACATCTTGCCCCCACGTGATGTGGAGCGTGCAAACGTGGCTGCCATTGCGGAGCCTCACACCATGAGTGAGGCCATACACTCGCAAGATGCGAGCAAGTGGGAGCTAGCCATGCAAGAAGAGTATCACTCCTTGATGGCCAATGGAACGTGGGAGTTGGCACCATTGCCTTCAAACCGCAAGCGTGTAGGGTGCAAGTGGGTCTTTCGAACGAAGAGGGATGCCAATGGTGACATCGTGAGGTACAAGGCAAGGCTCGTCGCAAAGGGCTTCTCACAAGTTGAAGGTGTGGATTTCAATGAGACCTTTGCTCCCGTTGCGAAGTTTAGCACCATTCGGTGCATGTTAGCGCTCGGGGCAGCCATGGACTTGGAGATCCATCAAATGGATGTGAAGACGGCCTTCTTGAATGGAGAGTTGGAGGAGGATGTGTACATGGACCAGCCACCGGGGTTTGTGCAAGAAGGCCAAGCCCACCTTGTGTGCAAGTTGAAGAAGAGCCTTTATGGGCTCAAGCAATCTCCACGTGCTTGGTATGAGAACTTCCATGCATTCTTCACAAGGGAGGGCTTCACAAGGAGCATGGCTGACCATTCATTGTACATCAAGCAAACAACGGACTACTTCATGGCGGTGGTCATCTACGTGGACGACGTGATCTTATTGGTAAGTGGCATGTTGATGATGAGGAAGTTGAAGGGAAGCCTTGAAGAGGAGTATGACATGAGTGATCTAGGTGAGTTGCATTTCTTCTTGGGAGTTCACATTGAGAGGGATAGGGCAGCCCTCACCATCACCATGCACCAACGGAGCTACATCGAGGGTGTGCTCCAACGCTTTGGCATGGAGGATTGCAAGCCCATTGGCACACCTTTGGATGCAAAGGCGCCATTGGTGAAGCTTGGCGATGAAGAGTTTCAAGAGCATGAGGAAGGTATGTTGGATATCCCCTACAAGGAGAGTGTGGGTTGTCTAATGTATGCAATGGTAGCCACAAGGGCTGACCTTGCATTTGCGGTAAGCGTGGTGTCTCAATTCATGTCCAAGCCCGGTTTTATGCATTGGGCAGCGGTGAAGAGGATCATGAGGTACTTGAAGGGCACCATGGAGATGAAATTGACTCTTGGAGGCAAAGACATCAACCTTCAAGGATATTGCGATGCGGATTGGGGAGGCGATGCAAGCACAAGGAAGTCCACGACGGGCTACGTCTTCTTCCTTGGAGTGGGCGCCATATCGTGGAATAGCAAGCGCCAACCAACGGTGGCTCTATCCACCACGGAAGCGGAGTATATGGCGGCAAGCCAATCCGCCAAGGAGGCCATTTGGCTAAGGCAATTGATGGCTGATGTAGGGTGTGTGCAATGGGAGGCAACCACCATCATGTGCGACAACCAAGGTTGCATTGCACTCGCGAAGAACCCCAAGCACCACTCACGAACGAAGCACATAGATGTGCAACACCATTTCATTCGAGAGAAGATTGAAGATGAGGTAATTGAGTTGCGGTATTGCCCCACGGAGCACATGGTGGCTGATGTGCTCACGAAGGCACTTGGAAGAGAGCGACATGTGATGTTGAGCAAGGCGATGCGCTTAGAGTCCAAGGACACCTCGCTAAGTGGGAGTGTT
Organism: Bryoerythrophyllum caledonicum; assembly: GCA_963971425.1. NCBI lineage: Eukaryota > Viridiplantae > Streptophyta > Bryopsida > Pottiales > Pottiaceae > Bryoerythrophyllum > Bryoerythrophyllum caledonicum. The sequence continues at coordinate 13,120,513 of OZ020515.1, forward strand.
GAGTATAGAGTGCTTAACTAGTATAGAAAGGTAGGACCAGCCCTACCTTAGAAGATAAGAAGTAGAAAAGGGTAGCTTGGTGTCATTGTCCCATAAGGATTACAATCAAGGGCTGATGTATTCCATTGATAAGAAGAGCATGGGAAGTGGGAGAATTCACCTCTCTCATTGCAAGCTTTACCACCAATTTGTTCATTCTTCATTGTCTTCCTTTCATTTCATTCTTCAATAAAAGGTAGCCTAGTCACCAGCGGATTACCGGTAGACTGGTAAACTGGAAGACTCCCGGTCCGGCGGTCCCGGGACCGGTGAACCTTTTCCTAACAAAAATAAGTAGCCGGAGAAACCACTCAAGTGGTAGTGACCGGGTGCGCAATGGGACCCCATCGGCATCACTACTCTCACCCTAGTGTGTAATTCTAGCAACTTAAAACAACATCTCACCAACCGGTGAGGTAAACCAACACATAACATATGACGAAGACTTAACTGGAAGACTCTTCTGATTGAGACATAAAGGGATTGTCACTACGTCTGGAAGTATCAACATGGTCAAGAGAATTCCCCGGGGGGTCGGATGTCTCAACCGGGAGGTCTACCGGTGGATTGGGATTATCCACCGGGAGGTCTACCGGTGGATTGGGATTATCCACCGGGAGGTCTACCGGTGGATTGGGACTATCCACCGGGAGGATAACCGGTGGAGTGGCGGTATCCAATGGAAGGTTGGGTGTATCTATAGATACACGTGAAGTCTCCTTAAGTTCAATCAATATGGCCATAGAAGATTCCACCAAGGACTCCGGGGTTGAGAAAGGGAGGTCTACCGGTTCCTTCCCAATAGGAGTTACCGGGAGGTTTCTTTTTCTCTCATAGACCTTCACACCCACTCCTTGGACGGTGGGGAATCCACCCTACTGACTGGTGTTTGAGTGGGTGGACCATCCTCTTCCGAAGAAGAAGATTTGGTGTGGACCAATCTCCTCTTCTTCCGGGGTGAACCCCGGTCTTGCAACGGTGTGGTGGCACTTGGCCGCTTGGCAAGCTTCTTGGTCAATGATAGGATAGCCTGTTGGGACTGCGTCTTCGAGTCTCGGATCTCCTTCTGAGCGGCTCGGAGATCTTTCTTCATCTTGGTCACTAGTTCTAGCTTCTCCCGGGCTGCCGGTAAGATCTCCCGGTTGTCCTCCACTTCAAAGATCCTCCGAAGCGCCCTTTTGAAACTCTTTGCCTCCTTTACTTCCATCTCCATTTCTTAGATCTCCCGGGTCACCTCCCGGGAGAACTTGGAGATGTTCTCCACGAGAGTGAGTTGCTTGGATGTCCCGGGTGGTTGTGGTGGCCTCTCCCGGTGAGACCGGGAGGTCCTCTCTTTCCTTGGAATTGCTTGAGATGAAGAGGCTTCCCGGGGAGTCCCCGAGAAAGTTGATCGCGACTCCGGTTGCGAAGGATCTCCGGGAGTCACCGGTAACACCAACCGGGTCTCCGGTTGCTAAGGAGAGCCCCGGGGAGGATGATCTAGAGGACCCATCGCATCTCTCCACATCTTCTGCTCGTCCGGGTCCAGACAACGGTGGTGCTCATATAGATGCATGAGATAGGAGGTCAAAAAAGTCTTGGAGCCTGCACGTTGTCGAACCACCCGGATTTGAGGCAAGATTGCCTCTACCAACAAGGACCCCCAATCCGGGGAGGATTCTTCAAAAAAAGCCTTGATGTAGGTAGTGGCGAACCGGGCCGTGACCTTTTCACAACGGTTAGGATGGAGGATTGGGTTTAGAATCTCAACCGCTCTCCTCAACCGGTGATTCGTGAAGTGGTCGCTCCGGTAGCATTCTGAAGAGTTGTAGGGTTGCGATACGTGTTCCTCTAACAACCCCCGGTTGACTGCAGCTGACCACTCGCTCTCTTGACAAAGAGAGTACACTTCACGCCACACGTCCACAGTCCAAGACCGGTGATTAGCCCGGTAGGCTCCCTGGGAGTTCCCGGGAGGTTGCAACTTCGACACCGCATGTCCCTTCTGGAATACTCATGGCTTCCCGTAAAGTCCCCGGCACCCCATCCGGATGAGGTCTTCCTCCAACTGTATGCCCTTCGGAGTCCCCTCCCACTTATTTGGATCTATCTTCGAAAGGGTAATCGACACCGGTAGAGCCATGTTGTCCGGGGTGCACGAAATCTTCAATGTGCCTTTGTTGTTGCACCCGCAATTTCCTTCCTTTGTCTCTTTTATCTTCTCGCTTCGGCCACAAATCTCCTCCACTTCCGCAAACCCTAGAATCTCCACCAAACCCTAGCTCGCGCACCTCTTTCACCAAACCCTAGCTTGCGCACCTCTTCCACCAAACCCTAGCGCGCGCTACCTCTTCTTCAAACCTCTTGCGCTACCTCCTCTTGAAACCCTAGTTGTAACTCCTTGTTGCACCACCTCTTTGACTACTACTTCAAACCCCAACTCCAAACAAAGACTAAATAGAGAGAGAGGGAGAACCTAAGAGAGAGAGAGAACTAGATAGGGAGATAGAGGAGAAAATTTGAAGGGGAAAGACAAGATTTTAGAGAAGGAGGGAGAGAGAGGAGAGTTCCTGGAAGAGAAAATAGTTTCTGAAGAGAAGGGAAATTTTGGGGAGAGAGGAGGTCGGCCAAGATGGCTGGAGATACCCGGGCTGCTGCCCGGATGATACCCGGGCACCCGGGTATCAGCCCACATCCGGGTTGGTACCCGAGCTAGTTCATACCCGGGTTGATACCCGGGTATGTATTTTTTTATTTTATTTTATTTTTTTTGGAATCTTTTTCTTTTCTTTTTCTTTTTCTTTTATCTTTTTCTTTTTTGTCTTTTCTTTTCTTTTCTCTACAACTACTACTAATTCAAACAAGAATTAGTATCTAGAACTCAACTACTTCTAATTATCTTCTAAATTCAACTAGTTAATTTAGATTTAAGTGGTGATTTTAGACTCACGTCCCGGGATATCTCCCGGGACTCTTTTGAAATTGTTTCCCGGGACTTAAATTAGTGATTTTAAGACCCGATTTTATCACCACTATAAACCTAATTAACTACTTAAGCATTTCCCTAATTTCTCTATTCGCTATCTAATCTAGTTTCACACAATACTAACTATTTTTCTAGTTAACTAGTATTAAAAACACTATTTTAACTAAATTTTTTTTGTAGGGGCGACCAAGTGGGAGTTTTAGACTCCCACACCCACCTTGTTAAATTGCCCGGAGCTGTGGCACAAATGCTTCTTCCAACAAAAATCCCCAGTCCAAGAAGAAATCCTCAAAGAATGCCAGTATGCAGGTTGTGGCCAACCGCGCTGTGATTATTTCACGTCGATTGAGGTGGAAGATTGGATTTAAAAACTCAACCACCCTCTTCAATCAATTGTTCGTGAATTGGTTACTCCGATAGCACTCCGATACGTCGTAAGAGCTTGATAGGTGCTTATCCAGCAACTCCCGGTTGACCCTAGGCGTCCATCCCTCCTCTTCTAAAAAAGACTACACATTATGCCATACTTCTCTGGTCCATGTCGGAGGACTAGCTTGGTAGACTCCCCGGTTTGTCCCGGGATGTAGCAACTCCACAGCTGCATATCCCTTTCAGAAGACCCAAGGTTTCTCGTATAATCCCATGCAATCCATCCGGGTGAGGTCTTCCTCCAAATGTCCTGCTTTTTCAGTCCCTTCACACTTGTTGGGATCAATTTTGGAAAGCTTTAGTGTCACTGGTGGAATAAAGTTGTCCGGAATGGACTAACTCCGAGATGTGCCTGTACTTCGACCAATCATCCTACCAACTTATCACAATTTCCGGTCCGGCCCGAAAAACACAAGTACACCGAGCAATCGGTGTATTTTTCTCTGAAACACTCTTCTAGATTAATGTGGATGTAGGCATCTCACATATCTAGAAACACAACTAAACGAAACAAAATAACAATTAACCACTTCAAGCAAAAAAGATGACTATGCTAGAAGAAGAAGAATTTTTTAAGGGGGTTTTCCGGGAGACTGAAGAGATTAGGAAAAAGACAGAAAATTTAGGCAAGACTAGGAAAAGGGGAAGGATAGGGAGAACACAAAAAGAGACTTGCTACAAGGCCGGGACAATGGAAAATAAATAATGGAACAAAGAATAGACGCACAAGTAACAAGGATTCAAGATTCTAGGATGCATAAGGTTCAAGTAGAGTCTATCAGGAGACTTTCTCTAGACCGAAAAGAAAGCAACCGGAATTCACCCTAGAGAAAGGAAAATGAGAAGAGATCTTATAAACGAGGAAGTTGTACAAACAAGAAAAACCCATTAATTGACAAGAATCACCTTGTTCACAATTCTTGCCACCTCCTTGTTGCACCCGCAACCTCCTTGCAATTGTGGTTTAGTCTATGAATCTTCTCGCCGCAATTGTGAACCTCCTTGCACCGCCTCCATGCCTAGTGATTGCTACCTCCGTTGTGTCTAAAATCCCTTCCGCCTCAATCTTCCACAAACCCTAGTTTGCAATTTCAAACCCTAGTTTGCAATTTCGAACCCTAGGTTGCAAATTCAAACCCTAGGTGGCTTCAACTCTCCTTTAGCCTTCCTCCACAAAACCTCCTCTTCGTGATGACCATCTTCGTCCTCTTGATCTCCTCCTTCTTCTCTACTTTCTTGCCCTCCACCTTCTTCTTCTCCTCTTCTTCCTTGCCCTCCACCTGCTTCTTTTCCTCTCGTTCCAATACTCTCCTCCTTCTCAGTGCTATTGCTCGTCTCGCTGGTATTATTCTCCTTCTTCGATGTACTCAAACAGTATGTATCCCCTCCTCGGGTACTCGGGCAGTACCCTTCCCCAAGTACTCAGGTTTACCTGGGTACTCTCAAATACTCCCTAGTTCTACCTTCCTCCAGGCTGGTACTCGTCCGTCAATAGATTCTATCAATAGATTCATCAATAGATCAAGTACCCGGGATGTTCCATTTCTTGTGTACTAAGTGGTGATCAAGTTTCCTCTATTTAGTTTTGTGGTGATTTGGGTTTTCTTCCCGGAGATTCTTCCTAGGCATTCTCTTTAAGTTTAACTGGGCATAAAACTTGGTTGTTTAAGGCCCAATTTTATCACCATTATAACACTAATTAACTAGTTAAGCATTCTCCTACTTTCACCAGGGTTGTCAGGACGCTCGACGTCCCTGACGTCTGAACGTCAGGACGAAGGACGTCCTCCGGCCTGTCATGACGTCCGGTGACATAACCACTTTTGTCAATTTACCCGGGGGTAAATTGCCGTCCGCAGTCCCGGCCGACCGCCAATTCCGTCCGCTTGGGCCGACGGCATGGCCGTCCGCTTCAGGCGACCGGCGTCCGTCGTCCGCGTGGCCGTCCGCCATGGCCGTCCGCCAATGCCGACCGCCGCGGCGGACGGCCTTCTCACGACAGCTCCCCGTCCCCTATTAGATTGACAATGAATCATCTCCCAACGGTCAAAATCACCGTGAGTATAAAGAAACAGCACATGGAGCCTCACTTCACTTCTGAACTTTTGTTTCTCAAGAGCTTTCAGCTGCATTATGTATCTATTGCTTGGTAATCATCGAGTTCGGAAGTCTTGAATATCAGAGTTTCTTTTGGAACTCTTGATATTTCTTCCACATACTACCTATCACGTTTGTTCATTTCGCGATACTACATCCATCAGAATGGCTACCAAACCTTGATCTCTTTGGTATGTCGAAATCACTGAAGTACAAGGCGGGAAGACCGACTCCGTCCGATGCAATCTTTGTCACCTCATTTTTGCAAGAAGGCTAGAACGACAACTAAGTCATCTCGGGTACGAAGAAGTCCCTGGCAAGCGCAATAGCAGTGTTGGCCTCTGCACCAAATTGACACCGCGCGTATAGACTTTGTTTAAAAATTGTCGTGGCCACTACCCAAAACACAATGGAGAACTTTTCTCCGAACATTGCCTCACCCCACCGTTGAAATCTGCGCCTGCCTCAGGATATAGCACGCCCAAGTCCACCGGTGAAGATTTTTGTGTAGGGTCCACTCAAGTCCCCCTCGTGATTTTACCATCAACCATGGTTGAACCAACCCCCACCTTCCACAACTTCACCGAACAAGGGAGTGTAGGTGCCACGTTCCCCAGATTGGTGAGGCAATCCGTGCTCAAAGAGGGCTTTCAAGAAGTGGAGCGGCGGGAGCTAGACAAAGTGTGGGCGAAGTTTTTCTACGAAGCAAACATGCCGTTTGCTATAGCACGGAATGCTGCATTCAAGGAAGCCGTGATGAAGACTGCCTCTTTCAAAAAACCATATGTCCCACCCTCTTACCATGACATTCGAACAAGGTTGTTGGGACAAGCGAAGGCTGATTTGGAAGCACAACTCAATAAAAGACTGTTCGAGAGTGTTCGGAAGTTTGGAGGAACTCTAGCCATAGATGGGTGGACATCTGTGACTAGTCGCCCTTTGTACAATGCAATGCTCGTGTCTCCCGCTGGAGAGCTCTTCTTGGGAACTGTAGATACTACGGGCAATGAAAAGAACGTTGCGTACCTAGCATCCATCATGTTCAAGTTCATTGAACAAGTAGGCCCCCACAACATTGTTCAGGTGTGTACTGACAATGCTCCAGTCATGCTCAATGTCTTAGCATTGGTCGTCAAGAAATATCCACACATATTCATTCAAGGATGTGCCGCGCATGCCATGGACTTATTGTTGGAGGACTGGGGGAAGGCTACGTGGGTAAAAGAAACTCTCGAGAAGGCCAAGTTCTTGGTTAAGTTTGTCAAGAATCGGCAAATGCCCCTCGCCCTGTTTCGTAAACACGAGGGGAAGTTTAGCCTATTGCTTCCCAGGCAAACAAGATTTGCATGTAATTTCATAATGATAGATCGCCTGCTGAAGGTCAAGGAATCATTGGAGCAAACCGTCGTTGATCCTGAATGACGGGCATATGCCTCCAAGAAGTCACTCTCGGCTAGAGATAAAGTAGTCATTTCTCGAGCCATCGAAAGAGTGGTTCTAGATGAGCATTTCTGGGAGCGGTGCACGAACTTCCACGAGATGGTAGCCCCTGTAGTGTATGCGCTTCGGGTATTCGATGCCAAGGAACCTTGCATGCCCAAGGTTTTCCACATCCTTCGCGACCTCGAGAAGCATGTCCTAGCGTTGCGTGATGAACCATTCAGTCTCGATAGCGATTTAGCGTTCATTGCTGAGGACGAGTTCTACGCACGGAAACGGATGATGACCACGGATTTACATTCCGCCGGTGCACTGCTCAATCCTTATTTACTCCATGACGAAGAGTTGGCCGATGATCCGGATGTCATCACGGCATGCAAACGAGTACTACAAAAGCTATGTGATCCTAAGATTTACCCGGACGTAGTGAACGAGTTCCTCGCATTTCGAAACAAGGATGTACCATTCTATGACAAGTTGGATCCTAAGGACCAAAAATGTTCTCCGTATGCTTGGTGGGATTTTGAAAGTGCTTGTGGAAAGCTCCTTGCACCAATTGCAAAGAGAATACTAGCACAGACAGTGTCATCTTCTTCTTGCGAACGCAATTGGAGTAGCTATTCTTTCGTCCACGACAAGAAACGGAATCGGTTATTACCGGGAAGGGCTGATGACTTGGTCTTTGTGTATACGAACTCGAAGTTGCTTGCGAATGCAAAATTGACGGATGAGAAGAGGTGGTACGCGGAGAACTTGGATTTAGAGGATCCACAACCACGTGAGTCGGATGACCCGGACTACTCTGACGATTCAAACACAGGTGCCCTTGCCGATTACAATGCAGAGCATCTAGACGATGACATCGACAGCAGCCCTTCTCAACGTATAGATCATACTCACGGCGCCCCAATCACCGAGTATGATTTTGTCGATGACGACACTCTTGCAGAGAAAGAAGATGACTTGGTGCCCATAGCGCGCTACTTGAATGGAGACGGCATGCTCAATAGCAATAATATCCTTTGTCGTGGACCGGCTCCGCTTCCGGAAGACACAAAGGACAAGGGAGGAGAAGATTTATCATCCTCACGTGCAACGGCACTACACGGGCAAAAAATGCAAGGGTCCTTAGTGAAGAGTGTTGACGAAGGCGTCCACGGTCTCGCACTTGCGGACAACCGCGAGCAAACAACGAAAGAGCCATTCCTAGACGACACGGTTGTTCTCGGGGAGAAAACTATGGAAGGCGGGTACTTACGGCGGTATACGGAGCATCATTCACATTATGGAGAAGAAGGCATCCTCCTCTAAAGATCGACCGTCCTTGCAAGGTCGCGCGTCGCGGTCTCTATTTGCAACCCCTCTTGCAACGGTCACTACAACCAATCTGAAATCCTCCCACGGTTTGGTATCCCTTTCAAAACATGTGCGACCCCGAACGCCGCAACACCAATCCGATGGCCTACCTAGTGGTGGCGATGTACCTCTGTCTAAGCTCTTCATACATCACCCCGAGGTTCAGGGAGGTTTAGGGTTACAACCTAGGCGGCCTACAAACGACACAAAGAAACGTAAAGCTTCCATGCATCCATTTCTTTGCACGCGACCTAGTAATCCCATTGATGTCATTGGAACTTGTAAGAGATTCAAAACCATTAAAACATTGTCGATCAAACGGAGAATCAAACAAGAACCCGCCACGGATAATGAAGACGATCCTTCGGGATCTAGTGGAGCTGAAATCAAAGATGACAGCGATTACGAACTTCCTACTGATGTGAATGAGTAGGAAAATTTGGCCCATTTACGTAGTATGCATTCACCGCACTTATTTAATATGTTAATATTGTAGTTCGAGTTTAGGATACTTTATAGTCGTTCTGCGTATGCATTAAAAGCTTCTATTGTCTCAATTGATTCTTGGATTTATTCCCAATATCAATAAAGTTTTTTCATATATGCACAAGTTTTACATCCATCTCTTTTGCTATTCTATTGTCTTGTGTTTTGTGTATGGATTTAGTCATCCCATACGAAATGACTTAAACATGTCATTCTTATTGTATGCAGAATGTCATTCGAGTTTGCAAACTTCTATTCATTTCACTGCTTCGCATCCATCTAATCCACCACAATATTTCTAACATCCACATACAATTAAAGAATTTAGAAGTTGACAAAATAAATTACAAATTGTAAACCTTTATTTCAAAAAGTATGCTCCACCATGGCATGCCTCCGACTTCTTGCCACCCCATTCCTTAAACAACAACTACGCTAAGCTTTACATTCATCTACCACATTCTATTGCCTTGAAGAAGAAGGCTCGTCGGTATGATCCGTTCGAGTGCTACTACGAGTCCGCGATCTCTCGCTTGGCCTAGCAATCCTCCCCCCCTCTTCGTACTCTCGATCCACGGCTGCAATTTCCCTATGCATCTCCGACCACCAACTATCGTCGCTGTCATTGCCATCATCCCTCTTCCGCTTCCCGCCAGGATCCACCTTCTTCGCCGCAAAGATTTCCATGGCCTTCTTTATTCGTTCCACCACATTGTTCACAAAAGCGTCATTCTCTGGGAATGACACCAATAATTCCCCTTCAGGTTTCTGAAGCACGTTCCGCCAATAGCCAATGGTGTCCCCAATCCTCCGATCAAAAGCTTGCACCGCATCCCAATAAGAACACTCTACGTCTTTAAAAGAATCCTCTTCTGTTGAACTCCGTAGCTTTGCGGCCTCTTCTAACTTTGCAAGGACTAGGGCTCTTCCCACCAAAGTACAATTGTACTTCTTGTACTCATCTCTTATCTCAATGCCATCGTTTACCTCATGCCATACACTATCTTCTCCCTTCTCAACTCTCCTTGGAGGAAATCGGAAGAAACGCTTGTGCTCAGTGCTCCAATGCCCCCCAAAGTTGCGGCAAAACAACTCTTGTTGCTCGCCATCTTCAATCTCTCACGCCTGTATCTCCACCTCATAGTCTTGTGTCATCCAAAATAATAGATCAATTTCCATCCCATACTCCTCGTATAGTTGGTGACAAGAAAGCTCACTATTCCACATAAGTGATTTTCCCCACTCACGATAGTTCAAGGATTTCTTCGGAAGTTGATCCAAGGGGAGATTCCATCGGTTGAACTCGTGCCCCGGTGGCATAACATCTCTTATTCCCATCACTTCGTAGAATCTTGTGGTAATTGGAGAGCGACACATAGGACACGCCGATTGTATCATAGAACCTGCGGAAATGCAAGTAATATGAAAGTTATGGCCACATTGGCCCAACGTATACGCTCCCTCCGGACCGAAATGATCTTGGCACAAGCTGCATTTGTCATTGAGGAATGCCGCGACATGGTCGCAAGTATGGATTATTCTTCGCTCCGATTCTAGAAAATGTGATGAGAAGGTATTGTAGGGCACCCATCCTACCTCCAGTTCTAAAGCCCAGTCAATACCATGGTTCTTTCCCTTCCGATGATAGTTTGTGCGATCCATCATCTCCGGTACATCACCCCAAATAGTAACCTTCGTGGGCTCATGTCCACGTTGTCCAACGAATTTCTTCAATCTCTCCAATGAGGTATCCACAAGTTCACATGATTCTTGTGATTCGGCAACAAATTTCTTGACATCATATTGTGCTTTTGAGACCATGGTCTCCCTGTCCTGAAGGCGATGAACCCAACCCAACCAAGGCATTGTGCTTTCGTTCCATGGTGTGTCGTCCACCAATCTCAATGTCCTCCGTAGTGTCTCTAGTTCCGCTCGTGCCTCGTCCCTCTCCTTATTTGCCACCTCCAGCTTCTGTGACATCGATTCCAACTCCCCCTCACCTTCCACTATCACCTTCCCTTTTCCAAGCGCTGCTGGCCGTACTTGGCTACTCCCAACTGGTACTGCCAATTGAACAGAAGATGGCTCAGCCAGTCTGTTAGATTTGACCGGTGTGGCATCCTCTGCATCGTTCCCTCCAAACTTGGATAGAGAAAGGTCGTCAGAAGTTTCAGTGTTGTCATCAATGACTACCACATCCACCTCACGAACCTGCGCATTCATCTTGTCCGACATCCTTGTAACGAGTCTCCTACTGGACTCCAGCTGCCGCTTGTTATCTTCCAATTCTCATTTAAGCTGTCTAGTGAGCATTTCATTTTTATGGACCTCCTCCTCCATATCCATCACTTTCTGAGTTAGCGCGATCATGTCTTTTAACATTGGCATTATAGAGGAAGCCAACGTGTTGAAGCCATCAGCGGCTGATAGCACACTCGGAGTGATAGTTGAAAACGTATGAGCCATATCTAGAAGATGAGGAGCCATTGCTGCAAGAATTTCGGCCCCGTCCACAAATTACGTGCCACTCTCACTATTCCATGTACTTGTTCCCATTCGTTCGAATCAATTGGCAGATCGACTAGATGACCAAATTTTGTTACTTGAGCGCACGCTTCAACCCACTTAACACTCAAGTCAAGCAAGCCTTTCAACTTATTCTTGTTTGGCACTGTTCGAAGCATTTCTTCAATCTTGGAAATCAAAGTACCCTTGTCAATGATCGGGTCTTTGGAATTTGGTTCCAATGCTTCCCGCGTTGAAGTGCTTGGCCCGGCATCCATTGTCTTTGGTGCCATGCCTTCCAAAGTTTGAACGTTTGGAACAACGGTTTCTTCTCCATCCATATTCTCCCCCCCTCGTTCCGCGTTACCATGGTCTTCACCTCCTACAATCACAATATTCGGAATATCTGATTGTACGGGGTCTTCTACCGTCGTTGTCTCCAAACTCTCTTGGGAAATTGTGGTTGACAATATATTGTCGACCACAATATCCAAATATTTGTCAGACTCCATCACAACGGCAACCTCCTCCACCGATGGTTGTATATTCGGCATGGTATCCACCACGGTCATCTGACGAGGCTTTTTCTTCAACTCCTCCCAAATAGCCTTGGTCAAGGTCGATTCAGGATTGAATAAATCAGGAATATGCTTCTATTTTTGCCCAATCCTAAGCGGATATTGTTTTGTAGTCGGAAACGTGCTCCAATCCACCTTTCGTTTCAACACGACCTCGGTGTATACCATTGATAGAAGGCTATAATTGAAAAATCCTTTGCTTCTTGGGCGATTCCCAAACAAAGCCCGCCAAACCTCCTCCGCACGATAAATGAAGTGATCATCTTTGCACATCCACGGCTTGCAAGCAAAGTAAGTCGTATGACTTATGTGGCAATCTCTTGGCCAAAGTTTATCGATGTGGTGCATCTTCACGTATTTCTTGCATGTCTTGGATACCCGGTAATCCTCCATTTCAGCCTCACAACCTTCCTCCGCCTGAATGTCTTCATTGTCCAAAATCTCCCACCGTAGATCATGAGTAGCACCTTTTTGTTTGAACCGTTTCTTCGACTCTCCCGTTCCAATTTCACTCACATCTTCCACCACGATCTGCTTCTCCGTCGCCATGATAACGCTTGCTTTTAAAAAAACAAACGCGGACACTCCGGTATTAATTCCTGAATGAATGGTTTGGGAAATTAAAAAATGGTTTATCCGGGTACCAATAAAAGGACCCCCGTCTCCTCACCTAGTAAGAGCAACAAGTACAGAAAACTGTAAGTGCAGCACATCCGACTCGGCATGAGAGGAGAGGAAGTGGGGAAAAAAGAAGTGGCCGTCCGCATGTATATGCGGACGGCCGCCTAACCTAACCGGGCGGCCGTCCGAACCGGCGGACGGCCAATCGGTCGGGCCCACCGGGCCGGCGGTCAGCCAATGGGCCGGCCGTCCGAACCGGCCGTCGGCCGAGCCTGGCCGACCGTGCCAGCCGGCCCTTCATTGATTTTCATACCAAAAATAGTTTTAATTGCATTCTTGGTATCCAACATGTTATTCTTCTTATTGAATGACACGAAGTCATCAAAATGCAAGTAAGTGAAATCAAAGTGGTGGATGGAAAGCTTCCATTGATGAGCATTGTGACATCAATAAGGTCAAAGAAGAAAACCATCACATTATTCCAATATGCATAATCAAGTTTATTAAGGAGTTTATTGAATACTAAAAAAATCCAAATACAAAATGAAATGCATGCAATAATGGCCAATATTGATTCACGTTTGTCACTTATGATGCCCACTAATATTCCATGCTATCAATTCCACAAAGGATTATCAAATGCCATTTTCACAAGAAAACATCTATTTTTCCACAATTTGAGATTTATCTCAAGCTCACAAAGGTTGATTTCTATTGATGAAAGGCCTACACATGTTCAAGATGATGGTTTACAATACCATAAAGACAACACTAAAGAAAATTGGCTTCATTCCAAATTGTGTATATTTTGAAAGCTCTCGTACCAATCTTGAACAAAAGTGAGTACGAAGACATACTCAGTTTTGGCATTTGATATCTTCCAAACCACAATTCAACTCCACCTCAAACTTTTCAGCATTGTGTAATACATCATGTACTACAACTTTGACTTGTACACATTTCGGTTTTGCCCACCTATACTCATGGTATGATTTTTTGAATGGAAGTGAGTAAAAATTGTACTCAGTTTTGTTTGCCACTGTACATGATGCGATATTACCTTGACTATTTCTCCGAGAAATAAATTAAATTTCCGATGTTAAAAACTATAATTTGTACCGTGCTTTGGATGGAAGATTTTTAGGTTGTAGCAATTTTTATGTATATCAACCGAAGAATCTCTCAACCATGGCAGGGTTTGAACTATAGATTTTGATCAACTTTTTTTACTCATGATACATAAATACATACAAATAGTGCCAACCATGGTGGTTCAGTGAAGACGATTAAAATGTGGTGGGATACTGTGGGCACCCTTGAATATTTAGTTGATTTGGGTTGTAGGATCCAACAAATGATTTGTCATGCCAAATTCGGCAGTGCACAATCTGCATCCTTTAGGTTTTTGTATAAATTCATGGCATTAAATAAATTGTTTAAGTAATACGTTTCTGGAATTTGGTGTAATGTTATGCTATGTCATGCTTACACAATTACTAATATGACCACATTGGATATTATGTTTTGTTCATGTTGGAGATTAGAATGGAAATACAAAGAGAAGAAAATGTTAGACGGTAGATGTAGAAGAGAAGTGTAGGAAATTAGAGAGGAGTAGAAAGAAAATAATTCAAAAGGAAGAGAGGGACAACCAAATAAAAATTAAACTAACAAGTAAACTAGAAGGAGAAGAGAACCAGAGAGAGATTGGGACAATTATAAATGTACACCTTATTAAATTTGAAACATCTTGTTTTCTCTTGTACAAGATGTGTTATAAACCTTCTCATTCATTGTTTGGATAAACATTCTAAAAGATGTCGGGTGCACAAAGAAGTGAAATGTGAATTGGCCATGTTTGAACCTCCACTCCTTGCACAAATTTGTTTGAATATGCTACTCCCGTTT
>OZ020515.1:13135136-13207157 GCA_963971425.1 Bryoerythrophyllum caledonicum
TGTTTGTTGGGACGTCACTAGGAACATGGCTGCGTTTTACAAAACGTCCTAGATTGACGTGGAGATGTCGACGTGGATGTCTACAACGACGCGTACTGGCTGTAGATGTTCGTTTTGTCGAACATTGCCATGTTGCACAAGACATGTCCATAGACATGACCAAGTTCTAAGGTACGTTGCTTATCCATGTACGTGGTTATAGAAGGTGTCATCGCGGATGTCTCATAAAATTTATGCGTGTCTGACATGACATCTCTTGAGACATGGTATTGTTCACAGCGTGTATTTGATGATGTTTTGGAGGATACGAGACGTGCTGTAGAAGACACGAGTACTGTCTATGTGGACGTCGTTGTGAACGCGCGGACGTCTATATGATGACGTCATAATGTTCTTCAGGACGTCTCTGAAAACATCTACTTCAAATTTATGGATGTTATGAAATACGTCGTCGTGACCCTACAATAGTCCCTGAAAACATATGTGCGTCATGTGTGACGTGTTACCAAGACATCAACGACGACATGTAGACGTCGCGAAAGACATCCACTCGCCATGTCATAGGTGTTACTGAAGACATCATCACGTAGACCGAGACGTCCGAGAATACATCCGCACGTCTATCTGATCCGAGAAAGAGACTGAACCCTTGAAAAGTAGACGTCTTATAAAACATCCCCATGTCGCTAAAGTGTCACAACATCGTAGCCTAAAACATTGCCGCGTTTGTGAACATGTCCAGGAATGTCTCCATAGACACGGGGATGTTTCAAAAGACGTCCATGCGTTTCCTAAGTGCTGCGGCATACGTCTTCTACAACATGGTCACGTCTATATGTCGCTCACAGCACATTGCATGTCCAACACTACACATGTTCAACAGGCCAACAACGCATGCGGTTAAACAAGGGATTTATAAAAGAAGGAAATTGCTATAAATCTAGTTAGTAGAACAACGTCCATAAACTGTTAGCTCTTATCACAGCACTATGTGAACGTTCAACATGCCCCACAAAGTGCAATACAACCTGCATCATGTGACACGACGTCTCTTGGGATGTTCTACCAAACATCTCAGACGCTCATGGAAACGTCGACGCGTTTGATTGGACGTCTTCGAAGACGTCTTCTAGATTTCCCGTGTTGTTCATACATCATGCAGCGGCTCACCTAAGTCTCATTTGGGCCAGCATTAGATTGTGCAATTACTCGCCTACTTGCACGCCTCTTTCTTCATTTCTTCTTTGCTGCCTCTACACTCTAAACTCTACACTCTCAAAGTCTAACTTCTAACCTCTAAACTCTATACTATATAACTTTAACCTCTACCTTCTAAACTCTAACACTCTCAAACTCTAAAACTTTAACATCTAAACCATACACTCTCAAATTCTAAAACTCTAACCTCTACACTCTAAACTCTAACATTCTAACTTGTAAACTCAGTCTACACTCTAAAACTCCAACCTCTAAATTCTAAACTCTAACTACTTGGAGAAATGAAGGCCAAAGTGAGCTTTGTGCAACCTCAAATTCTACTTAAAGATCTCATGACCTAACTATGGTTGCAGCAGCTAACCCTCGCCGCCTCTATTCATCCAATGAACTTGATGAAATTCATCCTACTTGATGGTTATGTTTTGCAAGACACGATGATGTTTTCCAGGACATGTCAATGTTTTGCCAAACACTGCTGATGTTTTCAGAGACGTCTCTGTGGGATGTCCTCAAAGACATGTAGACGTTACTCGAGACATCTTCAATTGGATGTCTCAAGTGACGTGGATCTATACACAGAATGACGTGTCACCTTATCCGACATGGAATTGTGTTTGCCATATAGATGAAGTGCTGTAAACTACAAAATATATAATATGTCCGCATGGGTAAGCCACCAAGGACTTTACAAAATCACCCTAAATTCCTTATAATTTTGGTTTTGGTAGAAAAGTGGTATTTTAATATTATATTAATTAATAAATATTATTTAATATTTAAATATACAATACTGAATTTAATATGTCCGCTTTAATTACAGAATAATCAATTTTTATAAAATATTATTATAATATTAATTAATATTTTGTATTTTTAATATTTAAAATTAAATTTTATATTGGAAACCATTTTGATACGAAGTGGACAAATCAGAAATTTCAGAGGATCAAAGTTAATAAATATAATCAGAACATTCTTCAATTTTATATATTTAAATTTATATATATATATATATTTTTTTAAATCTTGTTTTAAAAGGCTCGTGCCCTTTTGTTTCTCCTCTTGTATACCGCTGCCCGTTTGGCTGTTTTTTTAACGTTGGGCTACTTTCTACCTTGCACAGTAGTAACTTTGACATTCTTACCCCAGGT
Source organism: Bryoerythrophyllum caledonicum (assembly GCA_963971425.1). Taxonomy (NCBI): domain Eukaryota; kingdom Viridiplantae; phylum Streptophyta; class Bryopsida; order Pottiales; family Pottiaceae; genus Bryoerythrophyllum; species Bryoerythrophyllum caledonicum. The sequence continues at coordinate 13,137,506 of OZ020515.1, forward strand.
GAAACGCTTGTCGACTGCCAGCGTGGCAGTTTTGCGTCACCCAAGATGTCCTCGATGACGTCCTTGGAGACGGGCGCGTTGTTGGAGACATCGTCGCGTCTTCTATTTCGCACGCGCGTTTCGGGACCCTCCCACCTCCATATTTCATTACTGACGCGTGGACATCGTCACGTTCACGGGGACATTACTGGCTAGCTCCAAGACATCAAAAAAACACGCTGACATGATTGAGGACATAACAAAAAACACGGGTTTCTTATAGTGGAGCGCAAGTTTCCGGGCGAAGCTCTAGGAAAAAAGGCCAAGGAGGTTGAAGTTCCAAACGAGGAAGTCGTGTGGTCTGACACTTCCAGTGACGACTCGGACACTGGATGCGACCCATCTATTCGCAAGGAGATTGAGGGCTTTATTAAATGCCATTGGCTAGATTCTGCCCTCCAAGAAACACCGACAATTGGAGTAGATTCCGGCAAGGAAGAAGATCAAACTGAGATGGATGCGGTTGCATATGAGAACATCAATGAAAACCTAGAGTCTTCTGATGATGTTCCAATTGGACGAGAGGCTCATCTTCAACTTCTTGCTAATTATCAGCATAGTTTATAGGAAAACAAGAATCTGGTAGAAGAAGCCAACCGCAACAAAGAAAAACTTCAAAAATTACGCGCTGTACTCCAAGAAAAGGACAATCAAATCCAGGAATACGCGAAGTTGGTGTTTACTTTAAAGTCGTAGAATTTGATAGCAATGGAAGTAGTGCCATAAATGATAAACGGGCAATTTTGTAACATTTTGAAATCATAGACCTTGTGAATTTTGTAAATTGCACTTCATTTGTGAAAGGCTTTAGTTCTAAACAATATTATTTATCTCTGACGTTAATCAAGTTTGTATGGTTCACCATGTTTTTTAATCTGTACAATGTAATAAAGTGAATGTTCTATACAGTCTTGTATACGTTTAAATTATATATTTGATGAATGTGTTATGATCTTCCATAATTGTACAACTTCATGCACCCCAGTCAATAAATTAAATTCACTTTTGTCTAATATTTGATAACCGACTACAATAGTCTATAGTATCATCGAGATTTTTTTTGTAGTGGAATTTATATCATGTGTTGAAGAATAAAACTTAAATTTTTGTCTCAAACATGTAAATCATAAGACTAAACAATAAAAATCATGTTACTTTCTTGCATAATAAATGATTTCGGATGTAACAAAATCCCCAATATTAATGCAACATTATTATTCTTGGTTGAATTATATGTAACTAATTGCAACGGCCTTCCGAATGATAAGAGATGGCATTCTACCATACAAATTATCCATATTATATCTTAATATGAGTATAAGTTTGCCATGCAAATCATTTCCCATGCTAGTTGAAGGTACTAACTCTCCCCAAGAAATCATTAAGTAAGTATAAGTATTGTGTGCCTAAGTAAGTAGAAGTATTGTATAAGTAAGTATAAATATTAAGTATTGTATGTATAAGTATAAGTATTGTATAAATAAGTATAAGTTCAAGGTCATTGGTTATAAATAAGTATAAGTATTGTATGTCAAGTTCAAGGCACAAGGTTATAAGTAAGTATAAGTATTGTATGCCAAGTTCAAGGCACAAGTTCAAGGCACACCCCTCTCGCTTACACGCGCAGCCCTCTGGCGTACGCGCCCAGCCCTCTCGCGTACGCGCACCTCTTGGTCGTATGCGCCCGCCATAGGTCACTAATTTACTATAAATATTAGATTTCAAAGTTACGGACCCCACTTCCTAGGCGCTTTGGCCTGCAACTGCCACGTGGCGGCTACTTGCTTGTCACTTTTGGGAAGTTTTTTACGGTGTCTATTGACACCTTTGTATTTCGCCAGCTTCGTATTCCTCCACCTCGTCACCATGGATTTTGGACAACCATCTACCACTAGCAGTCCCCACGGAAAGTGACAACGTGATTTTCGTCACGCACGCTCAAAGCAGAAGAAGCGCCTTCACGTGTTGATGAATGAGAAGATGAAGGCATTTTCTGGTTGGGAGGCAGTCCCAATTCCATGGACATTTGCACAATGTGCAAAATACATTGGATGGTGTCATTTGGGGCACCTCTGGCCATACTCGCGATATTATCTAATGCAACGTACAAATAGGGCCAACTTGGGATACTGCACAAATGAGTTTTTTAAGGAGCGTTGCATCCAAGCGTACCAACACATTAATGACGAGGCGAAAGTGCGCCGCAACTAGGTAAATATTTCAATTTTACGGATGGTTTACGCGGAGGTGGTACTTGGCGTACCGGTTGATTGGAGGACAATGGAAATCCAAACACACTCCAAGATGGCGCTAGTCATTGGATTAACAATACCGTTTGTGCGGAAGTTTCCAGGAGAAGGTCTCGGGAAAACAATGGAAGTTGAACTTTCGAATCAAAAAATCGAGTGGTCTGCGTCTTCATCTGACGACTCAGATACTGGATGTCATCAGTCTGTGCGTAGGCAACAAGAATTGTCCATCGTATCAGGCTTGAACCCTAAACCGTCGATTTCACAACAAGATGGAGATGCCACGAAGACGGATGCGGTACTTGAGGAGGTGTGGATAATAAAAAAAAGGCTACGGAGGGTGACTGGGTGAGCCGTGATGATTATCTTCGAGTTGTGAAGCGACTAAAATAAAGCTTGAACGTAATTGAGGATCAAGGAGAAGAGCTCAATGAGAAGGATAATGAAGTTGCGAAATGTCTTGAAGAAATTCAAGACTTGAAGGCACAAGTTCGGGAGAAAGACAATCTTCTTTCATTTTTTATTGGCTTTAGAGTTTAGAACTACAACAGTGCTAGAAATGTACATAGAGCAATGTTGAAACGTTTTGGAACAAGAGCTTTCTACAATTTTGTAAATGCCATTTAATATTGAGCGATATTTTGTGTATTTAATAAAACCTTGTAAATTGAGTGGCATCATGTATATTTAGTGGATTTTTATGAGATGTTTTACATATCAAAATGTTAAGTGTTGCAATGTTTCAATATACCGTCGAATTAGTGCGCACGCCCCAACATTGTGCGTGCTTCGCCCGAGAGCGTACGCGCACGGCCCCACAGCGGGCGCGCCCGACCCACAGCGTGCGCTTTTGGCTGGAAGTGTGCGCGTTCGGAGCACAGCGTGCACGCCCGGCCCCAGATGCTCCTACTCCAACACTATATAAGAACCATATGCGATGCGCTTGACTCACCTCACATCCTTGGCTTCGTGTCCTGGAACTCTTTATTGGGCTCCTTGCATGAATCTACAAGTTTGTGAGTGACCTTTGGGTCAACATTTTCTATGCATACACAATTTCCTATTACTTTTGGCGGATTATCTTTTGGCACAACATTGCGCGCCAATTTTATTGAGATGTCGTCTCAACAAAGGGCTCAAACAAAGGAGTGGACCCCATGGTACACATTTAACAAGAAGGATCAAGTGACATGTGTTTGGTGAAATTACACGTTTGCATACAAACGTGGGAGGTGCATGTCACACTATGGGTATCCACAATGGACGAAGACTTTGTGCACTAAGGCCCCAACAACTGTTAAGGCCCGTTTTAAAAGATGCGGGAATATTATTCCTACTAGGATGACCGAGGCAGAGATCATTGGCCTTCCTAGCGCACTAGCAACATGTTCTACTGAACCTTGTTCTAGCCAATCCATCCAACAAGGTAGTTTCTTGGAAACTCCAAATGAGGAGAACACACAGTCCACAAATCCTCTAAGCCAAGCAGCATCATCAACACCAAGATCTGTACGACAACGGAGCTTTCCAGAGGCTTACCAAATAGAAAAACGAAAAGAGTTTGACGAATTATGGGCACATTTTTTTTATGAAGCAAACGTTGCATTCAACGTGGTTAGACATCCAGCCTTCATCAAGGCCACCCTTGCAACGTCAAAGGCGGGTTTCGATTATACACCGCCATGGTACAATGCCATGAGGACGACATACATTGAGCCTCTTAAAAAAAATGAAAGACCTTGTGGACAAGAAGACCGGCGTAGATATTGCCAAGTATGGAGCAACAACATGCTCGGACGGGTGGGACAATGTTACACGTCGCCCTCTCATGAATATCATGCTCGTATGTCCAATGGGTGATATCTTCTTGGGGTCTATAGACACCACGGGTATGAAGAAATCTACGGCATATATAGGGGATCAATTGAAAAGTTTTATCCGTAAAGTTGGACAATTGAATGTGGTCCAAGTGTGCACCGATAATGCTTCAAACATGTTGGGGGCAATGAAGAAGGTCAACGATGAGTACCCGCACATATATACTCAAGGGTGTTGTGCACATATTTTGGACCTCCTCCTCGAGGACTGGGGGAAGGAAGGCATGTTTGCAGACCTCGTCGAGAAGGCGAAAGAGATTGCATTGTATATCCCGAACCACCATGTGCCCATGGCCCTTTTTCGTTGATTTTCGTCAAAATTGTCTCTGTTGTGGCCAGCAGCAACAAGGTTTGCATGCAATTACATAATGATCCATCGTCTGTTGGAAGTGAAGAATGCCGTGGAGATGGTTGTAATAGATCCAGCATGGATATCCTACATATCCTCTATTTTCGATAGGCAAAACGGGCACCGTGCCCATGCGAAGGCATTGCAGGTGCGAGCCACCGTTCTAGACAAAATTTCTAGCATCGGTGCACTAACTTTGAATTTGTAGTGGCACGAGTACTAAAGGCATTGCGGACTTTTGATGGTGGCACTCTGGCAATGGGAATTGCTTGGGTGACCATGAACAAGCTAAAGGAGCACGTGTTCAAGTTGCGCAATGCACCATTCAACATGCCTGACGGAATTGCAACTCTCCTCGAAGGATCATTCCTTGCCCGTTAGGAGATGATGACAACAGATCTCTATTATGCAGGGGCTTTATTGAATCCTTATCTAGCCAATAACTTGCAAATTCAAAACAATGGTGAGGCCAAAAGGGCCTTAAACAAGGTTGTTATGACGCTCTGTGGTCCACTCGGAGTGTCTTTTTCGGCAGTAATGATCGAAATCACAGAATATGAAGAATTGCGAGGCCCATATTCACCTCAGGAAGCTGGGGAAATTGAAAACAACAACCTGTTGCCTGAGGATTGCTATTTTGCGTGCGTAGAGTGGTGAGCGATGAGCGGTGAGCATTTGTTTGTGAGCGTAGAGCCCAAAAAGTAAGTTATTTTTTGGAAATTGTGCGATAAAGTAAAACTTCTGAAATATTTTTAGTTGGAAAATATTATTATTAGTAAAAATGATGGACCTATGACCGTGGAGTAGGATGCATGAATCTTGCGTAGAAAAGGTTGATTTTGGTAGTACATGTACCTTATGGTGGAGAAAAGTTGCATTTTTCAAATAGAAAGGCCTATCACCGTGGTGGTTAGTGTTTTCAATGATGACATGATATAATCTTTTGAGGTTGTAATTATATAGGAAATGGAAAGTTAGAGAAGGTTAGTTAGAGAGAGTTTGAGAGAGGGACATGGGTGTTGGTTTAGGGCTAGAAAAAGAGGCAGTTGCAATAAGATTTATAAAGTACAGGAGAGGAGAGAGGTTAGGGAGTGTCACAAGAGGGACATAGAAAGCTAGGGAGAGTTAGAGTGGCTTATGGAAAAGGACAATTGGAGACAAAATAAGTAAGGGTTTGGGGAGAGGGTCAATTGGAAGGAGAGTTAGGAAGAGGAACAACAAAATCAAGGGAGAGATAAAGAGCGTGATAGGGGGATGTTGAATTAGGGGGTCCAGAGAGAGTTAGAAAGAATGAGGAAAAATCAAGAGGACAATTAGTAGGAGGAAAAGTTAGGGAAAGAGACAAATGGAGGAAGATGCAATTGGGACAAGGAGAGTAAGAGAGAGTAAGAGAGAGCAATCGAGAGAGCTGGGCACAATTGGACGGAGATTGAGGCGGCACAAAGAGAGTAGAAGAGATAAAAGAAATAAGGGAGAGTTTGGAAGATGGATAGTTGAATTGGCAGAGTTAATATTGATCGTTCTCTTATAATTTCAAAGCAAGTGAGAATCTCTATTCCTACTTGCCATCCCTCCCCTCAATCTCCGAGAAAATAGAACAAGTGGTCGGCAAGAACATGTTTATGTACAAACTACGTGGGTGGCCATTTTATTCTTACTGCCTTTTCATTATAGTAGAAAGGAGCAAGACATTGATAGAATACAATTCAAGATTCCTCTGCATTATAGTATTTAACCAGCATAATCTACAAAACTTGTTGGATCTCATTTAAGCTGAAACTAAGAGCGTGCATGAAGGCATCTACCTTTGCACCTAATCCATAGACTATGTTGAACATGTATTAGAGGTGCTTTCAATACGTCTATGCACCGCGTTTGTAGAGCCACTTATTTGAAATCTCCTTAAAAGATGGCAGTCGCAGCTAGGAAACTAATCAATTGTCAACAAATATTTTGAAACATTGGAAATGCTTCTAGACTTGAAGGTCACAATGCAATCCAAAGTTGAAGGCAGAACCATCAGAATTCTACAGATCTTCCCACTCATTAATAGGGCAGAGGCACTATTATGATATTTTGTAGTTGGAGCTGAAGGGTTTTTTTAAACATGTACCTCTAAGTGGGACGTTTCGTAGAATTGGAGGGAGGAGGATAATCACCCAAGTTTACGGATATATCTTCTCCAAACAGCTTTGATAAGCGCGTCAAGCAGATTTGATGTTTTGCAATCTAGTTGTAGTTGTAGGTGACTTTGGTGGAAGATCTTTGGCTTCTACAAGCACATATTTGGAATGAGATGACAAATCTTTTGTTGTGAGGTCAATAATTGTAGAATCAATTTGACGTACCTTGAGCCAAGCACGTGAGACACAGGTCTTGTCAGGGCGATGTCAGTCAATTTCTGAATGAGGTGGAAGATCTATTATTTATTTTAGAGAGGCATTGAAAACTTCTTCACATTCCAGGTGAGGTTCATGTGTGCTATAGTCGCCAACACCATGCATGTTGGAGAGGGCGGCATAAAGGATCTTTGCATTTCCAAAACGTGGAGTGGTGCCATGGGTAGTATGTAGACAAATTCTTCCTTCCCAGAACTAGTACCCAACTTTTTACCTTTTAGAATTTGGTAGAAGGCAACAACTTGCATGAATGCTCAAACCTTGTCATTGATGGCCGCAACATACAAATTATTGTTCCTTCTCTTTGACTGTTGCAACTAATTATTAATGGTTGACTCCACCAAAATACATGACGACATCTCGGCCAGTTCATATTTAAATAGATCTTGCAAGAAATACTTATGGTAAAGTTGGCACTAGATAGGACAAAGTTGACTAATAAATGTACTAGGATATAAAGGATTGCCTATAGCAACAAAAAATAATGCAATTAGATACAAATGGTAGCTCTCAAGAGAGAGTGCCATTCTCGGCACTGTTTTGTTATGGACTTCATAGCATTGACAGGGGATCCGATTACCATACAAGATACGCACAACATTCAAATTGGCTTATGCATTGTTATCCATCAATCCTTTGAAATTTGGATTTGGAATACTATGCCTACTCAAAATTGCATTCAAATTCTTTTTTGATAACACCTCTTAGGCTGCCACACCTTTGGACGACATATCGCAAATACCAATAGTTATGACTCGGCTGGAAGTGAAATCGTACACATGGTAGGCCATAGTAGTCCAGGACTTGACGCATTTGACATGGTCAGATATTTTCTAAGCGTCCTAGTCACCCTCAAGTTGCATCTACTTTACCTTTTAACCGTTTTTATTTCTACATGGCTTCATTCAATCAACCCCACTCTGAGAACCCACCTCATCTATCCTAAAAGAGAAAACTTTATCGAATTGTGTTCCTTCTTCCAGAAAATGGTTCTTTTGGATGAAGGCCCACTTATTGGAACCTCTCATGTTGGAGATGCTATTTATTATTCCAAAATATTGCAAATATCAAAAAGTAATTATCTTGTTGCGAATATTAGAGGAAGACATATGTTTAAACATGTCCAAGACGGGGACAAGTTCCTCAAATTCAAGTGTCTTCTAGGGAACATGTTCCAGGTATAATAGTAATTCACTGAGGTACTCCTTGCTTGCTTCAGGGACAATAACTAACCTTGTCGCAAATAGAGTCATCTCTACTTGATCGTCAATTATGGTACGGAGCTTAGTTGTGAGTCTCTATAATTTCCTTTCTTTACAACTTGACCATAGATACCGAGATGCACGCAAGCACGTGTTTAGTGGTTGTTTTCCATGTACGTAAGAGATCCTTGTGGGGCAACTTCCAATACATGTCGGTTGAATTTGACAGAATGAAATGACAATAGTAGAATGAGGAGGAGAGTGACAATTAGGAACGAAGAGAGATGTGGTGGTACCCTTCCATTCAATCTCATTTATAGGTGGCATGCAAAGGGAACGCCGGAGATAGTTGCAAGAACTATAGATAGTAGGCACACCGCATGTGCTCCAAATAAGCCAACGTTGTAAAAAAAAAGGTAAAACTCATATTCGATGTGCATCATAATTGTTTGAGTCCATGCGTAGCCGTCATCTTTCTTATCCATTCCGTGCAGCTGCCCAACCTTACTTGACGGCAGATACTTCTCCAATGGTGGAAGGAACTTCCATAAGAGGTCTCCAATATCGGCGTCTTCTTAGAAAGAATAACCAGAAGATATCTCTGACATCGGCATTCTTCTCGAGGGCCCTTCATAAATATAGAAAATGAACTTTCAAAGGGGATGCCAACAACAACATCCCTCTAGAGGATGCCTCCAATGTTTAAAAAGGGAACCTACAAAAGAGATGCCGACATCAACACCACTGAGGAGGCTCCTTTAGGGACGGTCTACAAAGGTACCCCGTTTTTGATGTCATAATGTGACAAAGTTGGAAAAAACACTACTTATTTCTTTTAGGGTATACAAATGAGGAAAATTATTGAATTTGAAGGAATGATTGATATTACTAATGTATCCTAGGGTCCAAGGGAAATTTGCCATTTGTAATCAATATTTGGTTTTATTCACTAAAATCACTAAGAAATGGGGAATTCCATAAAAAAATTGAAATATTTTTTTTTCACTTTTGTTGATTGAAAGGTTAAATTAACAAGGTTGTACAAGTAGGCCTATTTTTTTTTAATTAGTTCGTTGTTGAAATAACCATCAACTCAAAATTAGGAATTTTTAGTGTCACAATGTCTCTCCTTTCTAGTTTAGCATTCCTAAACGATTCTTTGTAGAAGGGATTATGTAACAAAAAAATGAGTCCTACTTGTAAAATCAAGTTAACTTCTACCACCAACCAACCAAAATGTTAAAAAATTTTTTTCGAATTTTCATTGAACTCTCCAATTTTGCGCAAAAATGAGTAACCTTAGCACAAAGTGACCCTTCCTATTTTTAAAAACAAAACCTCTAAAAGAGATGCCGACATCGGCACCTCTCTAGAAAGATCCTCCAATGTTTAAATATGAAACTTCTAAAGGAGCTACCAACATCAACATACTTCTAGAGGGTCCTTTCAATGTTTAAAAGGGAACGTCCAAAAGGGCGTCGACACTGGCACCTTTTTAGAGGCCCCCTCCAATGTTTATTAAGGGAACCTCCAAAAGAGATGCCGACATCGGCACCCCTCTAAAGGGCTCCTTGAATGTATAAAAAGGGATCTCCAAAACAGGTTCCAACATTGGCATTCCCTGTAACTTAATTCCACGACCTAGGAAAACATAAGGGAATTCCAAAACCGTATTACATGTCACCATCCGCCACTCTAAAGATGAGTTATCAACGGATGAAGTTTCAAATCTCATAACTTCATCCGCATATAAATCATCCCTGCAACATCCGATGATAAAGTGTCATACAATTTCGGAATTCTCTTGAAATTGCCAAGAGCATGGTTGCATACTTCAGGGGGTGCCGATGTCGGCTCTCTTTTTAATGGGTCCCTTAATAAACATGAGAGAGGCCCTATAAAAGGCAGCCGATGTCGGCTCCCCTTTTAATGGGTCCCTAAATAAACATTAGAGGGGCCCTCTAAAGGAGTGCCAATGTTTGCGCCCCTTTTGAAAGTTCTTTTAGTAAACATTAGAGGGGCCCCCTAAAGCGGTGCGAATGTCGACCCCTCTTTTAGAGATTTCCGTTAGAAATATTAGAGGGGCCCTATAAAGTGTGGCCAATACCGGCCCCCTTTTTAAAGGTTCCTTTAGTAAACATTAGACGGGCCCTATAAAGGACGGCCAATATCGGCACCTCTTAAATTGGAGATTCCCGTTAGAAACATTAGAGGGACTCAATAAAGGACGGCCGATATCGGCGCCCCTATTGGAGATTCCCGTTAGAAACATTAGAGGGACCCTATAAAGGGCGGCCAATATCCGCGCCTCTTTTGGAGGTTCCCTTAATTTACATTAGAGGGGCTCTAAAAAATTTAAAAAAAACTCTAGTCTCCGAAGGAGACCGGCGTGAATATAGTGTTTATTCATTCTCTTCACTAAGCATATGGCCATGGGACATAGGCTAGCGTAATAGAACTACTCCCCCCTCTCAAGGGTAAACACTTTTCTACACTAGGTGCTTCCTGTAGAGCCAAAATGACAAAAATAGATTTTTTCCGAAAATTAAGTGTAAAAAGGGTTGTAGATATATGGAGAATTAAAAAATTAATGATTAAGTTTACACTAAGTACTTAATTAATTAGAAAGTACCTATTCATATCCAAGAAATAGGAAATAATGGGAAAAGGGTTGAACCCACACCCTTTGGGTAGGGTGTATCTTTTCATGAATGGATATGAAGAGATGTGAAGATTTAGTGGAATTAATCTTAATGGTTAATACTAGGGAAAACCTCTTTCCAAGAGTTGTACCTCTTGGATGTTGAGTAGAATGACTAGCTTGAATTTTTAGCATTCTTGGCCATTACCATAGAAATTCCTTGGAGGAAGATTGGAGTAAGCCCTAGCTTTAGGTGAAAGAGCTAGTTGATGACTCTTAATGTTGTAAGAGTATTTAATTTTATATATGAATATATAATTGTTATTGAATTTGCATATGTAGAGTCTTGTAACTTGAGTCATATGTATAATTGCAATAATATGTGAACTTTATTGAATAAATTTGACATTGTGTGTTGTAAATGCAATTGCATGCATTAGGTATTAATTGTGGATAAAATTCTTATGCATGAATGCATTGTATATTTATTCTTCATGGAATAAGATAGGGAAATACCCTAACTACTAAGGTCGTGGGTGTGACCTTGTGTGTGTGTGTGTGTTGGAGCATTAATCATGAGTGTGAAGATTAATGGAGATAATGTGAAATTAAGTGACTTAGTGCATGAGATGTGTGATGCATAAGTACTTAATAAGAACTCAAGTGTGAGTGAGCATAACTTGAGTATCATAAGAATAAGAGTGGAGTTCTTATTCATCTTAATGCAATTTATGCAATAAACATCAAGAGTGGCATACCTTGATGCATGGCAAGAGTGTCATATTATGCATACAAAAAATTAGCATTAAGTCTAGTCTTAATAGAAGGGATTCTCTAAGGTAGGCTAAGTTGTGAGTATTTAAGAATCTATCATAAAAGAGAAAAAATGAACAAATCCCAAAGAAAGACTTAAGAAGAAAACATAGAAACTTAAGAATCTTAAGTCCAAGTTTGGATACATAAGCTTATGAAGAGTGAGACCTTAAGTACCATGAGACCCTTAAGTTTAAGGGCTTGAACTTAAAGGTTCGTATGAGTGAGAATACGGGACAACATTTGCATTCAGTGAGATGCATTTCCGGTTCTGGAAGTCTTAAAGACAGAAACTTAAGAACACTGTAGGACCAAATTGGTCTAGACAGTGCACGTTCTGAAGAATCAGTCCTAAGTGAGAAAGTGAGTGCTTAAGAACTCAAGGACAGAAACTGTGTTCTTAAGAACATGGAACCGACCGAGAGAGAAGTCTTAAGTAAAATTCAGACATCTTAAAGACTAAGTGCTACGAGTAAGTGTGGAACACCGTGGTCTTTAAGGGATAATTGTGGGTAAGTGAACTTAAGTGGAGACTTAAGAGGTGAACTCTTTAAGACTTAAGTTAACTTGTGTATGGGATTTTTGAGACTAACCATTGTCTTAAGAACGTGATCACGTGGACCGAGTGGACGGACGTGAAAAGTGGAGCGTTTTTGCATGAGGTAAGAATTTGAATTCTTAAAGATTGTAATTAAAGAACCAATGCAATGAGACTTAATGGAAACTTCCATTAGCCCAGTGTGGCAAGTGTTTAAGGATTAGTGGCATAAGCACAATCTTAAAAGGACTAATGTTCCGTCTTAAGGCACGAGAGATCCTTGGGGTTTAGACTTTGTTTGTGGAATCCCTTAAGAGTGATGCTAACAGCCCTAATTTCCTTAAAATAGATAGATAACCTTAAGAATTAACCAAAAAGATAGCTTTAACGACACAATTAATCTTCAATTACTTAAAACTAGACGTATGATCATCCCCGTAACGAATCCTATGAGGTGTGGGTACACTTGGGTGTTTTATTAGAGTGGTGAAAAATCACTCTACATTTTTTTGGCGACCATGCTGGGGATGGTATCGTCAAGTTTTTTTTAAGTGATTTTAATTAGGAAAGCTGTCAAACTTAAGTCAATTACTTAAGTAAACTATCATAGCATTTAGTTTTTTGTGAAGTTATAAACTTTGGAATTACTGAATTTTTTTATTAATTTTTTTTTTAAAAAAAATTAAAAAAATTAAAAAATTAAAAAAAAAACTTTTAGTAAAGAGTGAAGACATGTTGTTACAACATGTCTACTTTTCCATGGGAGGTTTCTGAAGAAGCATTGAGTGACTTCTTTGGTGGTTCATATTTGTTTAGCGCCCTTTATCGTGTCTATAGAGGTGCATATTACGGACAAGGATTTCAATTTTATGGGGCTCACCTAAAAATTGATCAATCATTTAATGAAAAATTTGAACAACTACCCTTAGAAATTAAACAATTAATTTTAGACAAAGTGTGGAATAAGGGTGAGGGTCTTAATGAAGTAATTGTCAAGAAAAAGACTTTATATTTAAAATATCAACTACACTACCTTTTTGCTCAATATGGTAGATTGAAACTTCAAACACAACCATTAATTTCTAGAGGCTTAGGGGCTTGGAACGGATACAAGTTTAATCAAGAAACTTATATCTTTGTTTATAGTAAACAAAACTTAGAGAGCAAAGTATTCTTTCTTGACTTCTTATCTAAAGATCCAGAAGTTCCCGTGAGTGTAGCCTTTGATTTATTATGTATTTAAAAAATGAGTTCCTCAAATGAAACTTTTAAGGAACAACGGACAAGGTTGAAAAGATTGTTAATAATTTATTCTAAAATTCAATACAATGAAGGGAAATTATTTAGACTTTTGGGGACAGAAATAGAACGTATTAAAGAAAACAACCAACATTCCATTAATAGAAAAAAAATCATCAATACTTTCTTACAAAAATTCAATTACCCAAGAGAATTAATAATAGAACCGTTGTCACGAGAATTCAAGATAGAACCATTTACACTGACTGATTGGCGACACTATTGTTACCTGAATGGAGCAAATGAGAAAAATTGAACGCCTAAATTCTAAAAGTGAAAGAAATAAGTCTCTTAAATTCTTGTATGCAAGAATAGCTTATTATGAAACTTTTATTAGTCAGGATAGGAAATATTCGGATATAATAGAAATTGAAATAGAAAGATTAATCGAGCAGGCAAAAGAATGGTTGAGTGAACTTGAGATAGGGGAATTGTTGGCATATTTGGGTTACCCCATAAATAAAGAGAAGGAATTAAACCTATCTATGGAGGCTCTCCACCTTTGTTCAAGTTAAAATTCTTTATAATTCCTTGAAATACCATACAAGTACCCCAATGATAAAATGAACCGAGAGAGTGATCTTTTATGTACCCCAGTTAATGGTGGGAAAGTAATTAGGAGATTAATCACTACAATTTGTGCGTATCACCGTATAGGACCTTATGATGGGGAATATTTGAAAATAGCCGAAAATGAGATAGACCTTTTAATAGGTATAGCCAGTGAATGGTTGAGAGAAAATGAAATGGGAGCCTTATTAACTATGTATAGATATCCACGAAACATTGCATGGGAAGTTGAGGGAATGAAGCTTACAGAGGAAGCAATTTATTTTTGTTTAAATTAAAAATTTAAAAATTAAGTTCAGAATAAGAATAAAAATAAAAAACCTATGGGGATTACTAATGTCAGGAAAAGACAAAGAGAAAAGAGAAAAAACAAAAAGTCGAGAGAGCTCAACGTTATAAGAAAAGGGTAGAGAGGAAACAACCAACTATAGTGTTAGGAGTATATAATCCTACCTTTAACACTGTTACAACTCCTTCTCCCTTCAAACTAGATGAGGAAATAGAAATAGCCTTAGAAAAGGCATTGAGACAAACAAAAAGGGAGACAACATATAAAACACTACCCGATCCTCCAAATTCTCCTCAGTCAGACACAAAGACACCACAATTTACCCCAGAAGAGTTAGTATTTGTAGCATTAAAAAATCCTAGGAAGAAATATATAGGATAAAGAAAAGATAAAAAATATACCAGTCACTCTTGTTGTTCTAGTAGCCCGGAAGAAGTAAATTGGGAGACCCAAAGTGAGAAGGTTTGGTCTAAATCCTTAGAAAAGGAAGGATCCTCAGAAGAGGAAGAAGTGGATGAAAAACCTATCATTCATGATCAACAACTTGATGAGTTAGAGCGATTGTTTAGAACCCCCATACCCCATTCTTTAATAAATCGTACATACGAAGTAGGTAACTCCTCAGACCAAACAAACTTTGAAACTCCCTATCCAAGTCCTTTTGCCCAAGAATTTGAGTCAAAATTGGAAATACCAATATTTACTCATAGTGAAGCAAAAGAATCTATTGACCATTTTCTGAATGATAGACCATTGGAAAATGAAGAAGAAAAGCATAAGTTTCGTAAGGAGTTATTAAAAGCTTTTAGCCAAATTCTTAGACCTACCACTTTAAACTTTGACATACAAGAAGAGATTGACCAATCTAGTGTGGAAGGAGCGGAATTTAAGTATAATCCTATTATAGAGGAAAAGTTAGATGTAGGTGAGCAAAGTGAGCCTAAAGAAGGTGAAAGTTTATTTAATAGCGAAAGTAAAGAAGAAGAGCACTCAGAACCACCAGTGTGAGAAGAGAGTCCAGCTGGACTCTTCTCACATACTTCTGGGAGGACTTCTCCTTTTGACTCTTCTTCTGCTAGTTCTACCTCTAGCAAGTCCTCATTATCCTCACCACCTTCAACCCCTGCTACTCCTGACAACCCTTTGGTTAATCCCCTTGCTATGGCGCATCATAGGATGCTTAATATAGCTCCATTTTTCATATTCTATGGTGATTTGGGAGAAGACCCAGATTCCTACTTGGAAAGATTTCAAGTAGTAGCAATAGCTAATAATTTAGCAATTGATAAGTATATCACTAGTTTTCCTGGTAATTTACTAGGGGAAGCTCAGAGGTGGTATGCGGCATTAGATCCTCAACCAATAAACTGGGATGCTTTAAAAGAAGCATTTTTGACCAGGTTTAGACCCCAGTCTTATCATAATACTTTGCAGGATCAGTTGCAAAGTTTTCAAATGTATCCCACAGAAACTATAGCCGGATATTATACTCGGCTTAGAAACTTATTGAATAGATGGCGAGATCATAATATGCCAGAAGCATGGATCACTAATACCTTTACCAGAGGTTTATTAGATCCTATGTGTATATACCAGGTGAAACTTTCCAACCCGGCAAATTTAAATGCAGCATATGAAGCTGCTAGAAATTGGGAAGCTGCTATGCAACGATCTAATATGTTGTTACAGACAAAAAGGATTCCATATCAGGATCCATATCTTTTGCCTGTAACTACTCAATATGGGATGGATAATAGTGGAAGAGATTATTATCCTAGGTCAATATCTAGTCAACCCCAATTAACTATACAAGGACCACCTCATCCTAGAGAGCAACAACTTGCGTTGATGCCTCCAAGTCATGAGGAAAATGAGCTCCAAGCCTTATAAAAACAATTTAGAGAATTGTCAGTCCAAGTTAATGAAGGTAGAAATAAGCGACCTAAGGCTACTAATCAACGAACTAATATTTGGTGTAGTAATTGTAAGGGACATGGACACTTGGCCACTGAGTGTAAATATCCAATAGGAGGAACACCTAAGCTTAAATGTGCTTATTGCGGTGCTAAGGGCCATGATATAACTACTTGTAGAAATATCAAGGAAGTAAAGGCCCTAGTACAAGAGCAACCTTCTCAAAATAATAACCAAAAACAACCTTATAGAATTACATCCAAACAACCTTTTACCAGACCAGGAAACAATAATAACCATCCGAGAGGAAATAATGGTTATAGTCAACACCAAGTTTGGAGAGGACCTAACCAAGATAGAAACAAAGAAGTAATATGTTATAGATGTGGAGAGCCACGTCATTATTCTAGGGAATGCACAAATGCACGCCAACAAGTTGGTTTTAATCCTTTATGTGGAAGATGTGGGCAAACGGGGCATGTTTCTACCTTTTGCACAGCCATAATTACTGAGTTTCCTAATGTTAGGAAACAAGTTCAAATTCAAGAAGTAGAGTCTTCTAATACTAGAAATGTAAACTATATGGCAATTGATACACCTCAAGATGTTTTTATCACAAGATCACAAGCCAAGAAGGCCCTTGAAAAAGAACCCGTTAGTAGTTCAGAGAGTGATTATAGCAAAGTAAAACTTGATCCTGTGCTTGCTAGAGATATGCCAACTATACTAAAAAGACCAAAAATTCTTAAACCATCACCACAATTAATAGAAATAACAAATAGTGATTCTCAGGAAAATCCTACTCAAGTACCTATAACACCTCCTTCGCCAGAAAAAGTTGTACCTATAATCCCAATCGTGGAAAAAACAAGTACTTCCATGAAACCATTGGAACAACCTACTTTTTATAAGCCTTCAAAAAAGATAGTAAAGGAATCATCTATGTCTTTAAAAAAGAGAAAACATAATAGAATTATGAGATTAGTAGTGGGTATGAATCCATATGATATTCTCACAGATTTAGATAGATTACAACCTCAAATTTCTTTGAGACAATTACTTGCATTGTCACCTTATTGTAAGAATGAGTTAACCTCTTCTCTAATTAGAAAGAGAGCAAAAATACAAGAGGAGGACAATGTTAAAAAAACTAAATAAAAAATAAACAAGGACACAAGTAAATCTCAACCCGAAATTTTGAACGTTCATGATATCTCTCTAGATCCAGGTGCACCTACAGTCGATGTAATTATAGATGGAACTTTAATTGATGGAGTCCAAATTGATAGTGGGAGTAGTGTCAACCTTATGAGTGTTGATACTATGGAAGAGTTAGGCATAACTAACATAGCACCTACTCCTATTATTTTAAGAATGGCCGATTAAAGTAGAGTCAAACCTTTGGGAAAATTGATACAATTAAATACAATAATTGGTGGAATTGATTATAAAATTGACTATATTGTCTTTAAGATGAGTGAGTCTATTTCTACATATCCTATTCTCCTTGGCAGACCTTGGTTGTCATTAGCTAAAGCCAAGGACGATTGGGGCAAGGGAACTTTGACAATTGGGAAGGGCAAAAGTAAAATTATTCTTCCCATGTTTCCTGCAAACTATCATGGTGAGACTCAAGATGATCCTTCAGATTGGACTACTGATCCAAACTCAGAATCTGAGCCTGAAGATACTAATGTTATCCAAGACATGCCTACGTTTAAAGGTTTAAGTCCTGGAGAGTATTTTGTCCCTCCTAGTCAAGTTGATGACTCAAATGCAGCTATTGAAGCATGGCAAAATGCTCCTATTTTTAACATTACTACTGAGGGAGAGTCAGATAAGGAAATCCCTTATGTGTCAGACTCGGATGAGTTGCTAGGTGATAAGAAAACACCTAATGTTCGACCTTTAGTAAAAAATACTATAGAAATAAATTTAGGCACTACGGAAGATCCTAAGCCTATTAAAATATATGATGAATTAAGTTCTAAAGAATATGAAGAATGGTTGGAATTCTTTAAGAAGGAGAAAGATGCCTTTGCTTGGACTTATAAAGATTTGAAAGGCATACCTCCTGATGTTTGTCAACATCGAATTATCCTAGAAGCGGATGCTAAACCTATTAGGCAAAGGCAATATAGGATGAACCCCAAGTATTCTCTAATGGTTAAAGAGGAAATTGATAAAGTACTGGAGTGTAATTTCATTTATCCCGTGCCATTTAGTGAGTGGGTGTCACCTATTGTCATAGTACCTAAAAAGAATGGTAAGATCCGTATTTGTCAGGATTTTCGACAGTTGAATAAAGCCACTAAGAAAGATTTCTTTCCATTACCATTTTCTGATGCAGTCCTAGATGGTGTAGCGGGTCATGAGTGTTATTCCTTCCTTGATGGATTCTCGGGTTATAATCAAGTGCAGATTGCCCCAGAAGATAAACCATTGACCACTTTCACTACGGACTGGGGGACTTTTGCATATAATGTCATGCCATTTGGATTGTGCAATGCTCCGGCAACATTCCAAAGAGTTATGACTCAAGCCTTCACAAAATATCTTAGAAAATTTATGGAGATATTTTTAGATGATTTTTGTGTGTTTGGTTCTAAGAAAGATCATGCACAAAATTTAAAGAAATGTTTTGATCAATGTAGAAAGTATGGCATCTCCATAAATGCTGCTAAGTCTGAGTTTGCCACTGTATGTGGTAAATTATTAGGTCATGTTGTTTCAAAAGAGGGAATATCGGTTGACCCAGATAAAGTAGACATTATTATTGAAATGGAAATTCCCAAACATCTCACGGGACTAAAAGGCTTTCTAGGTGCAACAGGTTATTATAGAAGATTTATTTATAGGTTTGCTTTTATAGCAACACCTTTGAATGTCTTAACAAAACAAACTTTACTACCGGGGGTATGGACAGATGATTGCACTAAAGCTTTTAACAAGTTAAAACGTCGTCTTAGTAAAGCACCTGTTCTAATTCCCCCAGATTGGACAAAACCCTTTGAAGTATATGTTGATGCTTCTAATATGGCAATTGGAAGTGTGTTAAGCCAGAAAGATTCCAAAGGTCATGATAGACCAATTTACTTTGCAAGTAGACAATTGAGTGCCCCAGAAAGGAACTATTCTGTAACTGAAAGAGAAGGTCTTGGCATGATTTTCTTTGTTAAAAAATATAGACATTATTTATTGGGATATAAATTCACTTTTCATATTGATCATGATGCCTTGAAGTATATGATCAATAAGCCTCAATTAAGTGGTCGAATTGCAAGATGGGTTTTATTATTACAAGAGTTTGATTTTACCATTAATGTCAGACCGGGGAAAATACATCAAAATGCAGATTTTTTATCAAGACTTAGTGAGACTATAAATCCACAGTCCATAGATGATAACTTTCCAGATGCACACATCTTTTCTGTTAAAGAGGGTGTGGAGGTACTTGATGTAATTCCAAAAGAATATGCCGACATCATCTACTATTTAACTAAGGCTACTTTTCCTATTGAATACACTAGCAAAGATAAAATTAAACTAGTCCATCAATCTTTGCCTTACACCATGATTAGTGGTGTTCTCTATAAGAGAGGCAAAGATGATATACTTCGACGATGTGTAAATCCTAGTGAAGTGTCAATGATTTTAGTAGGATGTCATGATGATGTCTATGGAGGGCATTTTGCGGGCTGGGCTACAGCTCAGAAAGCATTGCGAGCAGGCTATTGGTGGCCCACTCTTTTTGCCGATGCCACTAATTATGTTAAAAAATATGATCCTTGCTAGCGAGTTGGTAAACCGACAGCCACTAAGGCTATGCCATTAACACCAATTTTAGCACAAATTCCTTTTGAGAAATGGGGAATTGACTTTGTAGGTCCCATTAAACCACCTAGTCGTGAGGGTCAAAAGCGCTATATCTTGGTTGCAACCGAATATGTGACTAAGTGGGTAGAGGCCCTTGCCACTAGAAATGATGACGCAAACACTGTGGCAAAATTCATTTATGAACATATCATCACTAGGTTTGGGTGTCCAAAAGAAATTGTAAGTGATAGAGGGACTCATTTCATCAATGATACTATTGAGAAAATGTTGCAAAAGTATTTTATTAAGCACCGTAAGTCGTCACCCTATCACCCTAGAGCTAATGGACAAACTGAGAAGTCTAATGGTATTCTCTGCAAGATTATCACTAAGACATTACAAGGCAATGCATCTAATTGGGATTATGAGTTGAATAATGCATTATGGGCATATAGATGTACAATAAAAACTACAACTCAAGCGACCCCTTTCCAATTAGTGTATGGCTTGGAGGCTATGCTCCCGATAGAAGTGGCATTACCTTCTCTACGCGTGGCAATTTCTGAAAGATTGGATGATGAACAATCTCTAAGAGAAAGATTAGATAATCTAGAACGTCTAGATGAAATTAGAGGTCAAGCCTACATGAATATGGAAGCTATACAAAAACAAAGGAAAACTTATTATGATAGTAAATTACAACCAAAAACTCTATGAGAAAATGATTTAGTCTTACTCTATGACAGTAGATTCCAGAAATTTCCCGGAAAATTTAAAATGCGATGGTTTGGACCATACAAAATACTTAAATCTTATCCTAATGGTTCTGTGGAATTACAAGATTTTGCAGGTAATGTGCATGCAACACGCTATAATGGCTACAGGCTCAAAAAGTACATAACTTGAGGGCAAGTTACCTTTTTAAGAGGGGGGCTACACCCCTACTTAAAGGAAATTTTAAGAAAATTTTAAGAAAGAATTTTTAAGTAGTCCAGAACGACACTAAACTACCAAAGGGAAAGTGTAAAATTTTGTGTTTTAAGTCATAGTTAATTTATGATCATTCATAAAAAATATTCACAAAAAACTTTCTTGAGAGAAACCTTGTCATAAGGTATTATTGAAAAAATAAAATTCAAAAATAAAAATTCTTAAGAGCTAAATCATTTTGCATAAAGGAACAGTACTTAAGAAGTCATCTCAAGTTAAGTCACAGAATTAAGGTCATAAGTGTGATATCATGTCAGTTGTCTTAAAGAACTTCAGTGCTCTTAAAGACACAGCTGTTTTAAGGAACTTAAGCCGTCTTCAAGCACTCAAGAGACGTCAAATCTACAGTTGCCTTAAGAACTCAAAATAGTCTTAAAGACACAGTTGTCTTAAGAACTTGAGTGTCTTATTTGCGAGGATGTCAGAAATCCAGTTGTCTTAAAAACTTGAGTGAACACCTTAAGACAGTAAGTCTGGGGTTGTCCCTGAAGTTCATCTTAAAAAGTAAAATTGTGAGACAATAATAAACTTAAGCATGGAGATGCCTTAAGACAGAAGTAAGCCGAAGCAAATTATGGAAAATGGAAAAACTTAAGAAAATAAAAATGATAATTAAGTTGGTAGGAAATCTGTGAGAAGCGACCTTGTCATAAAGTGGAGAAATCTCATCATGTTGAAAGATCAAATTAAAGTGCCATGGAAGGGACAAAAGTGGACACTTCACTCGAGGGAACAATAATCAATCACGTCAAAATGATCATTGCAATGACTTGAAAAACGTGATGATAAGGACGAGTGGGGACGGGACTTAAAACCAAGTGGCAAAACTTGATGAGCCGTTAAGAAAACAAGCTGCCAAACTTGGCTATGGCTCATCAGAGAGTATTCACAAGTGCATTGTTCAGTCGCTGAAACAGAAGTTGAGAGGACAGTTGCATTGTTGAGAGTTGGAGTGTATCGTGAAAAATTGTTGCAAATCGTGAGTTTGGTGGCTCTGTATTCGGGAAGCGAGGTGTCACCAAGAGTAGAGAAGAAGTTGTCACACTTTTGCTGGTAAGTTCGTCGTTAAGATATGCTGAATGTGAGTTCACAGAACAGAGGATTGTTGAATTATGCCATTTCGTGGTGAATGAGGTTGCTTAAGAACGCAGAATTTAACTGATCTTCCTTGCCAAGGTGCAAAATTAACGGAATAGAATTTACTGAGAGTAGATAACTATCTACAAGAGTAAAAGCAGAAGAATCTGTTAAGGAAAATCAAGAACCGGCATAACCGTTGTAACCACTTTGCATGTAATCTTCAGACATAAGTCTGCACAGATGAAAGAAAATTCTATGAGTGTAGATGCATGTCTTAAGAGTGTTTTGTAGCGTAAAGAAGACTGCGCAAACGAAGTAGACATTGCAGGGAGAAGAACTCTATTTTCTTGCTAAAAACAGGTGCAAAATGGTGAATCCAAATTCACAGAGTGGCGTTGGTTGTAAGAGAACAGCAGATAGAGAAATCAAGATGAGCCAGAAACGGAAGACGAAGAAGGATTTCGAGATCGATCCTTCTCCGCTGAGGGAGTTGCCAAAGAAGGTGTATGAAGGCAACCGCAAGAATTTGGAGAAGGCAGGTCTCCTGCAATTCATTGAGCAGCAATGGCCGGAGGCGGATCTACCGCGAGTGCTGGCCTTCATGCTGAGCTCCAAGCGAGGCGCACAAGACGAATTTTTGATCAACGATGAGGTGGTTCGCTTCGACGTAGAGGTCGTCCAGCAGCATTGCCCAAGCTTTCCAAAGACGGGACCTATGCTGGTGGGATTGCCTTTGCTAACCAAGACTGAGCTCAGTCGGGTGTTCGAGAGGCCAGACGACGCCAAGGTGGGACGGGGATATTCGATCAGGAAGGCCAAGGCTTCATGGAAGGAATGGCTGAAATTTATCAACCTTCGACTCTTGATGGCTTTTGATGGAACGGAGGTATTATCACCCAGCGCATTGGCTGCAGCGTACAAGAGCTGGAATGGAGAGCGACTCAGTTGGTCCAAGATCATGTACGCGCATCTCCGACTGGAGCTAGCAGGGAAGAATACCCGCCACAACATCTTCTTCCATGGGACCACGTACTTCTCAACAATCTGTCCCCCACTGAGGAAGAGCTTGACTGGAGGAGCACAGGAGGTGGAAGAAGAATCAGGGAGGAGTTCCAAGAAGAAGAGATTGCGCAAGATGGTGGAGGAACCGGAGGAAGAAGAGGAACCGGAAGAGGCTTCTGAAGAAGAAGAAGACGTAGGAGATGAAGACATGACCAGTCCAGCAAGGGAGGACGCAGAAGAGGAGACGCCAGGGTCACCTGAAGCCCCTGCACCAGCGAAAGACAAGGGGAAGAAACCGTTGGCGGAAGTGCAGAAGAAGAAGGTGAAGCCCCCGATCTCCACTGGAGGTGTCTTGAATATCACCTCAGGACAGGAACCACGTCCACCAGCAGCAACGAAGCTGTCCAAGACACCATCCAAGCAGATTGTTCCGTACGCTGCTCCCGAGGTTGCCACAATGGAGGACCTTGAAGATGAAGCTCCTCTCAAGCGAACAGAGAAGAGATCGCAGGGGGCAGATAGCACCAAACAGGGTGAGGTTTGGGAGTTGAACAAGGCGAATCTCGAGCTAATGGTGATCCAGAAGGATGATCTCGTAGCTCAATACCAAGCCACCAACAAGGACATCTTGTTGGCCAAGGATCAGATGCAGAAGGACTTCCAACGCGAGAAGCTCCGGCTAGAGAAGGCGCTCTTGGAAGCAGAGCAAGCTAGAGAGCTGCTGGACAGGGAGCGGGGTGAACTGCGAGGGAAATTGGCCCAAACAAGTGAAGAAGTTCAGCGCTGGGAGACTTTGTGCAACGAGCAGACGACGAAGGCACAACAATGCGAGGAGTTGCAGAAGAAACTGAGCCACATGGAGCAGGAGCACCATCGCCTTAAGGCGGAGTCGGAGAAGGAGAATTCGGCTCTAGCTGGAGACAAGGAAGCACAGGTGCGAGATTGGCACACGTTGCAAGAAGAGCTCCGGAAAGCTTCCGGTAGCGCTGCCCATTAGAAGGACCTCTGCACTGCGAAGGAGAGACAAGTGGAAGAACATCTGCTTGAGATCGAGAGTCTTAAGACTCAACACCAGTTGGTGAAGGAGCAGTATCAGGCTGAGAAGAATCTGGCGAAGGAGTTGGCGACATCGCTAGCTCAACAGAAGAGAGAAGTGCAGGCGAGCAGGGAAGCGTCGACCGTAGCTACGCCCGACTCTTCACAGGTAGCAGAGTTGGAAGAGAAGGTACGAGATGTCACCGAAGCTAATGCCCGGTTGACTGCACAGACGACCACAGATAGAGGAGTGAAGAGCAAACTCCAAGAGGCAATTTGGCATCAGGACTTACATAGTCCGCCAACCTTTGCACTCTTCAGAGCTTACGAGTTGCAAATGAATGTTTGTTTCAACATGATGTACTTGAGCGCTGGAGACAAGCTGAGCCGGACGGAATTCCAAAACCTGTGGACCGCAGCGGTGAACTTCGCCAACATGCAGAATTTGATCTGCGAAATGATCGTGAGGTAGTACCTTCAGCTGGAGGACGCCAGACAGTTGTTGGTGCCGATCGGTGATATTGGAGCCAGAGTGCTACTATATTATTGGCACTTGGAGGGGCAGCTGCAAATGCGGAGGCAGTATGATCAACCAGATGTAGCTCAACGAATGGTAGTCATTCCTGAGGTTGATCTTAAGACCATTCCCCTCTCCACGGACTACCTGGGAGAATGGAAGAACCAGATGGAGAAGCTGACGAAGCTATTATAAAATGAGCAGAGCTTCGTGGGATGCATGACTCGAGTCCAAGAGCGCGAGGACTTGGCTCAACGGGGTGAGATCACCATGGGACAGTATCTCTACGCCAAGGTCCGAGCTCACCACCGACTTAAGCGTGCAATCGAGGGAGCAAAGAAGAAAACAGTAGATGTGGTAGATGCGGTTCAGATGGCCACTTTCATGTCACCACCTCCAGATTATAGACACACGATCTGGGGAGGCTTGCCATTACCGGTGACCGGGTCGTTGAACAAGCAGCGGTTTCTCGGAGAATACGAGAATCTGTTTAACAGCGAGGAGGAGGTGCCATTTCCCTCATGGCAAGCCATAGATTGGCTGTTGGAGGACTTTGGCTTGTGACCGCAGGTTTGGAGACAGTGGGATCAACTATATCCCAAGGCATCCCAGACTTGGTCAACGGTACGGCCAGCAGCGATCACGATGAGTTATCACCAGTGTCCCTTGAAGGGATATCGGCGTTACAAGTGGGCACCCTGGAGTAAGCTCGACACAGTGCCTTATAACTGGCCACAGATTCTAGGGAGTTTTTCTTCTCCCCAGGAATGCAGTGATTCCTATCGAGCCTTTTTTGAGATTCATCGAAGACACACGGACCCTGTGTGTTTTCGAGCTGCAATGTTTTGCAATATTTTGTCTCACATGTGTATGCCATACAAGTGCGTGGTGAACGTCAACAGGTTTGATGAAACCAAGCCTGAGTTTCACTTATGGACGAAGATGCAGCAGATGCCAAGTCGCCATATGAGAACTTTGGAGTGTATGGTAATTACCAACTTTCTTCATGGTGCGAGCTCGGTGTTTGCCTTGGAGAATTCTAGCAAGCGTCAAGAGCAGCCGGTTGCCTGGTTGAGTTACCAGAAGGCACACGAGACGTATCTCTTCAAGCATGATGAGGATGTTCGTCGTAATGTGGAGATGGCTGAGCTGCAGCTGATTTTCCAGGAGTGTGAGTTCAAGGATGCGTACAAGCACAAGCGACCTCGACTCGAAGCCAGACCAAGATCTTAAAATAGATGTGATCTTAAGTAATATTAGGAGGAGCCCTGTGCAGACAATGTGAATACTAGAAAGAAATTTTGCAGTTGCAGCAAGAGTTTAGACGTTTGCAGCTTCGAGAACTCATGATATGGCTTATTATGGATGCCAAGATAATGAGCTGATAGTTGATTTTGAAAGACTAAACAAAGAATTGTAAAGTTGCAATCTTCTCGTGGAAATATGAATGATATTGGCTCCATGATACAGTGTCATAAGATTTTGATCACAAAAGAGTCAACAACTACTTAAGAGGAATAACTGTCTGAGAATGAAGAATTCTAGGAGTGTTCTACAAAAAATATAGAAGCAGAAGTCTGCTGAAAGGAGGTTCGGTGACTTGAAAGAGTACACACAAAGAAGGAAATACTAAGCAGTAAGTTATGAAAAAAAAAAAAAACTATGTTGAACTGTCTGTAACTACAGGAGTCAGCACTCTAGTCAAGCGTGGTGGGATAAGCCACGTGTGATAGATACATACCCGGCACTAGCACCCGGAGGTTGCCACGACAGTATGTACCTGCGGCACACGTTAACCGACCACGAAGGCCTGCTAGATGAAGGTATCATGTCTATTAGCCTACATATCGTGAGCCGCAGGAGCCTTACCAAACGATATGGGACAAATGCTGATCCTAGTATGGAGAAAAATAGAAACTTCTATCACTGTTTCCATATCTGGTGAAGTGCACAACACATTTTCACAAATTTGCAGTATGAGGAATAACAAGGATCAAAGATGTATGAAGAACTTAGGAAAGAATGGAAAAAGAAGATTGATTTTCGGAGTCTGTGACTTATAAAGAACCTGTCAATACAGACAAAGCTCTGTCTGTACGTGGTTAAGAACAAGTTCGGGAAGAAACGAACGAGCTGAAAGAACAGATAATTTTCCTAATTAAAAAACCAGTACATAGTAAGTTTATACTTTAAAGTCCAACTCCTTAAGTTCAAAATTTTAGAAAAAAATCCCTTTAAGTACAAATTTGTATGATTCCTATTTTGAGTGAGATCATCTCTTCATGTGACCTTAAGGAAAGTGAGAGTTTAAGTTACAACCTTGAGTAGACTAGAACCTTAAGAACCAGACGAGCAAGAGAAATTTAGTTCCTTAAAGCAAAGAACAAATAGGATAGATCCTTATTTTCCTTAAGTAAGTCAGTTCTTAAAAATCTCTAATGAGTGAGTTTCCTTAAGAACAAAACCAAAGTCAGTTACACTTTGGATAAAACAAAAATCTTAAGACTTAGATGTAGTATGAGAGTTTTAAGAATATGTGGAGGGATAGTGTCTTAAAGGAAGAGCAATTCAATTGAATTTGTAAAAATAAAAAATAAAAAATAAAATAAAATAAAAAATAATAATCATAAATAAAAAATAAACTTAAGGCATATAGATGAAAGGGAAAAATAAGAAAGAACATGATAATTCTAATGAGAGAGTATCATGAAAGGGAAAAATAAGAAAGAACATGATAATATTGAGAGATAAAGCAAAAAGGCTATGGAAAACAATGTGAGTAATGTAGAGGAGACGATTAGTGGTGAAGTAATACACACACTACTTGAATTGTATGATAGGGTAGCTCACACAAGTTAGAAAAATAGAAATAAAAGAGTGTGGAAAGAAAATTAGTAATCTAGGATTAGTAATTAGTTGTGAGGATGCACTACTAATTTACTAATCAAGAGATGTGAGGACTAATGAGTGCTAATTTTCTATTGAAAAAATATATATGAAGAAAAAATGATGAATGAAGTAAAAATTAAAAAATTAAAAATGATTGCAAGTGGTGTAAAGGAAGATATGGAAGAAAAAATAAATTGAAAAGAAAAATTTGAAAAGCAATGAAAATTAAAAATGAAGATTTAAAAAAGAATGGAAAAATTCAAAGCTAAAATGAAAAAATATTATGGAAATCTAAAAATGGAAGATTTAACTAAAATAGTTAAGTTAAAAGGAGAAACTTGAAACCAAGTATATATGAGATATACTCATTAAAGACGAGAACAATGGAAAGCAAATAAAGAAAATCAACAATTCTTAGAGAATAAAGACAAGTAAGAAGAAATCTATATGGAGCTTAAAGAGACTACAAGAAAATGATAGAAAGGAAGATGAAGTGCGAAAGATCAAGTTCAAGGACAAAGGTCGTTGAAGTCGACGAGGACGTCTCCAAGCTAAGAGGAGGGCTATGTAGAGCCAAAATGACAAAAATAGATTTTTTCCGAAAATTAAGTGTAAAAAGGGTTGTAGATATATGGAGAATTAAAAAATTAATGATTAAGTTTACACTAAGTACTTAATTAATTAGAAAGTACCTATTCATATCCAAGAAATAGGAAATAATGGGAAAAGGGTTGAACCCACACCCTTTGGGTAGGGTGTATCTTTTCATGAATGGATATGAAGAGATGTGAAGATTTAGTGGAATTAATCTTAATGGTTAATACTAGGGAAAACCTCTTTCCAAGAGTTGTACCTCTTGGATGTTGAGTAGAATGACTAGCTTGAATTTTTAGCATTCTTGGCTATTACCATAGAAATTCCTTGGAGGAAGATTGGAGTAAGCCCTAGCTTTAGGTGAAAGAGCTAGTTGATGACTCTTAATGTTGTAAGAGTATTTAATTTTATATATGAATATATAATTGTTATTGAATTTGCATATGTAGAGTCTTGTAACTTGAGTCATATGTATAATTGCAATAATATGTGAACTTTATTGAATAAATTTGACATTGTGTGTTGTAAATGCAATTGCATGCATTAGGTATTAATTGTGGATAAAATTCTTATGCATGAATGCATTGTATATTTATTCTTCATGGAATAAGATAGGGAAATACCCTAACTACTAAGGTCGTGGGTGTGACCTTGTGTGTGTGTGTGTGTTGGAGCATTAATCATGAGTGTGAAGATTAATGGAGATAATGTGAAATTAAGTGACTTAGTGCATGAGATGTGTGATGCATAAGTACTTAATAAGAACTCAAGTGTGAGTGAGCATAACTTGAGTATCATAAGAATAAGAGTGGAGTTCTTATTCATCTTAATGCAATTTATGCAATAAACATCAAGAGTGGCATACCTTGATGCATGGCAAGAGTATCATATTATGCATACAAAAAATTAGCATTAAGTCTAGTCTTAATAGAAGGGATTCTCTAAGGTAGGCTAAGTTGTGAGTATTTAAGAATCTATCATAAAAGAGAAAAAATGAACAAATCCCAAAGAAAGACTTAAGAAGAAAACATAGAAACTTAAGAATCTTAAGTCCAAGTTTGGATACATAAGCTTATGAAGAGTGAGACCTTAAGTACCATGAGACCCTTAAGTTTAAGGGCTTGAACTTAAAGGTTCGTATGAGTGAGAATACGGGACAACATTTGCATTCAGTGAGATGCATTTCCGGTTCTGGAAGTCTTAAAGACAGAAACTTAAGAACACTGTAGGACCAAATTGGTCTAGACAGTGCACGTTCTGAAGAATCAGTCCTAAGTGAGAAAGTGAGTGCTTAAGAACTCAAGGACAGAAACTGTGTTCTTAAGAACATGGAACCGACCGAGAGAGAAGTCTTAAGTAAAATTCAGACATCTTAAAGACTAAGTGCTACGAGTAAGTGTGGAACACCGTGGTCTTTAAGGGATAATTGTGGGTAAGTGAACTTAAGTGGAGACTTAAGAGGTGAACTCTTTAAGACTTAAGTTAACTTGTGTATGGGATTTTTGAGACTAACCATTGTCTTAAGAACGTGATCACGTGGACCGAGTGGACGGACGTGAAAAGTGGAGCGTTTTTGCATGAGGTAAGAATTTGAATTCTTAAAGATTGTAATTAAAGAACCAATGCAATGAGACTTAATGGAAACTTCCATTAGCCCAGTGTGGCAAGTGTTTAAGGATTAGTGGCATAAGCACAATCTTAAAAGGACTAATGTTCCGTCTTAAGGCACGAGAGATCCTTGGGGTTTAGACTTTGTTTGTGGAATCCCTTAAGAGTGATGCTAACAGCCCTAATTTCCTTAAAATAGATAGATAACCTTAAGAATTAACCAAAAAGATAGCTTTAACGACACAATTAATCTTCAATTACTTAAAACTAGGCGTATGATCATCCCCGTAACGAATCCTATGAGGTGTGGGTACACTTGGGTGTTTTATTAGAGTGGTGAAAAATCACTCTACACTTCCCTACACTAATTGCTTTAGAGACAACCGAAATGTCATCTCCCCCAAGGGCTTTGTGGGTCCCTATACAACAAGGCCTTGGGACCCCCCACCATAATTGGGTGGACTATGGTGGTAGGCACTACGCCGGCAATAGGGCTTGAACTCACAACCACCTCACTTGTGTGCCATGACTCAAACCACTACACCAAGGCGGTGGTGCCTTGAGGGGCTCTATAAAGAGCCGCCGATATCGGCGCCTCTTTTGGAGGTTCCCTTAGTAAACATTAGAGGGGCCTTCTAAAAGCATGTCGATGCAGCGCCTCTTTTGGAGGTTCCCGCAATAAACATTGGAAGGGCCTTCTAAAGAGGTGCCAATGTCAACACCTCTTCTGGAAGTACCTGTTCTAAACATTGGAGGGGTCCTCAGAAGAAGTGTCAATGCCGCCATCTATTTTTAAGGTTCTCTTTTTTTGGGGGACCCTGTGGAGAGGTGTTGTTGTTGGCACCGTCTTTAGAGGTTTGCGTTTTGGAGATAGGAAAGGCCTTGCAATGGGATTTTCATATCGGAAGCTCATTTGGAGGTTGTTTTTTTTAACATTGAGGTGCGGATGTTGTTTTTTTTAACATTGAGGTGGTTGTTCCAAGAAGCGGGGGTTTGCAATTTTGAACTTTATCTAATGCTCTGACTTCTCTAATTTTATCTTCCGCTTTTTTTAGTGATTAAATATTATCATTTTGTAATCCACTTTAAATAATACTTGTCATGCTTCTTAATCTTTTTAGCATTTGGAATTGTAAATTAAATAGCTATAGGCCTTTTTGACATGTACCTTTGCATATATAAGTCCTTGATGTATTTGCTTATCAAAATTGAAGTGTCCATTCTTTCCGTCCATAATGATGATTGTGGACAAACCGTGGTGTTCAACATACCGCTTGCGTGCACGCGTTTTGTTGGTGTTAAAAGTCATGGCCGTACTCCGACGCCAGATTCTTTGGTGCCAAATGATTGTTGATGCCGGTAAATTTTGTGGTCTCCAGTGACCTCGCTCCATACTTAATGCATGCATCAAAAATCTTATCAAAATGATCATCCACAACTTCTTTAGACTCTGCTGACAATTTCTAGCAACTATTATGGTCCATTAAAGAATATCCCTCCAAGAATATACTACATCATGAGGAACAACTCCATACCGTCTATGGAGATGTCTGGCAAGTCCAACATGGAAGTGATTCCTTTCCGCATCTTCTGCTTAAACATGGCTTCACATACCTGCTAATACATTGAGAGAATTCACTTGTATGCCTTTACCAAGCCTCCGTTGCATTAAATGTCATGTCTATTTTGTCCCCAACTTCCAGCTCCATTAAGACCTTGTAATGTCGCCAAAATAGAAGTTCTAAGCTATTTTAGCTCCCCATGTCAATCAGCTCAATTATGTTCAAATTCAGCCCCAATTGCTCCATCTTGTCTGCAACGTCCATAGTTCTATCATTAGATTCTGTCCTAATGTCGAGTACAAAGAACTTTGGTCGTTCTAAAGAAATGGAACCAGAGCTCTCATATCCTCCTATTCACTCTCGTCCCGTACCATTAATCAAAAGTTGCCCTCACGACTCACAACTTTTAGAACCATTATGTTACTTTGAGAATGACTACAAGTTCTAAGACTTGGTTCGAATTTCTTTTATCAAGTCCTCCTAAACTACAAGAATAGGCCAACTCGGTACCCGTAGATCTACTGAACTAGCCATGACGCTGCCTCCGAGATGGTCGCACCATTTTTTCCGCTCATTGTGTCCACATTGCTAGCACGGTGTCTAGAGAGTGTTTACTGTATTATATGCTTACCTTCTTGTATGTTTACGCATTGTCCATAGCGCGGGTTTACCGCATTATGTGCTTGACGTGTTAACCACTATGTATGAGGTAAGCTTCATATTTATTGGCAATTGTTCTCTGTTGAGTGTTAATTGTAATTGTATGTACTTTTTTGCGCAAGCCGTAGAAGATAAAAATGACAATGTTTTTGGAGAGGATTCTGGAGGGGATCATTGTATGCTTCCTAGATAATTGATTGATTAACCCTCACCAATTGAACTACGCCTCTCAGCGCCGCTTCTGCTAGTAGTTGTCTAAATATAATCCTTCATATTTTTTCATTCCCTCCTCACTGATGTGGTGAGGCATTGTTTGCACAAGAAATTTAGACGTGCATGTTCCAATTCATAACGGCAGTGGTGGATCTTACGGTTGCAAATAGAATTCTTCAACCGATCCTAACACCCGCCTTTTTTTAACTACCATGTCTACTCTATCCGCAACATGTTTGCAATTCTACACTTTTCACCCTCAACATTACTACCTGCGCGGACCTAGTCCATTTGGTATATTTTTTCAAATTTTTTGCTCATTTCAAGCAATCTATGTTTGGAGGTTCCAAGTTTATAAGACCACAGTCTTCACTTATTAAAATAGATTAAGCATTCCCTACTATCCACTTCTTCATTCAGGCTCTAATTTCTCTTCAAACAATTCAATGTGAATAATATTTGTACTTACTTACATGACATGATCATCCCATATACAATCACTTAATAGTTGTGTATTTACTTTTCACATGTGAAGGAACCATTTATTCAAGATTTGTTTATTCTTTATGCCACCTTTAACTTCTGACTTCTTCAAGTATAACTAAGCAATGTGAGATGCCGACATGCAATACAAAAAACCACTACTTACTACATATATTTGTTTAATTATACAAGAACACAGTCCACAATAGATTCGAATTTACTCTACCACAATTGAAGATCCCATGGTAACTAATTTCTTTTAAAGACCTCCAACCATCCACGACTACAAGGTATCTAATATCATATAACCAAAAAATAATTTCTATTTTCAAATTAACTGCCCTTTGCTGCAAACTAGGTGTATAAAATTTCCAACATTAAATCAAAATCCATGGCTGTAGGGCCCTACTAGTCTACTTTAGCTTTAACTTAAACTTATATTTTTCTTTGATTCCATCTTTTACTTTTACTTTGACAAAAAATGCACAACTTTTTACACTCTGCGCTCGCAACCCTACACTCACCGCTCACCGCTCAACGCACACAAAATAGCTTTGTCCTCCACGGCCATAGGGTTCCTACAACCCTCACCAAACTCACTCAGCACCCCCTTCTTAAAAAGTACCTCCCTAGATACTTTGGTATACAAACAAATAAATAAGATAATACTAGGAACCCACGGCTATAGGCCCTCAACCGTCACTTTTTGCTTTAATTTTTACTTTCTCATTTATATTATTTCCAACTTTATCAAGAACTTTTTCCAAAAATTGCCCAATTTTTTTGCTCTAGGCTCACCGCTTACTGCTCTCCGCTCACCGCTCACCGCTCTGGGCACGCAAAATAGCTTCGTCCCCTGTTGCCTCACCAATGGTGGAACCGCGTGGGCGGGCAATCATTGCCTATCATAGCGAAGCGTATACTAGCACAAACCTGATCAGCCTCGTCATGTGAGCATAATTGGAGCATGTATTCGTTCGTGCATAGTAAGAGCCGAAATCGCTTGGGAGTGCAGAAAGCGGAAGATTTGGTTTACATCTACACGAATAGTCGATTGCTCCGAGAACGTGCTCGACCAGACCCAATTCGATGGTATGAGGAGAATGTGCATTCGGAGGAGTCTGATCCAAATCGGGGACTTC
Organism: Bryoerythrophyllum caledonicum; assembly: GCA_963971425.1. NCBI lineage: Eukaryota > Viridiplantae > Streptophyta > Bryopsida > Pottiales > Pottiaceae > Bryoerythrophyllum > Bryoerythrophyllum caledonicum. Next base: position 13,171,276 of record OZ020515.1, read on the forward strand.
CTTCAAACACAGAGGATGAGGGCTTGGAGTCGGATGATGAGGGTTAGAACTGGATGGGCGGCGATTGGGAAGACCTTGCCGGTGACAACAACCCCGTGTCTGATCATAGCCCACCTAGGGACAACTCTGCAAACAACAAGCACCGTGGAGATGCACTACATGACCATTTTCACAACGTCCACGGTGACCCAGTGGATCCTTTTGTGTTTGATGATGTCGACGCAGCGACAGTCCATACTATAGTAGAATTATTGGGTGAAGACCGTGACCAAGAAGCTAGGGCAGACAAAGATGGGTCGGCATTGGGGGGCAATCTTGATGCAGATGACAACATCTCGGAGAATCAGTCTCTCAACTCAAACGGCTCTAGCGCCTCGGGCCCTTCTAGTGGCGATGGCCCTGATCTCGACGATCATGGCATTGGCATTGTAGCGCACAATGCATTTCTTCACGATGGAAACGAAGTGAGCAGTGGTGGAAACAATAATGAATTCCATGAGCCAATGGCCACCACGGGGTCAATTGAAGTTGTGAGGAGCACTGTGGTTTTGCCTCAAGCAATAGAACCAGACTCAGAGGAAGACATGCCACTACAAGATTTGTTTCGGCGGCCACGTGCTCAAAGTACCGCATCGATCGGAAGAACTCTTTTGCGTGTAAAGAAAAAGACCTCTTCAACAATAGTTCGGCCACCCGTCCACCGTAGCACACTCGGCCCAAATGGTGGTGTGGAGCGTGCGATACTAACCCTACAACTTCCCTCCGCGAGGATTGGATCCTCTACTATGAGCAGCCATTTAGGGACACAGAGGGGCAAGAACAATGATACTCTCCCTTTCTTCACGAGACCTTGGCAAAGCGGAACCTCAGAGAGAGTCACTGGGGCCAAAGGCAACCGCTCTAAAAACATGGATGGAGTAACAGACAAAAGGAAGAATATCCGAGTAAAACGACTTGTGAACGCCGCATCAACTACTGGAGCCGAGCTACAACTACGAAACTTGGCCTCGGAGATTGAGGAGTACGTGGCACCAGTCTTGGAAAATTCAGCGGAGAACTTCTCATCATCGGGCGATGATGCAGACGATGAGGATTGCGATGAGGTACCTGGCGACAATACGGTGGTGCTTTGCGGGCTTTCTCTTCCCCAAAATGTTCGCCGATCAAAACGGAAGCGGAAACACAATGAAGAATCCTCAAGCTCAGATGATTAAAAGATGACGGACACGAGGGTACTACAAGTTAAAAGTGTCTTTAGTGGTGTGGTGTTAGCATGGTACAATAGTACCGCGGTTTTAAAATATGTACTTGGTGTTGAGAGTGCCCATTCATGAGAGCATTACATTGAAATAAATAATTTTAATGTTAGAGCACCCTGGTACAATTGTATTCTTTCAAATTCTCTAAACCTCAGCCCTTTTGAGGAGCAAACGCAGTGTTCGACCGCGCGCGCCCGACCCCTAACCGCGCGCGCCCGATAGGCAGGTGCGTGCGCGACCCACAATGGTACGCTCCATGCCCGTGACGTTGCGCGCTCGGCCCCTAACGGTACGCGCCCGACCCTGAGTGCTACGCGCCCCGCCCTGACGCGGACGCGCCCGACCCTGATATACACACGCCCGGCCCTTAGGGGTACGCGCCCGGCCCTGTATGTACGCGCCCGGCCCTAATTGGAACGCGCCCGGCCCTACATGAACGCGTCCGGTCCAGATTGGTACGCGTCCGGCCCCAAATGCTGCGCGCGCAGTCCAAAGGCACGCGCCCGCCCCTTGATGTGACGTGGAAAGCCGTCTGACGTGTCGTGCACACGTGTTTTACTAGAGGATAAGTTGAAAATTTGATTTATGGTTTGTAATTTTTTTTACACGCAACTGTCCGCCAAAAAGTGTTGTCCGTCCTGTCCGTCCGCTGTCTTTGGGCCCCTGTCCGTCTATGTAGACAACCCTGCTACTTTGCCGGTTATCTAAACCAAAAATCACAATTTTAGCTAATTTTTTTGGTAGAGGCAACCAAGTGGGAGTTTCAGACTCCCGCAGCCTTACCTCACGTTGATGTCTAACTCCGCATTGTTGTTGTTTGACTTGGCAATGGATGAGGAACCAGATAGGGCCCAAGTTGTTAGGGATGTGTGGAACGACGGTCAAGTCTTGCACCAGCTACAGTATGTGATACTTCCTCTAGCTTTTTCTGCCATGGAGTGTGATCAAGTTTTGCACTAAATAGCAAGGTTCCGTTGGAAGAACGACCTTCTATTACGGTTGTGGCCAAATAGAACTAGACACATAGTTCGTAGGCTAGATTAGAAGGCTTAATTATTACGGCAAGTACACGAAGACCTGATTTTGGTGTGGAGCGGACTCATTCAATGTTGCGCTCCCAATACTGGTGGATCGGCATGTATCAGCAAATTGCCACCAATGTTTCTTGGTGTGAAGTGTGTGATTGCGTTAGATTCAACTCGACACTTTGTCACTACAGCTGCAGCCTCTGCCCATATAAAAAATGGCTTCCGTTGGTCCTTGGATTTTGTTGGGCGACTTGTTGTCATCCCATGTGGAGCCAAATACGTGTTGGTGATGGTGGAGCATTTCAACAAGTGGATTGAGCTTGTGACACTTCCACATAATTCTTTGGAGTTGGCGGCCATGGCATTCCTCGACCGGGTATTGGCTTGTTTTGGAGCTCCAGCTGAGGTTTTGACAGACCAAGGGCGTGGGTTCGTTAAGGCTTTCAAAGCGTTGTGTACCAAGGCTTTGATTGACCACTGTATTACTTCTTGGGGTCACGTGGAAGCGGACGGTTTGGCGGTGCGAGTGGTTTAGACTATTAAAGAGGGCCTACAAAAGTATGGATTACTTTGCCACCCTAAATCCCATGACAATCCAGGGTGGAGGCCGTGATTGAGATTTGATGATACCATGGATTGCCATGGGATATAAGTTTAGCCAGCAGGCTTCACTGGCTGCTTTCAGCCTATATCAGTTGTTGTATGGGCGGGTGCCAATTTATACAAATTTTTGTTCGAGAAGGATTGGCTCCGGTTGTGGATTTCGACGATCGAGAGGTCTGGTCCTAGTGTCTACGGGATTAACTGGAGTTCTTCAAAAGGACCATCCCAATGGCCATGGTGAATTTATCTATTGCTCAGCACCATGACACCTTACAGTACACTTGTATTCATAGCGGTGCCTATCGACCTCAGTTGCAACGTTTTTCCACAGGGATTACGTTTATCTGCAGCATAAGGCGCCTACGACGTTTGACGTCAAGGCATGGCACAATATTCTTTGTGTGCTGGATGTGTTGCCTAATGGCATCTTCTTGCTGGAAAGCAAAGATGGTTGGGAGTATTGGGAGCACTCTAAAAATTATGTTCCGTGTCATATATCCATTGATGGCTTTGTTCATCCGGAGTTGGCCATTGTGCCAGACGGCCTTCCATATTTTGTGTGTGGTGAGAAGAAGGTTGCGGCTACCATGTTGCTTTGTAACCACTGCCAACATGGTTGGCTGTGGGGCAAAAATTTCCCCCCTTGAGGAGGCTGTACAACTCACAAGGCCCGAATCATCACGCGGAATACGCCCTAACTGGAGAATGGTTGTGCAAGGGATTTGGGCGTTCCACTCTTTCTAGGATTGAACTTGGTTAATTTTGTGTGCAACTTTTGGACCTAGGCAATCAGGGTGGGGGCATTGGATTAGCCCCCCTAGACTTTTAACTAACTAGCTCCACATCCTAGTTGGATTGGTTAGATTCAACCCAAACTGCCATGACTTGAGGCAAATCAAACTAATTGTCCCTAGTTCCTTCCTTTTCTTTTCATTGTTTTCTTTTTCTTTTTCCTTTCTTAGTTCTTTCTTAACGTGATTTCAATTTTTGTTGCGTGGTGGTTAAGTAGCACAAAACTTCCCTTGCTAATAATTCTTTAGTCATGAACCAGAATCAAACGTTTTCGGTGCCTAATGTTACTAGTTTTGTGTGATTTACCTGATGAAGCATTAAAATCCCTAATCGGACCCACGAATCAACCTCATGCAAGACAACCAGCAGCCACATAGGTCATGCAACCGCCAACCAACCATAACTTTACGAATATAAACCGAAGTGGAGCGTTTCTTTTGCCTAGCATTACTGATTTTGCAAGATGAACTTGACCAAATACATAAACTTCTCATTCAGCCCCCTTGGCTAGTACCAACAGCAGCAGCCCGCGTTACCATCGTCAACACAATGGCCAAACTCAACGAGCCCATCACCATTCACCATGACCCAATTGCAAGCATACATGGAGCTTGTTGATCACTGCATGCTAGACTGATCCGTGACTAGAAGAAGGCATGAGCTGAGGTTCCGTTTAGTTGACCTAATTTGAGGAAAAAATCGGCAGCACTTTTGCGTGGATTTTTCTTCACTGAAAATTTATACCTAAACAATCAGCATAACAATGATCATATAACACTTCAGTATCAACCATTCACACCACGGCAAGGAGGGAAGTGGAAACATTTAAGGAAGGGTTACTCCCTGCTCGTGTTTGGCTGCCGTCCCGGAAACTTCTTTCAATTGGCCACCTCTCCCTCGCAAATCCAATCCTTTGAACTCCCTCAGCGATGCACACAGTCGCTCTCCTAGCGCGCCATGTCGCCGATCTCACATGCTCAGCTCTGGCACTCCCCCTGCCAGCAACACCGCCGCTCTCTTGCGCGTCACCTCTGGATCTGGATCTTGGCAGCTGCTCGGAGCTTTGTTGTTGAAGAGAAAACAACCGGGTGCCGCAACCCAAATTATTGCCTAACACATTTGTGTTGCCGGAGGAAGTCCCGGAATCAATGAAGAAAGGAAAAAAACAAAAACAAGAATGAAGAGAGAGAATATCCGGCGATCCGGCGCTGCCCTGCTTGGACTCTTCTTAGGGTCGCCGCCCAATAGCCTGCGCTCGTCCTCTTTTGAAGCCCGATCCGGCACCTCTCCACGCCTTGAGAAAAAAACAAAGGAAGCATCTAGCGCAACGGCTCCGCTATCCTTCGGCGCATCAGCACTACAAACCCCAGCACAATAGTTCTGGAGAAGCTAATATCGGAGCCCTGCATAGAAGTCTCAGAGTGCACCAAACTGATGATCATACCAAATTTCATAGCCCCACAGGGTTGTTTCGACGTGAACCAAGTTGTAGATCACACTCAAGTTTGACGCTCAATACCCAGCCTCGGAGTCCAAATTAGCATTTTCGGGGGAAACCAGCATGTGAATCACACGCAATGTTGGATCCTAGGACCTAGCTTTGGAGAGTACGAAGTTGTGAATCGCATCCATGCTCCAAGCCCAACATCCCGCTTTGGATTCCAATGCAGTTGGTTTGAAGAAGATCGAAGGACAGCACCCAGCTCTGATGCCCAATACACCTTCCTCGGAGAATACCCAATCGCAAAGCAGACCGCCACAACAATTTTGGAGCCCAACACAGCAGCCCCGAGGTTTGAGTAAGCCGCACACACCACTTAGTCTCCTCGTTGCTCTCTTCTCGCAGACCCAAACCCTCTCGACCGCGATCTTCCAGTGACGCTCCTAAGGCGGCATGACCTCACCGAGATGCCACCAAAACGCCTCAACAAAGGCGCAACCGGTTCACAATCGCAACCTGCCCGGGAACTTTGTGCTCCATTGAGCTCGCGCAGGTGATCTCTGCAACCGTGAAGAAGGACGCCGCACCCGATTGTTAAGCAAAGAACCAGGATTAGAGGAACCGGGTAGTATTTTCCGTTTTGAACACCGGATGAGTTTCTAAAGTTCTCCAGCGGATGAACCTGGACATGTAGATGATTTCCGTCCTAATCAGTTTCATCCACCAGATGAAACCAGTTAGGATTTGGTGTACATATTGGGAGAGTTTTTGAGAATCTCTCTCTTGCAACTTGGAGCTAGAGCTTAGACACACTAGGTTTTGAGGAGTTTTTAGAGTGTTAGAAGGCTACATTGAGGTTGGAAGAATTTATTATGTACAAACTATGAGCTAGCCAATAAAATCCGACGTGATTTGAGGTTGTATGTGGTGTTTTTGAGCAAATCAGGGTTTCTTTAGGGTTTCTAGGATTTATGTAGAAGAGAGTTTGTGGATCAACCTCCCTTTAACACCGAGGTAACCTTGCAGCCCGGTTGTCCCTTGTGTTTTTTTCCCTGTAGCGGCACACCGGCATTGTTCCCAACAAACGTCCAATCTCCTCTCCTCTCTGCAGCACGCAGACTGCACTCGTCGTCGGCCAGCCTTCGTCGTGTAGCTTCCCGTCAGCCTTCATTTGTTAGACCTCATCGTCTGTTTTTTTGGGCGTCTCACCGTATCTCTATTGTTGTCTTCTCACACATTTCCCCTTCCACGGTATGGCGCGCTCCCATGCCGCGTCCTCACAGCAAGTGCAGCCCCCATGGCTAGTCTAATCCTGATTTTTAATAATTATTTCAATTTTAGTTGCTTAAAATCATCTACTTCCTTCTTAGGCCACATGCCTCCAACTCATGGCGTGGAGGTTTTTAGCTTAGCTAATGTAGTGCCGAAACCTTCATGGCCGCAACTCCAAGTTTTTTAATGTTTTATTTTATTTTTATTTTTTAATCTCCATTTTTGTGTTCTCTTACTTCCCTTCTTTTAATCTTATTTCTTTTGCCGTCTTTCAGGCAATTTTCTTCTACTCTCAATTATTCAATATCTTTTCTTAACAAAGCCCAATCTAATTGTGTTAAAAATACATGGATTTGAGGATGTTTTGAGTTTTTGTTCGGTGAGGGTCATTTTTAATTGTGAGGTTTGATTTTTATTTGATAATTTTTAGTCCCAATTGGGGATGATGAGTCATTTCTAACTAGGAATTAACCTTAAAGAGAGTCTTTGGCCTATTTAGTTATAATTGGTGGTTTTGTTTAGCCCATTTGTCATAATTATTGCTTCCTAATGCTAACTAATGAATGTTAAGTGCCAAATGATAGCATGAGCGGCTTTTTGGACTCACATTGGCATATGCTTTGCTTGACGCCGCCTCCTTCTACTCTACCGCGCGGAAATTGGACTTGCCCTCGTTGCCGGAGGTCTTTGAGCCACTTTTCACATTAAAGAACGACTTGAATTCCTTGTGGACTTGTCACTATGTGGTGAGTTACCATCTAGTTGGAGGTCATGGTTTCAATACAGGGATAGGCAACGTGGAGATTGACCAACGAATTGGCAACAAAGTTATCTTATGCGATTAACAATGGGGCTCACATTGCACCCGGACTACCTTCTCTTTGTTACTTCTCCATATGCTTATTGATTCGGCAACAAGCGACATCTTTGACTTGATACGTACAGTTGTTACAGCGACATCACCGGACGTTTAGTCTTGTTTGTGATGTTTGGTGCTAGCTGGATAGATGGTCTCTTTTATCCGCTAGGGGGGGCACATGAGGATGTGCTACATATACTTGTTTTAGTGTATGTTTTTCATTTATTTGATATTGGTTTGGACTTTTAATTTGTTGTGGTTATTGATCTTTCTTTATACAACAGTTGTCATAAGACATGGCGTCGAGGGCCTTTTGTATCGCATTGTTCTAGCGTAAGTTAGTTGTTGTCAATCTACGGATTTAGTGACGTACGGTAGCGCACCACATTTGTCTGTGCATGTTTTACATCTACTTTGGATTGTGTGTGTGTGCGTATAGCGTCGCACAAATCCTTGACTTAACGTCTTTGTCAAGTCAAACTTTGTGAGTGAGAGTAGAGAGTAGTGATTGAAAGTTGGTTGTAAGTGGCGGTTTAAGTCATTAGTAAAATCTCATGCTTTCCATTTCACTTCACACTTATTGATTCATCCAATTGGTGTGCGTGACGCTTGACTACTCTTGTAATATGCAAAATTTTCTTTGAAGGTGTACTAAGTAAACTTGTTTTAGTGTATGTTTTTTATTTATTTGATATTAGTTAGGATTCTTGATCTGTTGTGGTTATTGATCTTTCTTTACACAATAGAGATGTAGAGGGAAAAATTAACGGGAAGAAAACTGAGAGTGGTGAATTGACATGTGGCATGGTCAAAGAGGTAGGACCAGCCAATGTGTTGTGTATAGGATAAGCAAGGACACTTGGGTGGTTGCATGAAATCTATGCGCCATGTGTCCCATGCATTAGTTGGCAAAAGACAAATGAATGGACACATGATGTCCGACCGCCATGTGTCCAATGTGTTGGCAAAAGTTTGCCACCGAGTTCTAGTGTTAATAAAGGCTTTCAAAAGAAGGCACCAACTCACTCCAAACATTGTTTGCACCACCTTGTGTGTTTTGTTTGCTAGTGCAATCATCTCTTTATTTCAATTGAACTTCAATAGGTTATGGGCCCACTCATATGATTTGCAAATGTAGAGTTTTTGATGAAATGTTGTTTAGAGGAGGTCTTGAGAGTCTTCGAGTGTGTCAGGTGTACAACGGTTGATTTGAAGCTTTGGAGGTGATTGGAACCTTATAAGTGTTCAATTAAAGTGGATGTGGTCTTTTGCTCTTAGTAGGTGTTGATTTTAGTGATTGAGGTGCTTAGATGCACATTGGAGTTTAGGTGGAGCTCATTGAAGTAATTGAAGTCCATCTTTGCATAAACGAGCAAATAAGGAGTTGATTCGATTGAGTGAGGTGCAATGGTGTACATTTGAGTCTAGAAGGAGTAGACTTGCATGTTTGAGTTGTACCTTGGTACATTTGAGCTTGGAAGGGACTCATATTGATTGATTGGAGTGAGTTCTTGCACAAAAGAGTCTTGAAGGAGCTAGTTTTGAGTGTGAGATATTTAGTTGAGTATTACAGCCTCAAAGGGGCTGATGTGAGTATTTGAGGAGCATATATGCACCGTAGAGTCTAGAAATGGCTCATTTTAGATGCATTGGTGCACCTTCAAAGCTTGGAGGGGCTGATCTTGGCCATTTGAGGGTAAACATGGCCACATTTGAGAATAAAGGTGTTAGGGTCATTGACAAGTTCAAAAGGGACAACTTCAACCTTTGGAAGTTCAAGATGAAAATGGTATTGGAGTTCATGGACCTCTGCGAGATAATAGAGGGCTCCGAGGAAATTCCACCCGCCAATGATAATCCAAAGGTAATTAAAGACTACAATCGACGTGTGATAAAGGCGATGTCCGTCATTGGGCTCAGCTTGGTGGACAATCAATTTTTCCACATCAAGACTTGCAAAGGACAAGCAGAAGCATTGAAGACATTGTGCAACATCCACAAAACCAAGAGCTTGTCCAACATCCTCTTCATTCGTCGCAAATTCTTCACAGTCAAGATGCAAGAAGGTGATGACTTGTTGACCCACATCAATCAAGTAAAGGCACTTATGGATCAACTCAATGGCTTAGAGGTCCCGTCAAAGATGAAGATGTGGTGATGACGTTGCTTGAGAGCTTGCCGCCTTCATTTGAGAACTTGATAACTGCCTTAAAGACGTTGCGCATGAAGGACCTCACCATGGAGTTTGTGGTTGTATAGATGATGCTCAAAGTGTCTAAGGGCAAGGAAAAAGAGGTGCATGGCGATAATACAGCCTTGGTATCAAGGCAAAGCAAGGGGGCCATCGCATCGTCACGTGGGGAGGCGAAGGTATGTTACAATTGTGGCAAACTGAACCACTTGGTATGCAATTGCTTCAAGCCAAAGAAAGAGGCAACGGACAATGCAAACCAAGCAAAGGAGAAGGAGAATGCCAACTATGTCAAGGAGGACGATGACTACTGCATTTGCAACTCAAGATGGACCTCATTCCAAGTTCATTTGTAAGTGGATTTTGGATTTGGGCGCCACAAATCATAGGGCAGCATTTGATACGAATGTGGTAATTCCATCACGCAACATGCATTTGGATAATGATAGTGTTGTAGATGTCGTTGGAGTTGGTGCCATTGTTGTCAAAGTGCTCATGAGGAGGCATTTCAAGAGGATGACAATGAAGGACGTCCTCCATGTGCCCAAGTTGCAAGCAAACTTGCTCTTGGTGAGCAAGCTTGTGTCAAGCGATATGAAGGTGCAATTGAATGTGGACGGGTGCAGAATGATGACATTCAATGGAGATGTAACTAGGAGTAGCACGTCATGAAGACAATTTGTACCAAGTGGCCTTCACCAAGGTGTATGAGGTAGATGCGGCCAATTAATATAATCATGAAGGAAAAATGAAACCATGGAACTTTGGCATCGTCGACTTGGTTATTTGAATGTGAGAAGTGTTTATTTGCTTCAAAGCATGGTAAGTAGCATGGCCCTTGACAAAGATAAGTCATTTAGTCCATTTTGTGAAGGGTATGTGCATCGCAAACAACATAGGGCACCATTTCGGAAGGATGGAGGGACATGTGCGACAAAGCCTTTGGAGATTGTACACTCGGATGTGTGCGTTATTATAAGGACCACGTCCATTGCTAGTGCAAGGTACTTTGTGACATTCATTGATGACTTTTCAAGGAAAATGTGGTTGTACACGTTGAAGACATAGGGGGAGTGCCTTGAGAAATTGAAAAGGAGTTCAAGGCGCTTGTGGAGAAGCAATCGGAGCACAAGATTAAGGTGTTTTCATCGGACAATGGTGGAGAGTTCATCTCCCAGGCATTTGAGAATAGTAAAAGCATCACGGCATCAAAAGGCAACCATCAACACCATACACGTCTGAGCAAAACGGAGTGGGCCAGAGCGAGCTAATTGCGCCATTGTGGAGATGGCAAGGTTAGCTGATGCGTGCTCAACGACTCAAGCTTGCTTCTTGGGCAGAAGCGGTGATTAATACAGTGTACATTTGCAATCGGTGTACATCTGCAATCAGTGTTGGACAAGGGCTCTTGTCACCATCACACCACAAGAGGCTTAGAGCGGCCGCAAGCCAACTCTCAAAACGTCCTCCAAACAACATTGCACCAAAAATTCTACACTCGCAACTCACATGAGTAGACCAATAATCTATTGAAGTTCAATAAAAGTAAAAAATAGTTGCACAAGCAAATAAAACCCACTAGGTATTACAAACAATGCTTGGAATGAGATTTGACTTATTTTGAAGGCTTTTACTTGTACAACAACTTGGTAAAAATCCTTTGCCAATACATCGGTCAGATGACAATCCAACATCATATGTCCATCCACATGTCTCTTGCCAATTAGTGCATAGGATACATGGCAGTTCAACTTCATGTGTCCATCTACGTATCCTTGCTAATCCCATGCAAGACATATGGCCAGTCCCACCTCTATGAATGTGCCACATGTCAATTTATGTGTCCATTTTCTCCCCATTAACTTTCCCCACTAAACCTACCACAATACATAACTATTTAAACCAGCGTAATAACTACAACTCTAAACTCCAACAGAATCTGCGGTTGCATCCATGTCAAAGAAAAACGGATTTGTTCCTGTAGGAAGTTGCCACACCTGTTGGTGATTTTTTCAATTTGTTTGAATTCTAATATGTGAAATGTTTTCTTGTTATTTGGAGCCTGTTCTTTACTCTTCGGCACATTCTCGAAACGAAAAAAAGGCACGCAATGCCAAGCATCATTAATCTTACTGAACGATTGTAAGAATATCGATTCCACTGTACACCGATGATCAAAATGTTGACATTCCAGGAATAATATCGGCCCAATCGTGCTTCTGACTCTGTAAGGTAGTACTACTCATAATGTAATTGCATATTACAACTTCACAATCAAGGACTCGCCTCGTCTCTCCGGAAAGCAAACGTCCAAGTGAAGACCACGCCCAACCAGGGACATCTCAAACTCTTGCGACAGAAGTTCACGGAGTGCACAAGACAAATATGTCTCATTATTAGCATCGTCCTCTACATTATGTCCCGAATACCTGGCTATCCTCACAAATAAACGTTGCTAAAACTGAACAAAGAGGTTATTCGTGACCCACAGCTTGGGAATCTCGGCTACAACTCTAAGCTGTAGCCTGCTTCTTGTCCTCCTTCCGGAAGCACGCTCGCCTGGCTGCCCGAATCACATCATCGATCTGCACAAAACACGTCCAACACAGAAGTCACTCAAAACAGTTTATTCACGAGGACAATTTTTTTTTTAAAATTACGGCAAATAACACCCCGGCAAGTATTACGAAACACCTCATGACCAACTGGACAAATTCAGCAATTTCTACATATAAGCATTGCATCCGCATACCAACTCTACACGCTGCTTCATACAGCTCGACTCCCCCCAACCATACCTGAGGGACTGCGAGGCGCTCCAAGTTTGCCGCGTACGGCATTGGCACGTCCGCACCACAAATCCGCTCCACTGGAGCGTCCAAATAGTAGAAAGATTCCTCGACCACGCTAGCGCTGAGACACAAACACCACCAACCAACACTGTCATACACAACGACATTCGCTACAACAGCATAAGCATCCCTACAATAACGCACACAACAACCCCAATCATATTGATCCTACTCCAGAGGCATTCTTGGGTCCAGTTACGAACCATCAAAACCCCCTACAACAAATCCCTCGTGCAAACTAACCCAGCCTTTCAGATCGACAATGTAACATCCCGCCAAATGCTAACCAGACCCAAGTCATGGTGTTGCCTTGTCATACCAGATCTCAGCCCCCACTCCATGCTGGGGCCACCCTTCCTCCAGAGTCAATAACCTCGACGTCTTCCGAACTGACGCATTGATTGTTTCCCTGTCCAATGGTCGAATTGACCTCAAGTTCACCACCTGCATAACCAGCACCGCACTACCATTAGAGTTGCTCCCACAAAATCCTCGCAATGGCTTTTCTCAGAAAACCACCATAAACCTCACTCCATCAACTAATCCATGTCCACACTAACCTCCACGCTGATGCCTTCCTTAGCAAGTTCTTCCGCAGCCTGCAAACCAACCACGACCGTCTGCTCAATATCTCCACACTCCAAAACCGACGTTCTTCCGCAACCAACTCCCAACCAACAGTTCACACAAATCTACTCGCCAAGGTTTACACAATACATCGGAACATACTCCTGAAATGAACCAACTCATGCCAACTCATACAAAACATGCCTATATCGCACCTTCAAAGCATATCCCACCATCTTCGAGAACGTCACAATAGTAAGATCATCTCCTTTCCTCATGATCTGCACACCACAAAAACACCCAAATGATTCGGGCTCAGCGCCCTACCCCAACGCCTTGCAGGGTCGAAAGAAAACCTGATGATGAACGACTGAAGAAAAGTCAGTAAAAAGTGCTCATCAGATCAGTTTGATCCACTGACAACTTCCTGCCTCACCCCAACCCCCACCCATGACCACACACCCAAACAAGAACGACAATCCACCTATCTCCACATGCACGTCCAAACCAAAAAACCCATTCTACTCCATCCTCATCCTGTATACCTTTGCCTTGCCTATTGGGAGGGTGAAGCTCGGGTCAAGCACCTCCGGCGACACTGGAAATGATTCTCCATACCTGTAGCCAGCCAACAACAAACCATGAATCTACCGTAACCAATAGCATACCCCCGTACATGAAACAAGCCAGTTTAGCATTGAAGGTGCCAAACTGAACCCACGCACAAAAATGCGTATCCACTCTAGCGCAAAAACAAACTCTAGGTGGACAAGCAACCACATCCATGGCACCGTCTTCTCCATAAATTTCTACCAAATGGATGTTGAAAGCCAAATCAGCACTGTATCAACAGCTTCCAAACATACAATAGCTCATTTTCAAGAAACACCACTGGATCTGGGTCTCGGATGGCAGCCTTCATCAGCCCGCGAGCATCTTCTGCATCGTAAGGCACCAACACCTTCAGTCCTGGAACTTGACCGTACCATGCGGCAAAACACTGCAGAATCCACCACCAGACATCATTTATTATGAAACATAAACGGTTGCACAGCATGGCCCGACAGCAGGCTCCACATTCTCCTCCACCAATCAATCAAGGGAGCAATCCCGTCGACAATGCCACCACTCCTACCAGACCGCAATGAAAAACAACATAAAAAAAATGCCACATGAGCTTTCACCTGAGAGTGCTGTGCGGCAACACCAGCAGCTGCTCCGTTCGGGCCCCTAAACACGATCGGTACGTTAATCGTGCCACCGGACATATAGTTTGTCTTGGCAGCCGAATTAATCAGATGATCGATGGCCTGTCACCATGCAACCTCAACCACTCTTTAGAACGCATTCCAACAGTCATACCAAGTGGCAACTAACACAGACACGACATACATGGCAAACCCAGAATCGACCCCCTGCATCAATCCGTCTCATCCCCGGTTCGTGCCTCAATACTCATGTAAAAGTAATCCATGTATCAGTTTCAGCTGACCTGCATGGCAAAATTGAAGGTCATGAACTCTACGATAGGCTTCAGACCATACATTGCCGCTCCCACACCAAGACCTGTGAATCCTGCCTGCAAGCAAGCAGTCAACACATCAACAGTCAACACACCTTCATCAACTCCGGCGATCAACAAGTCCAGAAAATTCCAAACAATGAACCAAAGAAAAGGCGGCAAACGGACATTCCTAGGACCTAGACAGAACAAGACAAGGGATGGACAGGAGTCCAATAGTGTACACACCTCCGTAATAGGGGTATCCAAAACACGGTCTGGTCCAAACTTCTGCAACAGACCCTTGGTCACCTGCCAACAGCCAACCAACAGGTCAGACACAACTTCGCACCTAAACAAAAACCACTGATCCCTCGCATATTTCACTCCATCAGGGATCACATAGCACCCAAAGCTTGGAACGAATCACCACACAGAATCCAATATATACGAAGGCCAGTGACTGTACCTTGTAAGCACCTTGGTACTCTCCAACCTGCACGGGAAACACCAGCAGAATGAAGGGAGAATCTCAAAACGCATAGATATGAAGTGCTAACAACATTCTGTTCACGAGTAATAAGTACACAACTCCAAATTGCACAAGCATTGCTAGCACAGCAAGAGTAAATCAAATTACACGCACAATGATCGTTTAGGTTCCCAGAACTGAAAGAACGACAACCTCGCTTATTGTGTGGATAATCAAGGCTCGATGGGGTCAAGTACTTGCCACTTATACACTGCAATGCCGCGGTCAAGAGGACGGGAAGAGGCCCTTACCTCCTCGCCCATCACGAAAACCTTGCTGTCGGCAGACATCTCCTCATCGATGGCGGAATTCAGGGCCTCTCGAACGGTAATCTGCGCAGAAATAAACGACGCTAAAACGAATCAGAAGCAGCAGTAGTCAATTGCACGTCATCATGTCTAACCCAGCCCAACTGGATTCTGCAACACAGCTTCGAGTCGCAAATTCATTCCGAGGCCCTCGGATCGGATTACTGCCAAATTCTCATTCATAAATGCTAGATCAATTTTCCATCAGAAGGCTATGGGCACTAAATTGTCCCCATGCGGAGATCCCAGTCCCAAAATGAAGAGGATGCAGGTTATCCAAAGAGACTGCGAATATAGGTTTTCCATCGCCCCGAACGTCGATAACGACGATATGAAATGGATGTCCTCTTCAGTAATCATTGCAAAAAAAACTTATTCATAAACTCGCCGCGTTTGTCGATTGCAAACGCGGCCACCACTTGTTCCGTGTCCAGCGGATAGCACACTACCTCACGGACTTGGAGGCCATTCACAGAGGCGAGGTAATAGCTCTCTCAGCAACGATCAAAACAACTCTGGGTCCATTCCGTCTAGAGTAAATAATGTATCGAGTCAAAGAGCACTGACCGTGTTATCCGACGACATAAACCTCTTCGAAGCCGCCGCCCAAAGCGCTGCCGCCGCAGCCTTGTCACCGCCATTTCCTCCTCTCTGCACAGAACGCAGCCATAAAATCAAAACAACAAATTTAACAAACCCTCGGCCTTATCATCGATCGGCCCCAGCGTAGCGCACCAACCAGAACCTAGATAAACGATGATCGCAACGAGCCAGCGGAATTGGAAACCAAAACAAGAGGACAGGCCGCAACGCTTATGCAAAACAAGAAAGAAGGCGCATGTGGAAAGAAGGCGCATCTGGAAGACCGACCAACAGAGAGAGTAGAGGGCGGTTTCTGCCTAACGACGCGAACATGGTTGGAAGAGGAGGACGCCGGGGATGCAGAGCAGCGAGCGAAGAGGAAGAAGCAGAGGTGCCCGAGCAGCAACGACAACACTCGCTTGCACGCACAAGCGACACTCAGTTGAGCGCGGCTGCTCTTTGCAAGCACAAAGCGCCCCTGCACTGCCCACCGGACGAACGAACCCCACTCGACGAAGAACCCGGTCTTCGGGCGCCTTCTTCGGAGCCACTAAACTTCCGGCATCGTCCGACAACTTACTGGATTCCTCGTCTCTCGTCCCCGAGTCTCGTCCGTTCTTTGTCGTCCGCACTCGTCATCCCCACTTTCCGTCGCTGGTTGGTCGTCAGTGTCTCCGTATGCGTGTCGTTTAGTTTTGATTTGGACGGAATCGGGGAGGTGGCTCCTGAGGCGGAGGCTCGCCGCTCTAGAACCCCAAGAGGCACGAGCCTCATAAGTGGTGACCAACCAGCCATCGTCCACAAGTCCGTTTAGGTTGAAAAATAGTTTAGTCCTTCAAATATGTTTTAAAAATAAACTAGCAGTTGGCGCTTGCTTTGCAACGCATTAGTTCAACCATTTTAATGTAATTTTCTTATCATAAAATATTTTTTTTTAAAAGGTAACAACAATCTACATAAAATATAAATATGTCTTTGAAACCTATGCATGAATTTTAATAATGTAATAGAATAGAATAGAAAAAAATTAATTAGGTTTTAAATTTTTTGCATCTTAAAATGGGATTTCAAAAATGTTATGAACGTCAAATTTGTAATCAAGAGTTTCAAATTTATTTTGGATAAGCACAAATTGCAACACACAAATGCAAAATTCACACACCCACAAACTCAACTTGCAATTACAATCTCAAATTCACACACCCACAAATTCAATTTGCAATTACAATCTCAAATTCATACACCCACTAACTCAATTTGCAGTAACAATCTCAAAACTTGCAATTTCACCTCAAAACTTGGAATTGCAAAATTGCATATTCAAGTTGTGGAGATTGAAATTACAACTTTGTATGCCAACCTCCAAGATCACAACTCCAACTTCTCAACTTTTTCACTCCAAGTTTACAACTCATAATTTACAATTCAATCTTTTAGTGCTTAACTCAAAAAATATTTTGAACGTCAAATTTGTAATCAAGAGCACAAATTGCAACACACAAATGCAAATTTGTCACATCCAAAAACTCAAGCTAATGCTTTGCAAGGCATTAGTCCAACCATTTTAATGTAGTTTTTATATTACAAACTATATTAAAAAAAAGGTAACATGATTCACTGCGTGGTTGGCTACGCAATTAACTGCGCGGTTGACTGCACCGTTCCTAGAGTTCACTGCACGATTGACTGCACGATTGATCACTGCGTGGTTCATTACGCGGATTATGATTTCAGTAGTATGAATATAAATCCCAATTATAGTAAAATAGTAATGATTTGAGTTTATTTGAATAGGACACTCTTAATAAGTGAGATTGTGAAAAGATCTCGTATTGAGGTTAAGGGGCGGTTTACTCTACGGACCAAGAACTCATCCCATGCACCTCTAAAATCTGTGATTGGCCAATCAAGTTGAAGGAGCCAATCACAGATTTTAGAGGTGCATGGGACGAGTTCTTGGTCCGTAGTGTGAATTGCCCCTAATTGCATTTTATAATATGATATTATTCATAATTTATTTGTTTCTATTTGAGATATAATTACAATACTAAAATTGCATGTGGTTCCAAATTGGCCATTTAAAAATCATCATAAATATAACCAACAAGTAATGTAAGTTTTGGTAAGTAAACTAAACTTGTAAAAGTAAAAGTAAAAATGAAGTCCCGTTCCAAGTTAAGTCCTTGTCCTCTTCCTTGGAAATATCTCCTAGCTATCTCCAAATTAAGTCCCCGTCTAGTATTTGCCACATGTAATCACCGGGCTTACCTCCCATTCCTTTTATTATATACTAGTGGGGTACCCGTGTCCTTTGGACACCTTTCTTGCACCCACATAATTTTTGTTGGATGAATTTAGAGGTAGAACATGATGTCCTTCGCCTGCCAAGGTGAAGAAGAGGAGTCCTTTGTCAACTTGATACAATGAGTTTGAACCTATGATGAATGAAAAGAGCTACGGGGTAGCTTGTTGAAACTTTGAGTGACTTTGGAAAGAACTGCAAAAACTACAACTTTGACGTGAGCTTAGAGACCGCCAACCTCTTACTTACTCCCCAAGCACTCTCTTGAGTTTATCTAAACATCTGGACAAATAGTGGTATAAAGAGGGGGGTATGATCTTATCAAAACTTTGAGTAAGCAAGGACACGCCCGCTTTCTTGCATTTATATACTTCAGTTTATACCTGCACAAACTGCGCGACAGCCCCAGGCTCATGGGCGCCATATCCTGCCCTGCCAGCCCGGATATCAGCTCCGACAGCTACAACCTCAGCCCCCTCATGAGCTCCGCCACAGCCACATTGTTCACATAGTTGCATAAATTCGTGCACTGGATTCAACTCTCTCACACACACGACGAAAACTCTCTCTCGCTACGTAAACTCTCACTTACAACCTGAACCCTCTCGCACAATACAATCTCTCTCTCAACCTAGACCCTCTCGCACATTCTATTTTCTAACTCTCTCTCACACCCAATTCTCACACACAACGGAATCTCTCCCTTGACCAACACTCACCAGCTTGTCACTAATGGCCTTCCCGAGCTTGAAGTCCGCAATCGCCAACATCTCCCCCTGGCACTGCGCCTTGAGGAACTTACGCAGGCCCTTGAGCAACTTGTTGTCCACCAGGTGCGACGAGGCATTCAGCGCGTCCTTCGTGCTTTTTCAAACGCCTTTAGCTTCACCTTCTGAACTCACCAAAAACCCAACATTTCTCAACACCAAACCCTAAAAAAAACCCTAAAAACACACACAAACACACACAACACATCCATAAATGATCCCGTACCTTCCGCGCAGCCTCCGCGGTCTCGAACTCCTTGTAAAGCTCCAGCTCTGAAAGCAGACAGTGTATTCCTCAGGTATGCATGAACTTCACTAAACGTCACATGAGACAAACAATAACATGGGATAGAAAAGATACACTTGAAAACATTATCCCCGTGTTTGGAAACTCACGTCTACTATTCCAGATCTAAACCGACCAATCGATCCTCTGATCCACACGAAAGAAACGCAAAGCACATGCCACTGACGCTTCACAGAAGCACCACATTTGAAAGACAATGCTGGTAGAACCTACTCAGCAAGGACCGCGAGTACCACACGATACACCAACCATCAACAAAAAACCTCCCCTTTCTAGGACCACCAGATCACAACATCAAACCCTTCCCTCTCGCAAAGCCCGGTCTAATCCCTCCCAGGACGCTGCACCGCCACGCATCGCAGGTTCAAAAACACTCACCTCGCCCTGGTTCAAGGTCTCCTTCGGCTCCGCAGCGGGTGCAACGTTGATGTCAGCCATACTCGAACATGACATTCGTGCCGAGCCACAGGCACACGGTCTCAGTAATCCCTAACTGCGACATGTTTCATCCATTTTTCATCTTTTTTCATCAGCGCGTTGATCCATTTGGTGCGTTGATCCATTTGGCGCGTTCATCCATTTGGTGCGTTCATCCATTTGGCGCGTTCATCCATTTGGCGCGTTCATCCATTTGGCGCGTTCATCCATTCGATGCGTTCATCCATTCGGCGCGATCATTTCTCATCCTGTATTCTTTTATAGATATAGACTAGTGCACCCTCGTTGTTTCCAATGGGCCAATGATATCCTTAATAAAATAAACATATGCCCATCATTTAGATACCTAGATTTCCTACGTATATTAGCAAAGGTGGTCCAATTATTGACTTTGCCGTTTATTATATAGAGAGACTATTATACCGAACCGTTGTCCCCAACTGGTAGTGTAACTAAAATTGTAATTTTGCTAAGGTAACTAAAATTGTAAAATAAAAAGTAAATTTTAATATAATAAAAGTAATGCCACATGTTGCCACATCTTATGCGTGATATCTAGGTGATACCCGTAGGCCATTTATTGTTCCTAGCTACTGCCACGTGTCAAGGAGGACCAATATTGAAGTAGACCGAGTTTCACCACGTAGTTGCAACAAATTGCTTGGGTATCAACCGGATATTAGTCCTTCATCTTTTATTATATGTAAACCTAGGTTATATATCCGTTGTACCATCGGGGGCGACACGCTTATTAATGAAGTGCTTCTGTGTAGACAACGTTGCGTGTGCGCCCACTGCGGAACAAAGGCAATGTGTCCATTTCAACCGGTCATGACTTCTACTTCAATGACCACTGCGCAAACTGCCTGATGAGAAGTCGCGTGCCATTGCACAAACCATTCGCACGATCAAGGTTCTGCAACAGTATAATCGGTGTGCCAACGTTGAGTGACAGCCGATGAGGAGGCCAACCGTTGAGGTCCAGACCGTTGAGGTACTCGGTGGAGATCAGGTCTGCATCTTCCGTGATCAAATCTGCACTTAGATAGGTCCGCTCATAGCCAGGGATGAACTTCAGAATCTCTTCATTGATCCTCACAACGCCGCGGTTGTGTGGGGCAAGGATTGCACGCTCGTTGAGAAAGTCACAGTTGGCAATTTGGTGTCCGCCGCGGACACTTGGGTATACACAATCAATGAGGCGTGCGCGGTTGTTGTCTTGTCCATTGTTCAGCGCTGGTGCACGTTCAACAATCATGCTTGGGGGACAATGCACGTATCCATTGTATCTATTCCAAAAGTAGACTTTCTATTCCAATAGTAGACTTTCTATTCCAATTCTGACTAATTACAACTTTAGTTCTAGTGTTGTCTTTCTTAAGTTCAATTGAAGTGTGAGTGTTGCCTCATCCAAAGCCTCATCAAATTCTATTATGTACATGGATAGACTAGTGGAACACGTGTCTTCCGGACACAATATTGGTTCGCGTAAAGTCCCCACTTCCCCGTGCCTATTCCCCTCCCTCGTTCCTTGTTCTCGTCCCCATCCCTCATTTCTCGTTCCCTTCCCCCTCCCTCGTTCCTAGTTCCCGTCCCCATCCCTCATTTCTCGTTCCCTTCCCCCTCTCCGTCCCTCGTCCGCGTCCCCGTCTCTCATTTCCATCCTCGTCCCTTGTTTCCTTACCCGTCCCTCGTTTCCGTCCCCGTCCCTTGTTTCCACCCTCGTCTCCATGCCCATCCCCCATTTTTGTTCCCTTCCTCTAAAATCCTAAATCCAAATATTGATACTTTTGCCATCTTCTTTTAGGGGTTCACATATACTAAGAAACATAGCTTTGATGTTTAACCCATAAAAGCCCAAGGCATTTTTCCTCATGAAACACTCCAAAACTGCCACAATCAATAAGTGGCAACGAGGTCTGTTTTTAAAGTCTAATTTTAGACTTTCAACCATAATATCTTAAAATAGACATTTATATAAAACTACGATAAAACTTTGGTTCCCATCCACCAAACGGATGTGAAGATTATAGTGTTTGAAGTGCAAAGAAAAGTTTTTTTCCCCCCTTGCCCGAAAAGGTCAGCCCCCTTTGACTTAGCATATCTTCAAATTTCAACACTCAAAAGTAATAAAATATTTTATCAATATGACTCAAATGTTGTTGGCTATTTGTGTGCAAAATTTGAGGTCAATTCAAGGGATAATAGATGTAGAAATAAATACTTTAGTGGAAGGGAGTACAAAATGATGACAAATTACTACATAAGTGATATGAGATTGTTTGTTTCATACAATTTGTTGCATTTGAGAATCACAACGGTGGAGTGTTACAATTAAGTTTTTCACTAATTTTAGAAGAAAAAACCACTAAAATTAATAAAATCTCTCTTTTCCATGAATTTATTGAATAAATGAAGCATTATGGAGAAGTGCAGTGCTAGAAATTGGGGACTCTTTACAATATGAAGGGCCATGTCATTCACCCACTCGACATGAAGTCAGGGTCCTCATGAATTAGACTTGAAATGTAAGAAGGGTCTTCAAAACATTCAATAGAAAATAAATTAAAAAATCTTCTTCATATGGCCTGCGTGGGCCCGCTGCGATAGAGTAATGCCGCAGCCCTTTCCACTATTTTTTTATTTTTTCCCCCTCCTTTAGCTGGAAAGGCCGTCAACAGCAAGTGGCGATTTTTAATTTAAAAAAAAATTCTCCTTTTTTTAATAGAATTTTTAATTTTACATCTTTTTATAAATATATTATTGGTGGCAGGCCAACTAGCAGCGGGCCAGCTACTGTTGGTTGTCTAATGTGTTTTTTTAAAATTGTTCTTTAAGTTTTTTTAAGTTTTTTTTAATCGACTTGGATTTCGTGCTTAGAAGTCTAGATTCCTAGCAGTCTTCCATGCCATCCATGATTTCAGCTGCCCCTCTTTCCTCGCCCTTTCTAAAACCAAATTCTGCCCCATTTTGGTACTCAAATTGCATTGGTTGACATGGCTGCCTCTACAACCCAGACTCCCCATTTTGACCTTTGAACGCTAATAACTTTTGAACCACAAGTCCAAAAGCATTTTTGAAAAGTGCTCCATAAAGATTTCATCATAGACAATCTAGTATAAAATTTTCATAAGAATTGGAATTTTTTTCCACTCAAACGGACGCCCCACGTACACTTGGGCTTTTAGGGGTTAAACATAGCAATTATAAAACTATAAAATAGAAGTTGCAAAGTAAAAGTTGCAACTTCTATTTTATAGTTACAAAGTTTGTGAAATAAAAGTTCCTTTCTTATACTATAACATGCTTTTACTTTTGATGGATACTTTTAATGAAAATATCAAGCGGAAGTAAAAGAAGAGTATAAAACCAATGTAAAAGAAAACCATAAAAGTGCTAAAGATTTAAAAAATAAATAAAAGCCTTAAGGTAAAAACATGACAATCTTTCTACAATGTAGATAAGCTTGACGGCACGCACTCACAAACGGATGGACGGGCATGAAACAATTCTATTATTAATATAGATGTGTATCTTTCTATAAAATGATTAATCAAAGGCTAATACCCGGACCCATACATGTGCATCTCAAAATGTGCCATGTGGTGATATACGGGTCACTTTTACTTTAAATACGTAGGAAATCTGGTTATCTAAATAATGGGCATATGTTTACTGTATTGAGGATATCATTGGTCCGTTGAGGACAATGGGGTATCCACTAGTCTTTCTATATAATAAATGGCCAAGGCTAATACCCATTGGGGACAACGGATATGTATGTTAATATACCGATCCGTTTCCTCCAACAGGTAGTGTATTAGAGTACGCCGGGTATTGTCACGTGGCTCAATGGATTGTTTGGATATTGACCACGTATTAGCCCTTGCTTATTTATTATATGTAGTAGATAGTAGACCTGTATAGCGACTTGTTGTCCCCAACATGTAGTGTAAGTTTAGATAATGTAACTAAATTTTTTTAAGTAAAAATCAAAGTAAAAGAAATATATGTAAATGCCAAATGACGCCGCCTCTGACAGTGGATATCACCTAGGTATCCCCGTTTCGATTGTCGGGTATGCCCCTTCCTCTTTTACCTGGCTATTGCCACTTGTCAAAGAAGGCCAATATTGGGGTAGGTCGGGTATTGCCATGTGGCTCAACGGATTGCCTAGGTACTGATTGGGTATATGCCCCTCCTCTTTATTATATGTAGTAGACTAGTGGACCCCATGTTGTTCTCAACGGACCAATGATAATCTTCAATAAAGTAAACATATGCCCATTATTTAGATACCCAAATTTTTTACGTATATAAAGTAAAAGTTGCCCGGATATCGCCACGTGGCGCATTTTGGGATGCCTAGGTATTGGTCATGCTCTCTAATAATATAAAGTAGATAGAGAGACTAGTTGACCCCAATTGTTTCCAACAGGCCAAGGACAATTGCCAATAAAGTGAACATACGTTCGTTATTTACTTAACCCTTAAGGTACCTTGACAGTGTTTAAAGGGAAGCAAATGGGTTATTTTCTTCACCACGTTCAGTGGATCAGGAGACTTTGACTTCATTGAGTGTCAAATTTTTGCACTACACAAGGTCTAAATCCATTGCCATTATATTAAGCATGATGTTAGTCCCTTATAGACCATTTTTAAAAGGTAGTGAAAGGGTGTAGCATATTCAAACCAAGTGTGCAAGGAGTGGAGGTTCAAAAATTGCCAATTTAAGTTTTAATATGTTGTGAAATTAAAATGCTTTAGGTTGATAATCTGAATGGTCAATAAAAAAGATTTACATTACATCTTGTGGGAAAAATAAAATGTGAAAAATATGAAGATCTTTCATTTTTAATCGGAAAAGAAGAAGTTTTTTTGGTACCTTGCCTGACAATGTGTGACAATGTGTGACAATGTGTGAAAATGTTTGACTTGGGTTTTATATGCTATTTTTCACTAAAGACAAGAACTTTTTTCACAATATGAAGGAAAATAATGTTACTTGCTAGTATTGAAAATCTCACATGCAACAGTGTCCTAGAAAAAGTTTTTGGAGGTGCTCAAAGTACCCGGTCTCCCCATTTGAAATTCAAAACCCTTTAACTTTTTCAATAAATGTCGAACTTAGGAAAAAATTGTCCTTCCACTGAGGTCTTAGTAATACGTTTCTACAATAAAAATCTCAAAGTGGAATGTTGGAAATTGACACCATAGGAACATGACCAAACTTTCAAAAATCTCATTTTTTGACACTTGGTCCTTTAGGGGTTTAGATACCCACGTTGCCTAGGTATATAGAATAAAAGTATTAGAATTAATGCCACATGACGACTTCTGTCGTAGTACGCGTTGGCAAGTATTCACATCTTAACACAAAGATACCCTTAAGGTAATCGTTTCCACAGAGAGTCACGAAGAACTACAACCACTAACAACAAACCATGATCTGTACAATGTCAACTATACAATATACACATCAAAAGAAATGAGAGAAAGGTTTAGATTACAAAGGGGAAGCGTTAATTACACCAACCGCATCATCCACGTACTTTACATGGCCCGGATCGTACATGGCCCGGATCCTACACGGACTTTACAACTATGTACATTATAAACATCCGGGATACTTGCGTATCCGGAGAGTGTTTTATCACCATGAACGACGGTTCACGGACTCAAACAAGTTTAGTAAACGTCAATTCTTCCTTACAGTTTCTCCAATCACTTCTACTCACTAACTTGGGATGGTTGTGGTGTCGCTGGGTTCTCCTCGTAAGAGGGGATAAGTCTTGGGCCTTAAGGACTAACACTACTTTGGTGGCAAGTATGTGGTTTACCTACCATTCGAGCTGTGAGACCTTCCTTTACCTCAGAATCAGCTAAAGGAATAGTACATCGTGGGATCGCCTAGCTAATAGCCCCGGATACCCGATTCCCACTCCTTTTCTTCAGGGAACAAAGTCCTCCTCCTATTACTCCGATGGTCACCTCGCAAAGGGGTTAGTTGGATCTCCTTTCTTCTCTCAAGATAATTCGAGCTGTTAGAGTCGGTATGGGCTTATTGCTCTTGGATCAAGCCAGTCTACTCCGTCCTCAACACGAAGGGTTGATGGTATGTAATGCTCCTATGGATCAACCTATCAGACCAAAGGTTGATGCATCCGGGATCCAGAGTACATCTTCACAATCGATGACATCCTGCCGCTGACCGGTCACACAAGACATATCAAGACTCCTTCCGCACCCGTCACTCCCCCCTCGTCCTCCCCTAGCCACTTATAACCTCACATGTTATTCCCCTCCACCCGGACTAACTCTACTTGAGGGAACAAGGAAACAATCACAAGGGGTCAGAGTTATAGTCAAGCCCAACTAACCATCTAACCATCTCACCTGTTATTCCCATCCACCCGGACTAACTCTACTTGATGGAACAAGGAAACAATGACTCGACGGTTAGTATGGACTTGAGGAGTGGACTACTTGAGATGATACTCATAGTCATATAGAATCCGAGCTCTCCAACCGTCGAAGGTTTTCTGAGAGCGTAGGTTTAGAATTAAACTGAAAGCAAGTACACACATCAAGTAGTCCAGAGAGAGGCTATGAGACTCCTCTCTTATACTGCGTAGGACTTATACAAGAATCCAAACTCAAACGATACCTTCTAACTAAAAACGGTGACAATAACTACTCTTGGCGGCGGTGCTGCCACTACACACGACGTGCACCGTCAGAGGTCACTTATTACACAAAATCCAAGGCAAAAACAAGTCAAAACCAAAGTCAACCGGGGCCCAAATCCCGGACTGAACAGTGACCTACAAATCAAGATCCTGGCCTACTTCCGGGCCAACTCCTCGAGTCTCTTCCGCTCCTCCCTCCTCTTGCGCTTCTTGGAACTCCGGCTTGAAGTCGAGGTGGGCACGGCTGCTGCAAGTGCCATCAATGGCGCAAACACATCGGTGGAAGGCGTGGGTTGGCCAATCGTTGCCTTCAACAAGGTTTCCCTCGAAGGCAAGGAGGAATCCGGGCCATCCGGGGTGATTGACACGGTAGTCATGCCCGGATGTGGCCCGGATCGTGTCGGAGGGGCCGATGCCTGACTCGGGGTGCCCATGATGACATTCTGGCCGGATATCTGTCCTGGAGTGTTCAAGTAAGAGGAACTCTCACTTGCGGTCTTCCTAATGTGAAGCCCGCACTGCAAAGGGGCCACAATCGGTGTAGTGCGCGGGGGATCACCGAGTGGCAGCTGGCAAGGATGCACGGGGAGTGGGGGCTCCATCGCAACCCCCGGGCGTTCCTTCCAACTACTCTGCATCGGTGTGGTGACCTCCGAAGGTAATGGTCCTGTCGGCTCCCTCGAACTCGTGAGTTGAGGGGGCAAATCCGGGCTGTCAAGGTCCACCACTTCCTTCTCCTTCCGTGGGCCGTGGTCATCGAGGCGACGCTCCTCCGAGTTGGTCTCCGAACCCGAGTCCCCATCCTTGTCGGAACTGTCAGAGTCTTCCACAAACTTGTGTAGAATGTGAGTGAGATTGCTCACCAATAACCTCATGTTGGCATAAGCCGCCTCAACCTTCACAGTTTGCTCCATTACAAAGGCAATCACCCGCTTGCTGGAAATGTGGTCATCTCTCTCCAATCGAGCATCGAACATCTCAGCATTGGTCGTCAAGAAATATCCACACATATACATTCAAGGATGTGCCGCGCATGCCATGGACTTATTGTTGGAGGACTGGGGGAAGGCTACATGGGTAAAAGAAACTCTCGAGAAGGCCAAGTTCTTGGTTAAGTTTGTCAAGAATCGGCAAATGCCCCTCGCCCTGTTTCGTAAACACGAGGCAAAGTTCAACCTATAGCTCCCTGGGCAAACAAACAAGATTTGCATGTAATTTCATAATAATAGATCGCCTGCTGAAGGTCAAGGAATCATTGGAGCAAACCGTTGTTGATCCTGAATAGCAGGCATACGCCTCTAGGAAGTCACTCTCGGCTAGAGATAAAGTAGTCATCTCTCGAGCCATCAAAAGAGTGGTTCTAGATGAGCATTTCTGGGAGCGGTGCACGAACTTCCAAGAGATGGTAGCCCCTGTAGTGTATGCGCTTCGGGAATTCGATGCCAAGGAACCTTGCATGCCCAAGGTTTTGCACATCCTTCGCGACCTCGAGAAGAATGTCCTAGCGTTGCGTGATGAACCATTCTGTCTCGATAGCGATTTAGCGTTCATTGTTGAGGACGAGTTCTACGTACGGAAACGGATGATGACCACGGATTTACATTCCGCCGGAGCACTTCTCAATCCTTATTTACTCCATGACGAAGAGTTGGATGATGATCCGGATGTCATCACGGCATGCAAACGAGTACTACAAAAGCTATGTGATCCTAAGATTTATCCGGACGTGGTAAACGAGTTCCTCGCATTTCGAAACAAGGATGTACCATTCCATGACATGTTGGATCCTAAGGACCAAAAATGTTCTTCGTATGCTTGGTGGGATTTTGAAGGTGCTTGTGGAAAGCTCCTTGCACCAATTGCAAAGAGAATACTAGCACAGACAGTGTCATCTTCTTCTTGCGAACGCAATTAGAGTAGCTACTCTTTCGTCTATGACAAGAAACGGAATCGATTATTACCGGGAAGGGCTCATGACTTGGTCTCTGTGTATACAAACTCAAAGTTGCTTGCGAATGCAAAGTTGACAAATGAGAAGAGGTGGTACGCGGAGAACTTGGATTTAGAGGATCCACAACCACGTGAGTCGGATGACCCGGACTACTCTGACGATTCAAGCACCGGTGTCCTTGCCAATTACGATGCAGAGCATCTAGATGATGACATCGACATCAACCCTTCACAACGTATGGGTCATACCCACGACGCTCCAATCACCGAGTATGATTTTGTCGATGACAACGTTCTTGCAGAGAAAGAAGATGACTTGTTGCCCATAGCGCGCTACTTGAATGGAGACGGCATGGTCAATAGCAATAATATCCTTCGTCGTGGACTGACTCCGCTTCCCGAAGACACGAAGGACAAGGGAGGAGAAGATTTATCATCCTCGCGTGCAACGGCACTACATGGGCAACAAACGCAAGGGCCCTCAGAAAAGAGTGTTGAGGAAGGCGTCCACGGTCTCGCACTTGCGGACAACCGCGAGCAAACAACGAAAGAGCCATTCCTAGACGACACGGTTGTTCTCGGGGAGAAAACTGTGGAGGGCGGTACTAACGACGGTACACGGAGTCCCATTCACGTTACGGAGAAGAAAGCATCTTCTTCTAAGAATCAACCGTCCTTGCAAGGTCGTGGGTCGCGGTCTCTATTTGCAACCCCTCTTGCAATGGTCACTACAACCAATTTGAAATCCTCCCACAGTTTGGTGTCCCTTTCAAAACATGTGCGACCCCGAACGCCGCAACGCCAATCCGATGGCCTACCTAGTGATGGCGATATACCTCTGTCTAAGCTCTTCATACATCACCCCGAGGTTCAGGCAGATTTAGGGTTACAACCTAGGCGGCCTACAAACGACACAAAGAAACGTAAAGCTTCCATGCATCCATTTCTTCGCACCCAACCTAGTAATCCCATTCATGTCATTGGAACTTGCAAGAGATTCAAAACCATTAAAACATTGTCGATCAAACGGAGAATCAAACAAGAACCCGCCACGGATAATGAAGACGATCCTTTGGGATCTAGTGGAGCTGAAATCAAAGATGACAGCGATTATGAACTTCCTACCGACGTGAATGAGTAGGAAAATTTGGCCCATTTACGTAGTATGCATTCACCGCACTTATTTTGTTTGTAAATAGTGTAGTTCGAGTTTAGGGTACTTTATAGTCGTTCTGCGTATGCATTAAAAGCTTCTATTGTCTCAATTGATTCTTGGATTTATTCCCAATATCAATAAAGTTTTTTCATATATGCACAAGTTTTACATCCATCTCTTTTGCTATTCTATTGTCTTGTGTTTTGTGTATGGATTTAGTCATCCCATACGAAATGACTTAAACATGTCATTCTTGTTGTATGCAGAATGTCATTCGAGTTTGCAAACTTCTATTCATTTCACTGCTTCGCATCCACCTAATGCACCACAATATTTCTAACACCCACATACAATTAAAGAATTTAGAAGTTGACAAAATAAATTACAAATTGTAAACCTTTATTTCAAAAAGTATGCTCCACCATGGCATGCCTCCGACTTCTTGCCACCCCATTCCTTAAACAACAACTACGCTAAGCTTTACATTCATCTACCACATTCTATTGCCTTGAAGAAGAAGGCTCGTCGGTATGATCCGTTCGAGTGCTACTACGAGTCCGCGGTCTCTCGCTTGGCCTAGCAATCCTCCCCCCCTCTTCGTACTCTCGATCCACGGCTGCAATTTCCCTATGCATCTCCGACCACCAACTATCGTCGCTGTCATTGCCATCATCCCTCTTCCGCTTCCCGCCAGGATCCACCTTCTTCGCCGCAAAGATTTCCATGGCCTTCTTTATTCGTTCCACCACGTTGTTCACAAAAGCGTCATTCTCTGGGAATGACACCAATAATTTTCCTTCCGATTTCAGTAGCACGTTCCGCCAATAACTCATGATGTCTCCAATCCTCCGATCAAATGCTTGCACCGCATCCCAATAAGAACACTCTACGTCTTTAAAAGAATCATTTTCCGTTGAACTCCGTAGCTTTGCGGCCACTTCTAACTTTGCAAGGACCAAGGCTCTTTCCACCAAAGTACAATTGCACTTCTTGTATTCATCTCTCAACTCAATGCCATCGTTTACCTCATGCCATACACTATCTTCTCCCTTCTCAGCTCTCCTTGGAGGAAATCGGAAGAAACGCTTGTGCTCAGTGCTCCGATGCCCCCCAAAGTTGCAGCAAAACAACTCTTGTTGCTCGCCATCTTCAATCTCTCACGCCTGTATCTCCACCTCATAGTCTTGTGTCATCCAAAATAATAGATCAATTTCCATCCCATACTCCTCGTATAATTGGTGACAAGAAAGCTCACTATTCCACATAAGTGATTTTCCCCACTCACGATAGTTCAAGGATTTCTTCGGAAGTTGATCCAAGGGGAGATTCCATCGGTTGAACTCGTGCCCCGGTGGCATAACATCTCTTATTCCCATCACTTCGTAGAATCTTGTGGTAATTGGAGAGCGACACATAGGACACGCCGATTGTATCATAGAACCTGCGGAAATGCAAGTAATATGAAAGTTATGGCCACATTGGCCCAACGTATACGCTCCCTCCGGACCGAAATGATCTTGGCACAAGCTGCATTTGTCATTGAGGAATGCCGCGACATGGTCGCAAGTATGGATTATTCTTCGCTCCGATTCTAGAAAATGTGATGAGAAGGTATTGTAGGGCACCCATCCTACCTCCAGTTCTAAAGCCCAGTCAATACCATGGTTCTTTCCCTTCCGATGATAGTTTGTGCGATCCATCATCTCCGGTACATCACCCCAAATAGTAACCTTCGTGGGCTCATGTCTACGTTGTCCAACGAATTTCTTCAATCTCTCCAATGAGGTATCCATGAGTTCACATGATTCTTGTGATTCGGCAACAAATTTCTTGACATCATATTGTGCTTTTGAGACCATGGTCTCCCTCTCCTGAAGGCGATGAACCCAACCCAACCAAGGCATTGTGCTTTCGTTCCATGGTGTGTCGTCCACCGATCTCAATGTCCTCCGCAGTGTCTCTAGTTCCGCTCGTGCCTCGTCCCTCTCCTTATTTGCCACCTCCAACTTCTGTGACATCGATTCCAACTCCCCTCACCTTCCACTATCACCTTCCCAGTTCCAGGCGCTGTTGGCCGTACTTGGCTACTCCCAACTGGTACTGCCAATTGAACAGAAGATGGCTCAGCCAGTCTGTTAGATTTAACCGGTGTGGCATCCTCTGCATCGTTCCCTCCAAACTTGGATAGAGAAAGGTCGTCAGAAGTTTCAATGTTGTCATCAATGACTACCACATCCACCTCACGAACCTGCGCATTCATTTTGTCCGACATCCTTGTAACGAGTCTCCTACTGGACTCCAGCTGCCGCTTGTTATCTTCCAATTCTCATTTAAGCTGTCTAGTGAGCATTTCATTTTTATGGACCTCCTCCTCCATATCCATCACTTTCTGAGTTAGCGCGATCATGTCTTTTAACATTGGCATTATAGAGGAAGCCAACGTGTTGAAGCCATCAGCGGCTGATAGCACACTCGGAGTGATAGTTGAAAACGTATGAGCCATATCTAGAAGATGAGGAGCCATTGCTGCAAGAATTTCGGCCCCGTCCACAAATTACGTGCCACTCTCACTATTCCATGTACTTGTTCCCATTCGTTCGAATCAATTGGCAGATCGACTAGATGACCAAATTTTGTTACTTGAGCGCACGCTTCAACCCACTTAACACTCAAGTCAAGCAAGCCTTTCAACTTATTCTTGTTTGGCACTGTTCGAAGCATTTCTTCAATCTTGGAAATCAAAGTACACTTGTCAATGATCGGGTCTTTGGAATTTGGTTCCAATGCTTCCCGCGTTGAAGTGCTTGGCCCGGCATCCATTGTCTTTGGTGCCATGCCTTCCAAAGTTTGAACGTTTGGAACAACGGTTTCTTCTCCATCCATATTCTCCCCCCCTCGTTCCGCGTTACCATGGTCTTCACCTCCTACAATCACAATATTCGGAATATCTGATTGAACGGGGTCTTCTACCGTCGTTGTCTCCAAACTCTCTTTGGAAATTGTGGTTGACAATATATTGTCGACCACAATATCCAAATATTTGTCAGACTCCATCACAACGGCAACCTCCTCCACCGATGGTTGTATATTCGGCATGGTATCCACCACGGTCATCTGACGAGGCTTTTTCTTCAACTCCTCCCAAATAGCCTTGGTCAAGGTCGATTCAGGATTGAATAAATCAGGAATATGCTTCTATTTTTGCCCAATCCTAAGCGGATATTGTTTTGTAGTCGGAAACGTGCTCCAATCCACCTTTCGTTTCAACACGACCTCGGTGTATACCATTGATAGAAGGCTATAATTGAAAAACCCTTTGCTTCTTGGGCGATTCCCAAACAAAGCCCGCCAAACCTCCTCCGCACGATAAATGAAGTGATCATCTTTACACATCCACGGCTTGCAAGCAAAGTAAGTCGTATGACTTATGTGGCAATCTCTTGGCCAAAGTTTATCGATGTGGTGCATCTTCACGTATTTCTTGCATGTCTTGGATACCCGGTAATCCTCCATTTCAGCCTCACAACCTTCCTCCGCCTGAATGTCTTCATTGTCCAAAATCTCCCACTGTAGATCATGAGTAGCACTTTTTTGTTTGAACCGTTTCTTCGACTCTCCCGTTCCAATTTCACTCACATCTTCCACCACGATCTGCTTCTCCGTCGCCATGATAACGCTTGCTTTTAAAAAAACAAACGCGGACACTCCGGTAATAATTCGTGAATGAATGGTTTGGGAAATTAAAAAATGGTTTATCCGGGTACCAATAAAAGGACCCCCGTCTCCTCACCTAGTAAGAGCAACAAGTACAGAAAACTATAAGTGCAGCACATCCGACTCGGCATGAGAGGAGAGGAAGTGAGGAAAAAAGAAGTGGCCGTCCGCATGTATGTGCAGACGGCCGCCTAACCTAACCAGGTGGCCGTCTGCATGTATATGCGGACGGCCGTATAATCTAACTAGGCGGCCCTCCGAACCGGCCGTCATCCGAGCCTGGCCGACCGCACCGGCAGGCCGTTCGCCACCCGGCCGTCCGCCACCCGGCCGTCCGCCATACGGCCGACCGCCGGGCTCGCGTCCGCCAGCCCCATGGGACTGGTTTTTTTTTCGTTCTTTTTTTTTTTTTCCTTTTTTTTTTTTTTTTTTTTTTTTTTTTTTTTTTTTTCTTTCTTTCTCCTATTTTTTCTCCTTTATTTTTTTCTTCGTTGAAAGTAATGGCAGGTGTTAATGTCGAAGTACCATGACAGTTTTCCACCAAAAACACTTCAAAGGTATTGTATTATAGTGAAATGAACAAAGTAGGAAAAAAAAACTTCTATTTCTAGTTCTGACCATGGGATTTCAATTAAGACTTAGTAAGTACAGTCGAACCTCGATAAGTGTTACCTCAATAAGTGTTAAAACTCTATATGTGTTATGGAGATTTCCGCTCCGTTAAAATTAAGATTACTAAGTGTTATGTGTTAAGTGTTACGCAATGTCGCGCTCCCGACTTTGTTGATTTTACCTCGATTAGTGATAAGTTTCCAAAAAAAGGCTTTTCGTAAGAGCCATTGTTTGGGGGGAGATAATTTTGAGGTAAAGTAATAGTTTCTAGTTGCAAAGTGACTCTAGATGTCCATTCTAGAAACAAACTGATAGGTACATGTATTTTCAAGTTTAATAGTTAATAGATCATATATTTTGAAGCTCATAAAGTAAAAGACAAGTGTACTTTTAAGTTTATAAACTGAAAAATAAAAGGCAACTAGGCAAGGCGGCAAAGACTATAAGAAGGGACTGAAGGCTATAGAATTATTATTTGTGTTGTGAACTCATTCATAGACTATATGTTGTTAGAGTTTTCATTTGTATTGCAAATTCATCAATAGAAGATATATTGTTAACGTAAATTTCCTACAGTTTGCAATGGCAAAAGGTCATGAGTTCACGTTAGAGCAAAAACAAGAGATTATTGAATATTGTGAGACTGTGATAGCTAGTGGTGGAAAGATTACCAATAGAGCATTAATTGTGTGGGCCAATGCACACTTTCAAGTAAATGCGTCTGAGATGAATATTGGAAGAATAGTAAAGCAAAAAGAACAAGGTAGTGAACACGAAGATAATGATCCTGATGAAGCTAATCCTCACGATGTAGTAGAAGAAGTTGTAGGCTTTAAAGATGTAGGTAGTGCTCTTCAAACTTTGAAGAAGTTTTTGGAGCAAAGACCTAATGACACCATGTTATCTATGAGGAATGTTGAAGCATTAGAAAATGAAGTAGAATCTTGGCGTGTAGAAGAAACTCCCCAAAGTACTATTGATTCATTCTTTCAACGGACTTAGATGAATAATGAATCAATATTTTGTAATTTCATCCATTTTTCTATAAATGTTATGTATTTATCTTTTTAATTCTTCGAAGTGTTATTTTTTATAAGTGTTACAAATCATCAGCATCACCCTCTATAAGTGTTATGTGTTACTAGTGCCCAAGTGTTAACTAAAAGTATGCTCCCAATCCCTAACACTTATCGAGGTTTGACTGTAACGTACTCACAGAATTTCATAGTTAACTTAGTCTCCTACACAGAAAAAAGTATGAGAAAAAATTTAGGGGCAACAATGATCAAGTCCTCCTTCGCACCATCTAGACATTGCCTCTTCGGCAAAGGGGAAAAGAAGTTTCGATTCAACTTTGAACGTTATGATTTTACAAATGAAAAACATTCAACAATTGAAATTTGAATCAGTTCTTCTAAACCGGGTTGCATATTGAATTCTATACTATGCCCTATCCGCACTATTTGGGACCCCAACAACAATAATTAGGGTCCCCAACAAGAGCTAAAGGGGCCCCAACAACAATCGCTCGGGCCCCCAACAATAGCTGTTGGGGTCTCAACAATAGCTGTTGGGGTCTCAACAATAGCTGCTAGGGTCTGCCCGATTAATTTGAGTCCCCAAACGTAGGACTTTTTGGAGTGGATGGAGGCCCAAATCATGTCCAAAGTACACAATAATTGGCTCACTTATTATTTGGCTATGTTTGAAGAGGATCTTACGGTTACTTTTTGAATATTTTTCTCCCATTGAGCTCTACATGGAATTTAATTTTGAGGAATTTTTTACAGTATTTCAGCGTTTCGACCCCCCAAGGACGTTTAGGGGTTAATGTTAAATTGTATTTAGATTGAAAATATGTTTGAAAAATTAAAACTAGATATAAAATCGGAGATGGAAAAGAGAACCCTTAGGTTAAGGATTTAGTATATATGAAGGGGCCAATTTTTAAGTTGTATGTAAGAAATATGCTACATTACACCAATTATTTACCATGTGAATGCCACGTGGAAATTGTTGAAATTTTGGATTGAAACATTGATAATTTTGTAATACACTTGTTTTAAAAAATGGGTTCATTTCAACAATTTCTTACCTCTATAAATTGGTGTATATGGAATTAAACATCAAGCTTCACAGAACAATATAAAATTATGAACT